>CAXAMN010024251.1:78919-115366 GCA_963970005.1 Durusdinium trenchii
ACTACTACTACTACTACTACTACTACTACTACTACTACTACTACTACTATTGCTATACTACCACTACCACTATGACTACTACCACCACCACCACCACGACTACTACTACTACTACTACTACAACCACTACCACTACTACTACCACTACTACACCTACTATCCACTATCACACCTCCTGATTGCGAGTCGCGCTCAGGTGCCCACGCCTACACGCGCCTTGGCTGGGTGTACGGGTTCGCTAATTGCTCTCTATTGCTTACTCTTACTGCGCGACTCTTTTGTGTCAATAACCTGGCATCTGAAGTGTTGCCAAGAATGCCTTTGGCTGTTTTTCTCGTGGCAGGCGCAGCACTTTGGCCATGTGGTGATCTTCGAGGCATTCTGACTTCGTGAGAGTTGCAGTGAATCGTGACTTTTGGACATGTGGCTCGTTTGCAGATTTCGTGGACAGGCGCAGCACTTTGTGTGCAGATTTCGTGGCAGGCACAGCACTTTGTGGACCTCGAAGTACAGATTTCGTGGCAGGCGTAGCGCTTTGTGAGCCTTGAAGTGGAGATTTCGTAGCAGGGGCAGCAAATAATTTGTGAACTGGAAGCGCAGATTTCGTTGCAGGCGCAGCACTTTGTGAACCTCAGAGCGCAGATTTCGTGGCAGGCGCAGCGCTTTGTGAACCTCAAAGCGCAGATTTCTTGACAGGCGCAGCACCTTGTGAACCTCGAAATGCAGATTTCGTGGCTAGCGCAGCGCTTTGTGAACCTCGAAGCGCAGATTTCGTGGCAGGCGCAGCGCTTTGTGAACCTGGAAGTAAGTGCAGATTTCGCGGCAGGCGCAGCTCTAGACGTTCTGCTCCTACACCTCGAGCCCTCACACACACACACACTGTTTGGGGTCTCTTGCCGGGACAATTCTTAAAGTTAGTGGTGAGGCCTGTGGCAGGACAACTGCTGCAGCGGCGTGCCCCCCTTCGGGGGCAGCCAACTACGCTGACGAAGGTCTTCGACCAGCATTGGCGGGAGCGTGGCAGATAATAAGGCCTGGCTCGCTGCTGCGATTGCATCACCAATTCGCTCGCTTTTGTTGTTTCTTGGCAGGACCGATGGAAAGGGGGAGGGTGTGGATGGTCGTGGCGGGGGTGGGGCGGTTGAGGAGCACCCCGAAGAAGAGCCGCCCGAAGATGACCCCGAGGTCGATCCCGACGATCCCTAGTAAGTTATTGTTGTTTTTTTTTCGGTGGGGGATCGTCCGTGGCTTGCGCCGGTTTGATCAACGCACCAAGAAGCTGCGGCGCAAGCCAAAGCTGCTCTTCCCCAGTGCGGCGGTTGGAGGGCGGACATCCTCAAACCAGTAGAACAACCTCAAGGCAAGGCGCTTGCCGCGTCCAGACAAACCTTGTTTTGGTATATAGAGTCATAGAGTAGTATAATTATAGTTTGCTTTCTACAGGGATGTCTGTCTTTGGTCACGTGCTTTGGTTTTGCAAGGCCTATTGCTTTCTGTAAGTTGGAAATTGAATGAGGCCGGCGAGTGCCACATTGTCCTGGACGGGGCGGTCCAACTCGGGGGGTTACGCTGCTTTGCGGTACCCGTGCCTGCGATCGGCGATCACTGCATGATCACTATACCAGGACCTTACCTACTGGTAACAAAGCCATCGCAAATAGGTTGGAGGCCATCGCTACGAACGTAACAAGAAGCTACGAACGTGGCAGTCGGACGCCATCAGGTACAGACTTTAGGACGCGCCCAAACCCACCGTCTAAGAGGCTATATGGACATAGACAACCCCTCAGAGTCGGGTCCTGGAATCGGCGACAACCTACACGCGCACGCGCCCTGGCATCGACGCGGTGCGCCTGGTGCGCCATGGCGCTTGGCGCGCTTCGATGTAGCTGGTTGGTTCCGGGCCTAAAGCGCTAGAAACACCACACCTGGACGCTTTGCAGGTGTTTTTCACCGGGGTGACCAGTACCTCTGTTCACCTGCGCGAGGTCCACGGTCCGTTTTTCACCACCACTCATTGGTCTTCCAACACCCGCGCGCAGGTGATGTCGGGCGCAAGCTCGGGTGCAGGGCTGACGACTGGGTCGCTGGACATGTCCTGTGAGGGGAGCGCTCTTCTGCAGCTCCGCACGCCAGGACCAGGGCGAAGCGGCGCGCGAGACGGGAGCGGAGACGGAAGCGGAGCGCTAGCTGGCTGATGGGATCGCCATGGGTCGCGTGCAAAACCATGGGAAAAACGAGCTGGATTGAATGAGTATAGCTGTAGGATGAGGATGGCCAATTAGGACGAGCTCATTTTTAGACATCTACAGAATCATGGAATCATGATGAATCATGTATTTGTCATCTAGGAATCCCTTTCACCTGTTTATATAAATGCACGAGCATCCTCCCTCCCTCCAGTTGTACAGACTTTAGGCCTCAGTATGTCCCCCAAATAGGGGTCAATCATCATAGACTGCGTATCAAAAGAAACACTGCCCAGTAGTAGAACTAGCTGCATGTCGGAAAGCCCTGAAGGCAATTTGTTGTTGAAATACGACCTTTCCTAATTTTCAATATTACAATGGCCCTATAATGCAGTTTCGGGACAGGGATGTTTCATTAGGTACTAGGGCCGACCCTTCGATTTGGAGGTTTTGGTAATTCCTGATATGAGTTAAATGATGTTAAATGCAGATGTTGTCTAAAATGGTCCTTCCCTGAACATATTTAGAAAATGAAAAACACGGAAGAAAGATCGAAATCTTCCAGGACCATCCAAGGGGTGTCCAATGGACTACCCTACACTCCTATAGGCTTCCATTGGGCACCCCTTGCATACTCCAGGTTCTGCTGGTTCGGCACGGCGTTCCCCAGTCGTGTGGGAGTTCAGGACACTGCTCAGCTGAGGGTGAAGATTGTCGAAACACAGGTGCGGGGAGCTAGGTTTTTGCAGGTTGAACCTATACCTCCAACTGGGCTTAGCAGCTCTAGCAACATTCACCTAGGCTCTTAGCATTCACCACAGCGAGCTGGAACTGAAAATGCCTACAGCTTCTTCACAGCCAGGGCGAGAACGTCAATCTATCCACGTGGGTCTTGGGGGGGGCGACTGGTTTTGACCACTCGTCGACCTCAGAGGAGACGCCACGACGGCCCGGGAAAACGCGCGAACGACGCGCTAGACCCCCGGCCGTGGGTGTCCCTCAACGAGGCCTCCATAGATGCAATACACAGCCAGAGCTGAGCTGGGCGATGTCATGCATGAACTTTGATCGTCTTGGGAGGTTGAAAGTCACTGAGCAACAAGCTGGGTGGTGGTTTAAGAGATTTCTGTTCAACTTTTAACTTCAGATGAGTTAACCCATTGACGCATATTTCTCTGAGTTGAACTCGCTGAACAAGAAACCCAGGAGGTCTCTCCAAAGTTCCCAACCTTGCCAGTCTGGCGGTCCTTGCCCCTGCCAGGCTCGATCGCTGCAGCTTTTGCAGGAGTAATGTCCCCACACTCCGGTCGTTGTTTCTGGCGATGTCATGCCATGAATCCTCACCCGCAGCTTGTTCCTAATGCGCTTGTGCAGGTTGTTGCGAGGATCAGGGTTACACGTGCTACGACACCTGGCGGCAGGTTTGAGAGTGTTGGAACCAGGACCAGCCGTTGCACACTACAAACCGGGTCACATCTCGTTTTTGATAAATCACCAGAACAACATCACTTTAGGATCTACCTGGAAACCCTTTTACAGTGTCCCAAACAGACACGTCCTTTCTAAAGGATCTCAAGCTGGCGCCTTCCCCCCTCCCCCACTATCTTCACCAGCTTGGGAAGGTGGGAAGGTGGGGTTTGCAGGTAACATCTTCACCAGCTTCCCACCCCCCCCACGATAGCCAAGGACCGATCCGATCACCCCCGCTCGTCCCTCGCCACTCGAAAAGGCGCCGAACGGTGCAGCGGCCGACACCCAAACCCGAACAAGGGCGACTCCCGGCGACTCCGGCTCCAAGGAGAAGAACGCGTACTGGGCGGGGTGTCGTGCAACAGGCACCTGCCGTGCTGGTGAAGTGGATCCTCACGACCCGCCAGCGGCTCGGAGCCGGAGAGCGGAGAGACGGGGCGACACGGCGGGAGCACCCGGACGGAGAGGCGTGGCACGGTTGGGTGGCACGGTTGGGCAGCAACTGATGGGTGTGTAGTTGAAAGATGTTTGGAATAGGGAGACCCCAAAAGGGGTCTTTCCGGGTCTATTTCCCGAGCCAAGCCCCAGGAGGTCGGAACGCCGGTTGGTCTCCCGTCTCCCTATGAATGTACACCCCAAGAATCCCCATCACAGCCTTCACCGCAACCGGTTTTTCTTTTATTTTTTTCGAGGCTTCGTGAGGCTTCGTTCCTTCGTTTGATTTGTACAAGTCCCAGTGCATTCCAGGCAGACCCTAGATAAGGAACCAGGGATTCGGAACCGGTCGAACTGGTTTGGTCGTCGAACTGGAACCACTGGGACTCCCAGCGAGCTCTCGTGGTTTGCCTGCCTGGATGCCCTGGGAGCGGTATATCACCGCTTACCCGACGAGGCTTATAAAGAATTTCTCCGTGGACCAGGCACATCCAAGCACAATCTTCCAAGTTTTGGGGGACTTCTGCCAACCGTTTCAGGCATGTAGAATCAAATGAAATCAATCACCCGCACCGCCCGCGCACATGCATAGAATCAGCTAGACGCTCTTCAACGCACACAGAGCAGCCAGACGCTGAATTTGGCTACATGTTGTTTTTGTGACACCCCAAAACGTTTGTGGATATGCCAGGCTGATTGGGCTAGTCCTAGTCAGGTTCCAAGCAATCCCGCATCCAACATCATCCAAGCAATCCCTGCGGTTTGAGCCGAGTGATCTCGTTTGGGTCACCGATGGTGGACGGTGGAAACGGGACTTGCTGGACTCATTGGTCTGCCCCGTTCAGAACGTGTTCTGGAGTCGAGATGTTTCATGATTTTTTCAGGTTGGGATGAGACGATCAAACAAGAAACACCTGACCTCAAAGATTGTTGGAGAGATGAATTGGCTCGTTAGCAGATTGTCTCCTCGCCGTGCACCCCACCTCGAGGAGTATCGAACGCCCTGGACCTGCGCGGTGCTGGGCTGTTCAACCGACACGGAAGACTGCCGTTCTACGGAATGCTGCGTGGATGAGCAGAAGACCTGCTATGAGAAGGATTCGAGCTGGGCTGGCTGTCGCTCCAGTTGCACACCAGGAGCGGATATTCGCTGTCTTTTTTTGTTCGCAGCTAACAATCCTTTTTGTGGGTGCAAGATGTCATGGATGTGATTTGTTGAATGCAGGTGTTGGGTGCCTAAGACTACCTTTGCCGCAAGAACCCCAAGTGTTTTAAGTGTGAACTTACACAGGAAGATTCACATGGAACCTGATGTCATGGACCAGACTGGAATTAGGAGCAAGGACGCTACTAGGGGCCCCTGGCCTTACTACTAGGAGCAAGGACGCTACTAGGAGCAAGGGCATCGCTACTAGGAGCAAGAAGGTATTAGGGGCTCCTTCATTCCTTTTCAGGTTCCAGGTGGGTCGAACTTGGTGTACGAGCGAGATGGCGGGTGAACCCGCATGGCAGCTGGTCGAACTTCCGGGCATGCAGCGAGGTTTGCGGAGTGCCTTTCCATCAAAGAGAGGTTCGGCTTACAGATCCGAACTAGGTGGGACGGCCAGGTCTCCCCTGGCCATCACAGACCTGGCCATCCATCCGTGTCTCGATTCCGAACCATTCAGAGTCCGGGTTCAGTTTCACCCACTCCAAGTCCCAATTCAGAGCCGTTTTTTCGCCATGTTTCAGACGTCACGATGAGCAGGGAAGAGGTAGGAATTCGACCTTTTTTTTGAATGTAACATCATGCATGACAGTCAGTCAATGCCATGCAAAACAGAGGGTGTCCTGGGGGCCTGTCCATCTACTTCGGGACCGGTGCGGTTCGGTTTCACCGGAGGAGTCACCGCCGTCGAACGAGTCTGCCAGGAGCGATCAATCCAGATGACCCGCCTGACGCTGAACGAGAAGAGTTTGGAGGGGGGAACAAGGGATGGGGGGGGGCTTAGATTGTTCAACTCTGAGACAGCTGGTGTCTGAGAGAGCAAATTGTGGAGTGTGGCGCGGGGGGCTTTGGACTGTGGTGTGGGGGGCTGGCTGGCATGCTTTTGAAGGATCCGACGTGCTTTAGGTTACTAACCTCACTTCCTGTGTGCCGTGATGAAACGCCATCCGAAGTAGGGCCCTGGGAGTCCAAAATAGAAAAGGTGGACCAGGGGACCTGCAGTGTAAAATCCTTAAGTGAAACGTGCGTGAAACAATGGTAGTTCGGCAGAAGCCATGAAAATCACGGTGGTTTGGAAGCCTAGGCCTAGGGGTTCTCGACATGGTGGTCCTTGACTGGTGGTCCTTTTCAGATTTTTTTGCCAGGAGTCCAAGGGCTGGAAGATGCTCGAAGTAGCTGGAAGTATCCAAAGTCTCATTTCCCTCCATCCAGGTCAGAGAAGGCCTCCGTGCACCGGCGAGGTGCAAGTTGGAAGATGGCCTACTAGCGATGGCCTCCAACCTACTAGCGTTACTAATGGCCTCCAACCTAGTAGCGTTACTAGCGATGGCCTCCACCAAGGAGAACTTCAAACATCTGTTCCCTGCAGTCACATAGCTCGGGGTGCGATCCATCGAGGTAGGATCGGGGTGCCCCTGTCACCTCCACTCACGTTGTCAGGGACGAGCCACACCACCCCGAGCGACCTGTGACTGCTGTGAGCCCCATGATTCCGAATACAGCGACCGGTTCAGTGGGGTCGAAGAGCGCAAGCTTCTGGCCACCTACCGTCGGAGCACCTACCGGTTCGGGGGATCCTGGCTGGAATGCCCTCCACTTCTGGTATTCTAGGCCTTCATTGGCCCAAGCAGGTGGTATATATGAGATGATATGGTTGTGTCTTGAAATAGGGAGACCTCCAACCGGTGTTCCCACCCCTGAGATCGGTTCAATAGACCAGTCTACCCAGCGGGTTCTCCCTATTCAAAAATCACATCCACCCAGACCCGATCCTGGACCCAAACCAACTGCTACATGTTGGTTCGGTCCAGTTCACCCTCGTTGTGAGGGTTCCAACACTGAGCCTGCCTTTGGGCCTCATACGAACGGGAGGACCCAACCAGCTCAACGCGACAGGACGAAACCGGGCGACTCACCCCGCAACGGGACCGAGTCCGAGCCGCCGCGGCAGACCGAGACGGCTCCGCGCGGCAGACCGCGCGGCTCGCACTGCCAAGGAATACCAAACTCCTTGGAGCTGCGAGATCATTGGTGGAAGCACATCAAGTTCCTCCTCAAGCACTTCCTCAAGCACATCAAGCACATCCTCAAGCACCTCCTCAAGCACTTCCTCAAGCACATCTTCAAGCACATCCTCAAGCACATCTTCAAGCACTTCCTCAAGCTCCTCAAGTTCGTCCAGCCGCCTGGTTGGGGTGTATGATATGATCCCTGGTGCTGTCTGAGTCATCTTGTAATCCCACTGGGAGGACAGAAGGAACGATTTAACATGATCAACCAAGCCTTTAGTTGGTCAGCGCAGCCGGATTCACTTCCAAAGCCTGGAAACACTCGCAGTCGCTCGCACCATCTACGTCCTATAGGTCCATATTCTGCCACCACGACCCCCCTTAAGTGGATGAGTTACCACCCACGAATCGAGAAGACCCGAAGCTTCAGTACCCAATCGTGGAACTGGAAAATCATCCCCTGCAAAGACCCATTTTCCTCGACAAACATGGTCCACTTCCACTTCTTCAGGGAGACTACATGGGATTTCGGCTGGTTTCAAGAGCGGAACATCTCCGGTTCCGGGGGTTGCGAAGGGCACATCGTTGTTGCGAAAGGAATATTCAGCTGGTTTTCATCATGACTCTCTCTTCTCATGATTCTCATGTGTTTGCATTGGACCTTGATTTTGGGCGACTTGCTGCGCGCTGCTGCGGTAGCCGTTGCCTCCTTCTTCCACCTGGTGTGTGTGGGTTTGGGGGGGGAAGGACTTGGTGAAAGTGACAATTCGGAATCCAAGCAGCACTCAGTCGCCATGCTTCCCTGGCCACTTTTTGGGCCACCCAGTGGGACACCTTTCACCTTTGGGCTTTGACCTTCGCTGTCAACAACAAAAAACACCAAAACACCTTGTTGGCACGTGCCCGGTGTTGCAAGACCTTGTTGGCACGTGAGGTTGACCGCAAAACATGGGGAGAACCCGGCCTACAAAGGCTACAAAATAGATGTGCCGAGCCCCAAGAGGAAGTCCCACCCATCTTCTTGGGAACATGGAAGAACTTCAATCGGAAAATCTCATGGTTTTGGTGGAATCTTCTGAAGGTCACATCTATGGATGGATCGTTTTTTGTTCCGCGGCTTTGAAACGAATGCTAAGGCCCAAATGCTATTTCGATGGCTTTCGATGAAGTCCATGGTTCAGTCCATCAACCATCCTGTAATCCCCCAGTCCTTCCCACCTACTCACCACAAGACCTCCCTGGAGGTTTTCTTTTACCGATTTCTTCCATGCCGCGTGAGTCTTCATATTATCTCCAGGTCGACCGACGCCCCACACGACCACGACGACGACCTGGACGGTGGAGACCTGCGTGGAGAGCCGCTGCTCCATCCCAGGCGGGCGATGTCCGCGGATGTTGGAAGGAACACATGGAAGCCAACATCTCAGGTGTCTTTTTGGAAGCTCCCTGGAGTTTTTTGGAAGCTCATGGAAGATCGGTTTGGGTGTTTTTTGGTTCCCCCAAGATGAAGTGCAGGGTTTGGGTGTTCTTTCTGCCGCATGACTCGTGACTCGTGAGCGAGTGAGTTGGTTTTCATGCTGTCTTTGACGCCCATCTTTGTTGGGACGGAGGCGGTTGTTAGCGGTCAAGGGACATCGGATTCGCAATTGAAATTGCCTTGAAATTGGGCTGAATCGCACAGAATTGGCTTGAATCAGTTCATTCGAAATTGGCTTGAATCCTAAACAAGCAGCATAGTTTGACAGAGAATGTTCAAGGATTTTCACCAAAACCAGGCTCAAGGAGTGTCGTTTGGGGAGTGGTCGAAGGGCGAACACGAAGGAATAGCTTTCCCGAAGGAATCCTTTCCTTCCGGTCCCAGGGCCTCCAGGGCCTGGTGGTTTAGATCCACCAACAAATGAGCTCATGAGCATCCAACAAGCATCACCGGTATCTGTTGTGCAGGAAGGAGGGACGTGTAGATTCATTTCTGCACCCTTATTTTTCGGAGGTTCCACCAGATCGTATTTTTTTGATCTTTAACGTTATTTTACTTATTCATTTGGTTATGTTTTGTTGTATTTTTTTGACAGTTCATATTGTTTCATTGGAACTCTAAGTTCTTGAAGCACCAAGAAGCTTTCCCGCAGGACAAAGCAAGGAGGTATCCAATGCATCTGATTCTTCCAGGAATCTGGTGGGAATCGTTTGGACCCACCGAAATGCCTCGCGCATGTCTTCCATTTGGCAGGCGAAGATTGCCGATCGACAGGCTGTTGTCAGGATCCCAGCTACACCTGTTACGAAAAGGACGAGCATCTTGGTGAAAAGCGGGTGAAAACGGTTGAAGCGAAGAGAGAACCAACCAAAAACGATCAAAAACATGTGAATTCATGACATGGTGTTCATCCTCTCCCCACCAAACATGACATGACATGACCAGCGTCTTCGCTCCTCCCGCCTGCGTGACCTCCCAGCTCCGGGCGGCCGTCCGAGGCACTGGGCCGCGTGCCGCAGCGCCTGTGTCCCGGGCGAGGTGGATCCGAACGATCCGCCGGCGTCTCGGGCGAACTTCTGGGGAGGCACTGGAAGAGGAGGACGAGCTTCGGTATAGAGGATCTGCCAAAGGCAATGAGAGAGAGACCTATAGGATCTTCCAACCATGCAACATGTTCTGCCGAACTTGGCTGGTTTTAGATCATATTTGCAGACAGATATTGCAATGTATGGACTGCGCTCAAAAAGCCCTACTCAAACTAAATAGATAAACGTAAACTTTTGTGGTTGGAGATGTGCTTTAAGTCTTCGTTTAGAAGCAGGCCCCCAGAAGACTATGGTGATACAGCAAGGCAGCGCTAGGTTGGCGCTAGGATTCTTCATAACAAGATAAGCAAGCAGGATAAAGAAGAAACAAGCAGAGAGCGGGATGAATAAGAAGAAGCAAGACAAGAAAACAAAAAACAATTAAGAACAAGGACGAAGAATGACCATAATAATAATGCACAACACGAAGAAGACAAGCAAGCAGGACAAAGAAGAAGCAGACAGAGGAAAGATATATACGATTTCTTGACCACCTGCCCATCCAACATCCAAATCATTCCAAATCTTTGAGTCAGCTCTTACGTCCTTCGTATGTTGTTCTGAAGACTTTTGAGACGACAATTTGGAAACAGCTGCAGAAGTCCAGCAGCAGCAGTAGCAGCAGCAAAGGCTCCAGCAGCTCCAGCAGCTCAACAGGCCCTTGAAAAGGTCCGCGCTAGACACCTCTCACACGTTTTGCAGTTGACATGCCTCCGTGTTTAACATCCCTGTGGTTTGAGCGTGGTTGGAGTTTAAAGGAGATTCAGAAGCGGGCCCCCATGGTATTGCGATGAGTGCACCATTTTGGGAAAAAACATTTTGGAAACCAGCCATATGTTCCATATAAGCTTAATATGTTTTGTTTTGCAGGTGTAGGAGACTGAATAGCTGGTGTTTGGAAAGTGATGAAGCGAGGAGCAGCAAAAGTGACCATACTGACCCTTGTGATCCTTGTGTCGGGCTGAGGAAACCTATGGAGAATCCGAAAAGACTTGCCCCCCAGTTTGATTTTGGATTTCGTGCGGCTCTTCACATGGAGGAGGCCGGATCTTCTGTTCCTCCATCTTCGTTTGTTTTCCACTTCCATGAGAATGTGAGTCAGAATATGAACTTTTCAGCAAGCAAGAAGTATACTCCCATGCACGGTTTTGGCCGGGATGCACGGCCACGCCTCAGTCGGTCGCCGGAAGCCATCGAAGCATGGAACATCTCTTGCTTCTCTTACCCAGGGCATCCAGGCAGGCAAACCACGAGAGCTCGCTGGGAGTCCCAGTGGTTCCAGTTCGACGACCAAACCAGTTCGACCGGTTCCGAATCCCTGGTTCCTTATCTAGTGGTTTGCCTTGGGTCCCTATTGTGGAACCATCCGGAACCCTTGAAAGACCGAGAAAGGCTTCTCTCCGGCTCCGGCGAACGTCTTGTGAGACGGCAAGGGAATGTACTAAAGCCAAAGGACCAACTGTATCTCTATGGCTCCTGTCCCACATCCTCAGTACTTCGACCCCCCAAAACACACCTTAAGCAACCTTCGTGAAACACGGAGGTAGTTGGAACCATAGCTGAGCCTGAACTAGAACACTCGGCGTGTTTTGTTTGAAATTGGGAGACCGACACTTTCAGGGTGCTTGGGGGGGTCTCTCTCTTAGAACTCACCGGCCCACGCCTCTACGGACGGCAGGGGCCCAACGAAACTCACTCTCCCGGTTGGTCTGATGCGCCCAAGCGCGTGAGGCGCGTGAGGCGCGCGAGGCGGTGCGGTCTGACTCGTTCGGTCGCGATCCGAGGACTTCAGGACTCCCTGGAGCTGTGAGCTGGTGACGCCCCCCCGATCCGAGTGGCTGAGCTCGTCAACGAGTCCGTGAACGAAGCGGACAGAGCGGAGCGAACGGAACGACCAGATGGTGGGGGGTTGAAAGGAACGGGGGAACTCACCCCCGCGCGGTGTTTTTTTTGCCCAAGCCATGTTGATATGCTCCCGTAAAAGTATGGATTTATACTTTTCTGGGATCATATACAGATGGACCGGGTGCCCGGAAAAAAGACATATGGTAGATTGAAGGGCGAAACGAAGACCCATTTTGAAGGCGGAGGGCTAACGTTTATCTTTTTTTGTTTAACCCAGACTCAACCCTGGGCCCGAATCCTTTGGTGGGGTCGGACCCGAATCCTCTGGAGGGGTCTGGAATTTTTAGGATTTGAGGGACCGGACGGGCTGTGAACGGAGCGTCTGGGAACATGATTTGATCCGGCGACCCTCTGATTTCCAGGTGGCCGAAAAGGAAGGTCGAGGGTCCTGGCGCGGTATGCTCCGTGGATGCGTCGTCACCGGCGACCTGGGAAGTTCGGAGACCTGGGATGCCTTCGCCGGGCTATCCTTGTTGACTCATCTCAAGAACTGGGTTTGTAGAGCCTAGGGTTTTGTAGTGTATCATGTAAATTGGAAACGACGATGGTTGTTCAGGTGTTCGGCTAATTCATCCATTCAAAAAACACACAAGCACATGTATACCACCTCCGTTGGGGGGAGAGGAGTTTCGCTGGAACCCCTTCGTTTTCGGCCCCAGTCAGGCCGAACCCACGCTTCTTCGTGCATGCGTCACGTTGATGCTTTCGGGGTTATGGCAGCACGCATCAACTCTTCAAAGCCCTCAAAGCACCCTCCATCTCCACCCCCCAGCGCCTAAACACCTGCCCCGCGTCGCCGGCGGTCGCGCCCCGAGGCCCCGAGGTGCCGCTGCACTTCCCGGGGCGGGTCTTTGTGACCGGATCGGCGGGCAGTGGGCGGAAGCGGGTCTATGAGTTCATCGTGGCATGGGAGTGAAGGTGTGGGGGGGAGGCGGGATCCTTCGGTTCGATGCTTTTTTTCAAAATGAAAGGAGGCGACTGGCTAGACCAATGGATGAAGTGCAACAAGTGCAGACCATGATTAGCGGTTCTAAAAACACTGATTATAAGCGATGGTGGGCCAGGCCGATTCCAGATGTCTTGGAGGTCCAGCGATAGGGAAGATCGCGTTTATCATATTGGATCCTAATTTAACAATTTATATAGAAGCAATGACCTCCAACCTCAGAGCGATGGCCGCCAACCTCCAACCTAATAGCGATGGCCACACCAGCGTACATACATGCAACATACCTATGGTTTTTCACCTGTACAGGAGCGCTCCTACCAACAGCAAAGAGTATAGGTAGTGGCAGATGGGTACTAAAAGCTGACGTTGCAACCCAGGTGCCTTTGACACACATGAGGGAATCAGCGGGGTACCACGGGTGTTGGTCAACTTTTTGCCCGCCTTTGGGTGGTACCTATTTGTGAAATGGAGTCGTTTGGCAAAGGTCTTGCCCATCAAAGATTGTTTCATGTCAGATCACCAAGTCCACTTTCCGTATCTTTCCATCTGACCAATGGTCAGGGCCGTGGATTTGATACGCAGCAACAGCGTTGTATAGCCCTCCTCATCAAAGCGGTATTCACAACACTTTACATCTTCAAAGGTCCGTTCCTCCCACATTCTGTCCTAGGTCCAGAATCGTTTCTCTCGTGGGATGCCTTGGGTGCCGGCCACCAATGGAAAGGGGGCCGCCCCTCTTCACCTGACTGCTTTCAGTCGCATCGCCCACCCAATACATCCGAAAGCCGAGGCTTGTTATCTAAGTGACTCTCAGCAACGCTCCAAGGACAGCCTCACCAATCAACCCGTGAATGGCTCGGATGCCAGGGCCGTACACTCAAGTGGTGGCGCTGCCGGTGGTGTGGTCAGTGAGGGCCAGGGCTATGGATGCCTGGACGCACCAAAAAGGGTGGTGGACCCGGCTGCCGTGCTAGCTGGGTTGGTGGATCAACGCCCTCTCTGTGATCTCTGAGATTAGATCCTGGGAAACCTTCCAGAAAATGGTCCTGGCAATTTTCATGTGGGTGTCCAAGTATGGCCTTCATGTGGCAGGATCAAACAACGTTGTGGATTTACCTATAGGCAAAATGCCACTGTCGCTTACATGGGAAGAAAGAAACTGATCTTTGGTGAGAATGTAAAGCTGAACACCCCGGTTGCCGGAATCTGACCTCGGCTGTACTAAGGGGTGCTTCTCACCGGAGCGTTCTTGGCCATGCTCACACCCGAAGACGAGGACTGGGAGCAGATGAAGGTGCCTTTGTTTGAAGATGTTTGAGCGTTCCAGGAATGTTAGTGGAACATACTGGAAACATGTGGACACACTCAGTTGTGGATGTGAGATTGTTACCCAAACTCTTCATGTATGATATTACATGCCTACTTTTGACCCCTGATACCACCCCAATGTAGGTAAACGTGCCACACATGGAGTGTTTGGGCTCTGCGGAGTACCGAACCTCAGGTTCAGTACGACTGGACCCTCAAAACCTACATGAGAGTATCGAACACATCACCGTACCTGAGTAGTACTTGGATCCCTTAGGGCCTAAGATTCTTCACCTTCCCAGGTGTATTTCTATCAGATGTTTCTGGGCTGGCGACGGATGTGCCTCTTGGAAAAAGCCCAAACACTGAAGAACAAACACGGCCAGAGTCGAGCGCAGCTGGGGGTTTTCAGTTGGATTCTTGAGTCCGGACTAAGTATGTGGGACTCCTGGAAGCATGAACAAGAATCCAGGAACCCCCTCTGAGGCCCACCCCCTGGTGGTGAAGAACCACACAATCTCTTTCAATTAAGACCACGTTTTGTGGACACCCCGAGTTTGGGCGCCCTAGAAGGTCGGTTTCGGTGCTGGAACACCCACCAGTCGCCTTCCAAGCCTTCCGTTTCTGGGTGAAGACAGGGCGTGTGCTATCCCCGCAAGAACCAGACCAGCGACCCATGGCTATCCCCACAACTGCGACCGGGTTCCACGGGTCCTCCGTGCAGAAGCCCAACGAGCGAGGTGAGTATTCGAAGGAAGACTCCTGCCAGGAAGACGCGGGCTTCCTTTGCGATGGAAATCCCTGCTTACCTCATTGGACACCTGGAGCTACACAATTTCCCAAGTCAGTCCGTCGCTCGGGGGTCGAGGCCACCTGCTTGGGAGGTCTAGGTATTGAACACAGGGCAACTGGGAGATGTTGGCGCTTGGAATTCGAAGATAAGAGGTCCTGCAGGTAGGTTCTGATGTGCCATGTCTATGGCACCCCAGCCCGGAACGAAACGTGACCCTGCGGCCAAGCAAGGTATCCTGGTTTGGGGAGAAACCGAGCCGAATGCAAGGCCCCTCAACAGGTCATCATGGGTGTTTCTAGACCTCTTCAGCCAATCCTCTGGCGACCCAGTTCAAATGTTTGGGGGGCTGGACCAGCGGTGGCAAAGGTGTATTTCTCGAACCCCCAAAAAAAACACGTAGACGGTATTGGAGGTTCTCTGTTCACTGCAAAACAGTTTTTTCTTTTCTTTGGATCTTCTGGCTTGCCATCCTCAGTTGCCATCCTCAGCTCCCCGGGCCTCCACTTTCATCACGCCCTCCCACGTGCGTCGCGTGCCGCGTCGCGTGGGACGCGCATCGAGGAAGTTCGACGACAATCTGACCACGGTGCTCGGGAAGGGCTCTGCGCCGGACGGCGACGAAGACGCCATGGCCCTTCGGCGGATGTGGACGCCGGCTATCGTGGGGCTGTTTTGGGGGGACATGTCTCATCAATTCAGGAGCACCGAGATTTCTGGACCACTTTTCTTTTTGTTTGTGTTCTCCTCTCTCTCTCTCTCTCTCCTCTCTCTCTCTCTCTCTCTCTCTAGACTGCAACATGAACCGGCACCACCACCCGTGGAATTGGAAGCCTTGAAGATCTGTCGAATTGATTCGAATTGGAGTCACTGAGACTGGGATGCTCTTGGCGGTCCTGTCACTCACACGGCAGCAGCAGCACGACGTCGAATGGCTCGCCGAGGCGGTTCTCGACCGGCCGGTGCGTCGGTTTGGGTTGTGGTGGGGGAAGAGTGGGAGACATGAGGTGAAAGGTGAGAGGAGACGTCAAATAATGTAGACTCTTGAGATTATCTCTTGATGAATAAATATAAATCATACACCCCCCATAATGAAGAGGATTTTCCATGTCAATCTGGGTGCACTTGTTAATCAAGAGTCTGATGTCTACTGTTCTTAACCTTAAAGTTCCAATGGTAGTCGAGAGATCGAATTGATCCTGGACCGGGACCTGTAGGGGCCAGGGGTGTCCGGGAGATGCAGGGGAGATCCCGGAGAGTGGTTTTGGGGCGAAACCATCCAGGTGATCCAATGAAGGTGCTGAATTAATCCATACCCAGACACGACCTGTCTGGGACTGCCATGTCGGATTGCCAGTCCCAGACAGACCTTCCAAGCGCACAACCACCCCCCCAGACTGGTCGTGTCTGGGATAGCTTTACAAGTGACAAGCTTCACTGCCAGGACCCCTCTAAGGGGTGTCCAATGGACTACCCCACACTACCTTATAGGCTTCCATTGGGCACCCCTTGGAGGGTCCAGGTGCGTGTTTCATGTCGTGTTTCGACTCAACGACGAGTGCTGACGGGCCATGCGAGCCTTGAGCAACCCCATCCCGCCAAACGATGCATCGGGGTGTCTAAAAAGAAAACCTCCTCTACCAGGGCCCGCGTTTCGGGGTGTCCAATTATAGCTCCTTAGAGGTGATTCGGGATGTCCACTGACCACCCCGGGCCTGGTATGGGGGCGCTGGATTCTTGTTCTGGCGTCTGCTCGTCTCAGCTCTGCCCACTCCGGCCTACCACGGAGCAAAGACCTGCAGAAGGGTCAGACCCCCCAGACTCAGAGGGCCCGCTTTCACCAACAGAAGTCTGGACCCAATTCCTTCGCAGAGAACGGACGCTCTGCTTTCTGCTCGGATTTCCGGACCATGCGGTTCGAAAGCTTCGGAACACGCTCCGCGTTTTGGGGGCGGCGCAAGCCGTTGGTTGCCGTTCTGTTTCACGCCTGCCTGCTTCCGCCACAAACCGTTGTTTGCGGTCCTCCGCCTTTGGCCGATCTCCCTGTCCCTGTCCGGATGCCTTCCACCCGCCCGCCTTCACCTGTCTCCGGATGTGATGTGATGTGCAACACCTGAAGGTGGGGACTTGGACCTACAACACCTGCAAGCAATTCTTCCTGAGCGAGTCCCGGACGAACGAGCAGCGTGGTCGTGGTGGGGGAACTCACCAGGAAGGTCCCTAAAACGGAAGACCCAAACCATCAAGGCCCTCCACCGAAGGATCTTCGAAGGGACCTGGTTTTGTATGATCCTTGATATTCCTTTGTAGTGCAAATGGTTGTTCGGCAATCAATTGGTGGGCCCATCAGAACAGACCCTTCCAAAACACTTACGCGTCACACCCTTCTGAAGCTGGACAGTTCCCACGGGTCGAGTCTGGGGTGGCCCTTCAAGGGAAAGAGTCCGAGTTATGCCGAGTTTCAAGGGGTTCTTGGAAAACGTGAGTGTGGGTGTATTTGCATCCTGGTTTGTGGCCTGCGAAAAAATCCCTGCACAGCAAATGGACTACGTAGTAATGCGTTACTAGACAGGGAATGAGCTTCGACTTTGACTCAGAGGCATCTTGTTCGTCAATCACTGGATCCGGACAAACTGAATTCCGAGAGCTGAATTCAAGCCCTCTTTGGCATTTAGAACACCCCCCAGCATCTCTCCTCTCCAACATCAACCTCCCTTTCTGCCTGCCTAAAGGGAGCCCCGCGCATGGAAACCCCTCCATCATCGCCTCCACGAACTAGACCAGGGCTCTCGCTCTCTCGGTCAGGAGACAATCGCCTCGTCTTCGGGGAAGAACCGCATTGTGAAGCTGGGCGCTTGCTGGGGAGGTTGGGGAGACGATGGACAGAACCCCAGCTGCTCGGCGGAAAACCTGTGAGGCCTTCGCCGCCCTCCCCAACAAAGGGGGGTTGACCTGGAGGGTCTTTGGGGGGCTTAAAGGGTTGGAAACTAAGTGAGATGTACTTGGATTGCGACGATTTTTTGAATAAAGTACTTGGATCCAACTTGAGAGAGACCTGCTTGATGCATCGCAACCTTCCAACCCCCGTGGTCGACCCTCAAGACGCGAGGAGAGGCGACCCCCACAGGACAAGTTGGACAACTTGATCGAAGACTCCCAATTCACCAGACCCGGTTCGATTGGAATAGAACAAAACTGGGTGGAGCCTGGTTAGATTGTAGTGTCGGTCAAAGTGGTTCTTTGGGATTCAGCCTATAGTTCTTCCAGGTGGGCCCGGAATCCCTCCAACGTTGAGCTCTCTCTTCGACCCTCCTTCTTCGGCTCACGAGTGGAGTGGAGTTCACCCCCCTGCGTGTAGAGGAGAGTGCTCTTGCAAGGGGCCATGCCATCCACGAAAACATGTGTTCGTCACGGCAGTGAACGTTCTCCAAGATCAACAGGGTTGGAATTTTCTGACCCGGGTGAGGAAACTGAAGAGGGCATCCTCCTTCCATGATGCCAGTCAGTGGGCGGCCACAGGTAGATATAAGTCACATTCCTTCCAAGTTTTCTCTCGAAATTGAGAAAGTGAAGGGTTCCCTTGTTCACCAGGGCCGCGAATAGGCACTGCGTCAGAAGCTCATTCTACGAAAAGACATACCTCCACGCATCCTACATGCAGAGCGTCGGAGGGCTGGGACTCGCAAGCAGCTCTCCTCTTTCGAGAGCTGTCGCAGCTGTCGCAGCTGTTCCATGCCGTGTTCCAAGACACCAGGTTCCAAGGCACCTGGAAAAGGCACCGAGTGACTCATCACCAGCCATCTATACCCTAGACTTCCAAGACCATAAAAAAAAATGGTTGACCTGGTTTTTGTAGTGTAAAATCATGTAAAATCCTTAGTTGATTCGGGATTCAGCCCATTATATCAAGGTGTAGAACGATCCATCGCTGTGGAGAACATCCATCCATCTGCTCCGTCCCAGGCTATCACTCCCCAGGTGCTTATCGCCTCTGCCGTGACTTCATGACACAGGGCATCGGAAGTAGCGATGCAGAAGGAGCTTCCTACGTCTCCAAGTGGAACAAGGCGAGACCGCGCCGACATCGGACGGAGCAGCGCGACCGTGCCGCGCGCCCAGACGGAGTGACCGACACGTGAGGAAAACGTAGTCGAGAACGTGAGGAAAGACACGGGAAGACGTGGCAGGACGAGGCAGACGTTTTTTTTTCTTTTGTTTTCCTCCCCTGGAAGTCCATTCCAGAAAAAGATGCTGGACCTTGTCTTAGTATGTATAAAATCCTTAGTAAAACAATGGTGGTTCGGTACAAAGCATTGAACCTTAACGGGTGGTTGGAAGCCGGTCCATGAAAGACTTTGGAAGCCTAGTCCTTTGATGTCCTACGTTGGCTTCTATGTTCTACACCTTTGGGAGCTCTGGAGTCATTTCAGACCCCTGCGATGACCTGGGGTTTTGGACCAGTTGGAATCAGTGAAACTCCACCTCGCACGCACGAGGTGCGCAATGTGGATGTTGAACAAGCAGTTCCCTAGCAGCATCCCACTCTACAGGTCAATTTCCGAGTTTTGGTGGATGAAATGGGGACAAAACAAGTGTCAGGTGGTCACGTAGGTTTCGGGCGCTGGTACAACAGCAACATCTGATCCGGCAAGATGTCTCAACGACGGCACTTCTTTCAAACCGGTATTTGGAGGTTCATCCCAAGCCATCCATGGAACGGAACCACTGGTTCCTCTGTGAGACAGAGGAGTTTTCGGACTCTCCAGTAGCGTACTATCACCGCTGGATTCTGCAGATCTGTAGAATCGTCTCAGAGACTGTCGCAGCCTGTCGCAGCAGAGACCCCCCCAGTCACGTCATTCCTTCTGGTCACACTTCTCCAGTGTTCACAAGCCTGCGAACGCCTTCCGGTCACACTTCTCCCGAAGCCTTGGCCTTGTCCTGGAGGGTCCTGGTGTCGTCTCCGGTGTCCTCCAGTCAGACTCGTCTCTTCGCGTCTCCGCGAAGAGGTGATCTCCACGAGCTACAAGATGTTCGACGCCGTGCAGTGTCACAGCAACGGCGCCTTGGCTCGGCTCTTCCATCACTCGTCATGTTGAGTGGGCCTGCAGAAGTTTTGGTATCTGGTATCTTCCGAAAAGTCCATCGCCGAGTGGCGGGTTTCTGATGTTTCATTATCTGTATAGACATTCATTGAAGTGAGGATGATCAGGCCCGCTGACAGACTCATTTGTTTCGTTTTCGTTGACACCACAGTAAGCAGCCGGGTCGGAAGGGGGGGGTGTGATTTGCGCGGCGAAGCCACGCAGTTGGTGGGACCCGGACGGTTGGTTGAAGCGGACTCAGGACTACCCAAAGCAGCGAGTGCCAAGGGGGGGCCTAGGGCCGCTAGGGTTCTGGTTTGGACATGTATGTAGATGAAGAGAAACAAAGGCTTAGATTCTTAGAGGAATGTTGGAGATCTTGGAGCCATCAGTCAGGGATTCCAAAAAGGATGGGATGGGATGGGATGGGATTGAAGGAAGGAAGGAAGGAAGGAGGGAGGGAGGGAAGGAAGGAAGGAAGGAAGGAGGGAAGGAATATTGTAAGTTATACGTATCTTGGAAGTTGTAGTCAAGCGCAGGGGACCCTTCATAGCAAAAAGACTTTAGAGGAAGCTCTGACTTCTGGTGAGAAACTATTGCAGCACATGCATGATGTGAGTCCATATTTTTCTCCGCGAGATGAATCATCGAAGCCGCGGGTTGGATTCCAGCTGCCAAGTCTTAGATGTGTCGCTGTGATTTTTCGGGAACCATCAACCCGATCAGCACGGAAATGTACACAACCCACCCAAGAACCCAACCAGCCAAGAATGAGAACCGATGGAACACACCATCAACCCACAGAAAGCTCTCCATCGAGCCTATAGACACCACGTGTAGCAAACTCCTGCAGCAAACTGCCCCAAACGACCAACTCCATCCAGGTAGCACAGAGAACATACCCAGACACCTGTACATATACTAAACACAAAAAGCACAAAAAAAACACAAAAGGTAGTTAACACATGAATCACCCGGAATAAACACAAAGAACACACATAAACACAGTTAACACGTCGTTTCGATTGGTATGAAACCCCAGTCTCCTTCATGTTCACCGATCACCTCAAAATCCAGGCCTCATCACCAACTGGGCGCGCGTGTGGGAGAGCGCCGACGGCGTCGGGCCCTTTCGCGCCGACGCCAACTTCACCGGCAGCGGCACGCCGGGCGCGCAGTATGGCTCGGAGGCGGGGCGTAAGGGCCGTGGGGCCTAAGGGGCGGGACATGAGTGTAGCGAACGGTCAGGGTAGCCGTAGTTCAAGAAGCAAACATGCAGGGAGGTGGAGCATTTCATTCTACAATGTCCTACAAGTTTGTCGGCAAGTCCCCACACATGGGGCTCTTTTTGGGGCACTCGGACATCGATAGAGAATCATAGAGATAGGTTTGCATGGAGTGATTCGAGATCAAACACATCCTCCCCATCCGGCCGGAGGTTTGTGTGGTATGGACGAATATCATGTAAAAAAGAACCTTAGAAGCATGCTGCGAACGCCCACATCCTGGTTTCCACTAGCCTTCACAGACCATAAAGAGAGTTCGGTTATGTTCGGTTGACCAGTTTGTAAAAATGGTAAACTACATAGCAGTAAAACAATGTAAAACAACGGTTGTGCATGAAAGGTCAATATACTATATTCCACTACATCACATCAAGTGTGTTTAGAACACTTTGAGATTCATCTAATTACATAATTACGGTGTAGTTACTTGGGCGTTCCAACAGTAAACATGGTCAACTTAGCACCTGTGGTTTAGCAGCCAAGACTCTACTAAGCGTCATCCTCCAGAGGGCCCCGGAATCCCACAAGTCTAAATTAAGTCTAATTAATAAAAAATATCAATTAGTGATGATCTACTCTCCAGGGCATTCAGAGTGCACCACCTGTTTGTGAAGAAAGCTGCTCTTTTTCAGAGCCCATGCCATCCATCACCATTTCAGGGAGCTTTCAATCGAATCTGAAGTGGATGTTCACACCTTTAGGGTCCCGGATCTTTGGGCACCGACATGTATGTCCCTAGGGCTCCAGGAGGTTACCTCCTCAAAAGGTATGACTGGACTCTCCTGGCCTGGATTCACATTCCTCACCGCCCCATCTTCTTCTCCGCCAGACTTCCCATTTCGGACCTCACCTCCGCCGAGTCCACCTCGGCGAAGGACTCACTTATGGGTTCTGCTAGACTGAACGAGTTTTCATCACGCAGGACGGTCGTTGGTCAGGTTTAGCTCGTCGCTAAAGGCCATCGGGGGGAAGAAAACGAAGAACAGCTGAGTTCACCGTGAGTTTCCGTTTGTGGCTTGCAACAATTGCTTACAAAACCGCTCCCAGCTCACCTGTTCCAACTACGCACATTCCGCTTCATGCCCTAGGGATCCAGTCGTACCTTCTCAGAAGGTACGACTGGACCCTCCAAACCTACACGAGAGTGTCTGCAATCACCTTCTGAGAAGGTACTTGGATACCTATAGAAATGCTACCAGAGCCGCTGACGCCCCACCCGCCCGAGCCGCCCCCACGCCACTTCTCGTGCCGAACGCAGGCGAGCCGAACGACTTGGCGTGTGGCGCTGGACTACCTGCTGTATCCCAAGGAGGCCATGCACAATGCTACCCAGTGCCCAGCTGCCGGAAGCGTTCGTGATGCGTGCGAGACAGTATTTCTTTGGGGGAGTCCTTGAGGTGAGAGGAAAGAGGAACGAGGAGTCGGAAGGATAGGGTGAGCTGGAGTATGAGCTGGATATTGCTGTTGCTGGTTGAGAGTTCCAGAGACAGCCAGGAATGAGCTAGGAAGGGGATGATGGGTCTTGTGGGGTGAGTCTTGTTGGGTCAGTCAGTGAGTTTTTATTGATTGGAATCACTGGGGTCTCGGGCCCTGGTTTGTGCGTTTCGGGGCCTGTTCTTTTTTTCCGGTTGCACGTTGGACAGATTCATCGCATGAATCAGGCTGGATCATGATTGGAACTCCTCTAGTCACTGAAGAGTCATGACTAATATGTACCAGGGCCCCCCTACCAGGCCCGGGGTGCTTAATGGACCTCCGAATCACCTCTGACGGAGCTATGATTGGACACCCCGAAACCCGGGGGGCCCTGGTGGACTTTGAACGAACAAAACCTTTAGAAGAGATCTCGATATGAGGGGCCCGGAATGGTTTGACTAGGAATTCCACACACTTCGGGCGATGGGACTATAGGTGCACCTGACCATATATAGGTGACCACGGTGACCACTGGTCGTTTGAGGAGACGAGTCGGGTCGAACCGACCTGGGGCGATCGAGGTACTTGGATCCACTGGTCGTCATGTTGGAGAGCAAGGAGCTGATTCCGTCGAAAAAGGGAGCAGAGGAGAACGAGTCCCACGGTGGAGCCACTGGCACGGTCGGTGGTGAAGTACAGTCCTTCGAAGCGGACTAGCTATAGCAATAGCTATATATAGCTTTGACATGAGCAAACCTCAAGCTATGATCCTTCTGGATGCTGTTCGAGGGAATCAGCGCGGTATCGCTGCTGTTTCGCAAGAGAGGGCCGGCCATCGAGCCCCGGTCTCAAGTTCTGATTGGAACAGCTTGGATTTAGGGCTCCCTTCCGGACGGACAGGTCCCTTTCAGCTTCAGCTGCTTTCAAGAAGTCGACCTCGTTTTCGCCGCGGCGATCCCAAATGCGTGGTCGTCCAAACATGACGTCGCGGTAGGGGTGGTTTCTGACCGATCCAAAGACCTGGTCGCTGGATCTGACCGAAAGGGATTGATCGGATCCAGATCTTCCACCTGAAACGTCTCCCGGTGTTACGAAGGCATGTTAGTACCCCAAAAAAGACTCGCGTGCCTGACTTGAGCCTGAGCCTTTTGGCTTCTCTCTCTCTCTCTCTCTCTCTGGACCCTCTGGACCTATGCGTTTGCTGGAGACCAAACGACCTGTTCGGGAAGATGTCCTGGTCGCTGAACAATGCTGAGTGTATACTGTATACCTAACATTCACCCCGGAGAATTTCCAGGGATCCGTGGTTTCGCATTCCTTCCACCGGCCGCACCGGTCCCGGTGCCTCGCTCGCTCGCCGTCTCGCCTCGCCCCTCTCGCGCGTCGACGCCCTGTCTCGCCCCTCAGCCGCCGGAGGAATCCCATTGCGACTGGGCCAGCGAGCTCCGGATCGACGACGCCTGCCTCGTGACCAGTCCCTCGGTCGACACCCCCCCGCATCCAGCGGTCCGGGTGCGAAGGAAGCGTCGAAAAGGACCGAGAGGGGACCGGAGACCGGGGAAGGGAGGCCCCCGGAAGGCGCTAAGTGCCAAGCAGCCGACATCACGAGACCGAAAAGAGCCCAGACCAGCCTCATGGGCCTCATTCACTTAAGCCGGACAGTCCCGCGACTGGGTGACTAAGGCGTGCACCCGGATTGGTCCTGGAACATGTTCATTGCGGGGCCCACCTTCTCCTCCTTGGTCGTTCCGGCGCAGAATGATGGGGTGAGCATCAAGCGGCAGCAGGAGCTGATCAATGCGGGTGGCGCACGGGTGGCCAAAGGTGTGCCTTAGCGCCAAGCCATGAGAGGTGTCTCAGATTCTTTTCCATTCTTTCCTAAAGGTCCGAATTTCCTAGGACCCTAGGAGTCCAAAGACTGTATTTGGCTTCACTGAAGTAAAGGCATGTCCTTTTCATGACATAAATTGGGACCATTTTTTCTATAGTCTTAGACTCCATTACTCCCAACAAGGAATTGCTATTCAATCCTCACAACCTGGGCATACTGTGGCTTCCGTATCCACAGTGTATTGTCAACTTCTTTGTGGTCTCAGATGATCAACATGGAGACGCTCTGAATTGGTACCTCCACAACGGTATATACCTGGAACGCAGGCGAGCTCGTCGTGCAAAAGAGATACTTTCCAAACCGGACTTATTTACCGTGCACATGACCTACCCAAACGCTCCGTGAAAACCCAAAGCCGCCCTTTCTCGGTCGAAAACCAATCGGTTCCACCCAAGTTCGACCCTCTGCAAAGCATGGTCTGATCCCAACCGAGTCCGGATTCGGGTCCAGCAGACCTGAAACCCTCAAGACCTCAACCTCGACCGGTGAACCCCCGGCGGGTTCGCTCTGGGTGGTGCAAACCCGCTCCGAGGGCTTCTCTTCGGGCTACTACTCCGGTAGCTGGGTGGCGATCAGCACCTTTACCTTGAACGGCGACTTCCTCAGGCGCCCCAACGAACACCCACCGAAATCACCATGGATGCAGGTTGGTTTGTATACATCCCGCGCGCCCGACCCCGGTCGCCGACCAACCCCTCCTCGAGGGCCGTTTTTTTGCGCGGTGGGGACGGGCCATTTGGGAGTTTGGGGAGGGTGGCAGCAGTGGCAACAGCGGATGGTGAACCAGATTGCAGAATATCGCAGAGCTCAAGCTATTGAGTTCAATCCTCGATTTCTTTCACCAGAGGGTAATGCCATGGTGGGGATCACTCAAAGTAAAGTCAATGGTATTTTTGTGTCATTGACTACGAAAAGCACATTCTAGGACCCACAAGGGGTGGTTAATGGACACCCCGAATCACCTCTAAGGGGCTATCAATAGACACTCCTGGTCCGGGTGTCCTGGTTTATTAAAGCATTAATAAAGATACAATGTTCGAATTCACAGGTGAGTTCTGTTCTCAGGTGCAATTCTCAGGGTACACGGTACAGAAAAACATGTGTGCCCTCCCCAATAGGAATCGCGAAGCGGCCAGCCATGCAAGTTGGGGATGGTTTGGAACACATGCCAATTGCAGGGCAGTGCCCTCTGGCTGAGATGTTTTTTGGAACTCCTTGTCAGCAGCTGATCAGTGGGTCGATCTTCGGAGGTCTGCCTCAATGGCTGGTCTGTATGGCGATCCGCCTGCACCATCGCCGCCACCAACACCAGCGCCCACACCGACGCCAAGTCTCTTGACATCTCCTACCGGGATCATCCTGTCTGGGTGTCCTGGCTACCCTACCCTATACTTATAGGTCTCCAGACAGGGCACCCGTTGGAAGTGCTAGGTAGATAGCTTTGTTGGCTTTTCTTCTC
Source organism: Durusdinium trenchii (assembly GCA_963970005.1). Classification (NCBI taxonomy): domain Eukaryota; class Dinophyceae; order Suessiales; family Symbiodiniaceae; genus Durusdinium; species Durusdinium trenchii. Next base: position 104,880 of record CAXAMN010024251.1, read on the forward strand.
AGCTGGTCCTTTATAGCTAAAGTGATACACACATCTTAGCGCAGAGGCTCATGTTTTTCACAACATCTCGGGGGCTGGTGAGGTGATGTGTTGTTTTCTTCAGGAGTTGTTCATTTGTTTTTTTTTTTTCAAAAGTTCCAAAACCACCAAGCCATGTCAAAAAAAACATAGTTAGTAGTACTGATGTCTTTTAAGCCGTTTCAACCATTTCGGAAGGCATTTTTAGGGATTTTTTCCGGACCATTATACCGTATTGCTCCGAGCTGGCTTTGTGAACACGATTTTCATGTCAGTTCTTTTCAATCGATGGGAATCCAGAGTTTCTGTGGGCTTGGACCATCGGTCGGGAGGATCGGCTCCAAGCGTCCCAGCCCAGGTCGGTGTTCCACGCCCACCGAAGACTGCAGATCCACGCGTTGCTGCCAGGATGGGACGAGTCGGGAGAGTGGGCATCTAACCCTGTGGAAATCGATGGTGGTTTTTCTCGGCTTGGGTCCGATGAAAGGCGGTCGGTGAGGATCAACAACGGTGCAAACATTTTTTTTTTGAAGAATCGACGTGCAGATTTCTTGCCAGAATCAAGAGACATTCACTCCCAAGGGGTCCTAGGTTTCTTAGACCTGCGAGGTACATCTTGCGAGGTACATCCAGTAAACCGTGATCACAGTCGATACAGACGTGATCACCATTTTTGAGATGCAAAGGCCTGCAACCAGGCGCCATCATCATCCTAATGAAAGGTGGAACATTTATCCAGAAAGGATTGGAAGAGCTCCGTGGAGGCCCGGATGTTTTTTTTTTTTCGTTTCGTCGTTTTTCTCCCACTCAACATCCACATCGAATCGTTGATAGGTTCATGTCTATGTTCCAATTCAGTCCACCTTGGTTTTTCATTTGATCTATCGTTGGCATGACATGTGTGCGATCGAGCAGGTATGTGTTGCCCAGAAGATGGTTTTGGAAGGAGACCTCTCAGAGGTTTAACGAACACGCAGTAATTCATGGACAACATCTTCCAGAGTATCTTCCAGACGCTTCTTTTGAGCCGTTTGCAGACGGCTCACTGCAGATTTGCAGACCTTTTGAGACCCCAGGGCGGATTCAGCCCATGAGGATATCTTTTTTGACGGAAATACGCCAGAAGAGTATGTTCAATCAAAGCAAACACCAAGCCGATGATCTGCGATTCATGTCTACATGCATCAATTTCCTCAGGAGGTTGTTTATCAAGGATGCAATGAAGGGATTAGCTCCTGGCATTACTACCAGGAGCAAAATAGCTACTAGTAACAAGGGCATCGCCACGAACGGAGCAAAAAGCTACTAAGTAGTAGCTCTTGGCACTACTACTAATGCCTCTGGATCACCCCTGAACTCTTCACCCCTGCCTCGGCCTCTGGGTCGCAGGATCCGGGCTACACGTGCTACGAGAAGGATCAGTATTGGGCCGGCTGCAGGGAGAGCTGCACTCCCGGCATCCATCCGAACGAGCCGCCAGAGCCCTGGCCGCTACGCCCTGGTCAACCAGGAGCATCCGGGTGTCGAGGTATGCTGGAATTGGGGATGGTCTTTTTTCAGAGCCGTAACTCGCCCATCCATGTAGTACGTCCAGGGTCCCAGTTCATGTCTCACACCTCGATCCGGCCGGTCGTGGTGTCGACGGGGGACCGGGTCGCACGGGAGTGAGTGGAAGCGGTGGATGCGTGCGGCTGCGTGCGTCGTCGCTGTGACGGCTGGGCTGAAATCGGGTTGGAAAAAAAAGGCTTCCAACCTGGCAGCTACGGACTACGTGTGAAGCATCTCACCAACCTGGCAGCTACTTTTGGGAGGTGAACAAAGTGAACTAAAAGAGTTCAAGAAGTGGCAACACCAGGTGACTGATTAATCAGTGATCCTTCCTTCGGTGATGGATTTGACCTGGATCTTCAGAGACCCGTTTGTTTCTTTTTCCCCTGGTCCATGCCATGCCAGACAGCGCCGGTTCGGTCGCGCTGGTGAACGGATGCCAGATAGGACGTGGTATGTTCGTTCGCCCATGGATGGAGACGATGGTACCACCTTCCAAGCGTGTTTTTTTGGAGACGATTGGGTTCTGGTCAACAGCACAATTGCTTTATTTTTGGGATAGAGTCATTGAAGTGGTGCTGTTTGAAGCGGGGCATTGACGTATACTTCCTTTGAGTCTCTTTTTCGTTGGAGTTGGCATTCTGGTTGCACTGGTTCTTGGGTGATGGATGGTGATGGAATCACCCTGAAAAAGATCCCAGTTGTCACAGTTGGAGACATATAGCCCCCTTTTTTTTGCGCTTCCAAGTGGTATTCAATGGGAACTTATACGTGAGGCAGGGTTGTCTAGCCGGGTCACCCCGATTTCAGAAGCCCCCGATTTTGGAAGCAACTGGAAGTGAATTGGCTGCTGCTGACTTTTGCCCGCTCAAAACTCCACGACGAGAAATGTGATCTTCCCGTTCCCAACAGCAAGTTTTCCAAACAATAGTCTTGACATCCACGCTTTGTCGCTCTTGACGATGAAGACCTCGAGGAAATCCCCTTTGCGTGGGTTTGGATGGCATGTTTGAGCCAGCCAATAGACAACTCGAAGCAAACAAAAAACCAGATTGGACCCCAACAACAACTGAGAAACGCGCAACCAACAACTGAGGAACACCAGACGCCCTGGAGCTGTGAGGTTCTGCGCTGCAGCAGCTCCACAGAAGACTGCCGCTCTACAGGTTGCTGTGAAGATGCAGCCTATACCTGTTACGAGACGCTTGGTGTTCTTATTTGTTTTCTTATTTGTTCCCCACCTGCCAGGTGAGGGTGGTGTCACCTTATTATCCAGACCATTCCAGACCTGTCACCTTCGTCACCTTCTCCTCCTCTCCTTCTCTCCTCTCCCACTCCATCACCTCTGTGAGCTCCACCGGATAGAATCCCAGAAAGAACATGCAGAACGCCAGAAGAGATGCCAAATAGATTGCCAGAAAGATTGTCAGAATTTATGCCAGAAGAGATGCCAAATAGATTGCCAGAAAGATGGTCAGAACATATATCTCGAGATAAAAAGCCAAAATATGTCACCGATAGAATTCCAGATAGAATGTCGGAACGCATGCCAAAAAGATTGTCCGGCTACATGCCAGAAAGATCCAGAAAGAATGTCAGAAAATATGCTAAAATATATGCCAGATAGAATGCCAGTGTATACGCCATGGTGGGGACTACTACTCAAAGTAAAGTAGTGTTTATTTCATTATATATATTTTAAACAAGAGAGTGTACGGTAGCGCCTTTTGTATATATGGTGGCCCGACCAGAGCCCCGGAGGTAGTATGAAACACCTGTTCTCACCGTGTATTTCAAGTGTCTAGCCAGGCCCAAATTGTTCAAACGGCAGGGTATATGATTGACCGTAGAGCGAATGTCGTCTTGCGAATGTCGGACGACTCTTCATTCCCTGCTGTGGGGTAGAATTTATTTGGAATTCGTTGAGCATCTCTTCCGTGTTTCCGTTGACATCCCCACGAGACCCCCTTGATGAAGCGAAATGACAAGACCATCGTGGACATACCTAGAGTCTCGTAGAAGAGAAGACATCTCCAGATCCCGGGCTCCCTCTTCTCCTTCCAAGGTGACTGGCTTCGAAACTCAGACACGGCTCATGGAACTGGAATATCTGCCGCCCCATTGACCCCTCTTCAACCACACACCAACGGAGGCATGTATGTGATATACATGGAGTGTCTGGGAAAATTCAAAAGGAAAAGAGTGTCTTTCGAGATCCGAGAAAGACGACCATGCCATTCTTGGTGCACCGGTCACCGTGGTTCTACCCAGTACTTCAGAACCCAGGTAGATGGAATCGGATGGATAGACACACGGATGGCATCCCATGTCTCACCACCCCTCCAAGGAAGGACTCCACATGGGCTGGTTGCCGCTCGAGTGGCTTGGCACTGATGGCCTGGTGGTTGGCACTATCGGTTGGATGATGTGGAGTTTTACTCTACTTTCATCTTTTGTTTTTTCATCCTGGACAGGCCCTTGTCTAAAGAGTTTCTTCTTGTGGTCAGACGAGAATCTAGATTCCAACCCACGCTAGGTCACTCATATGCAGAAGCTGACAATGTAATTTTTCACTATGTTTCATATTTCCAACCTGTATCGACACTTGCGACTCTACCTATAAATAAAGGTCGGTTGCTGGGTCTACTAGCAGTCTTTGTTTTAGTGCCCTTGTGAAGTAGCGTCCTAGCTTCGTTGCGATGCACCTGGTTACTAGCTTCATGTCGCTTCATGTCGCCTCTCGCCCCTGCACCCGGGCGCCTCGGCCTCCAGAGCCCCGTGGGGCTCTTCACCGAAGCGCCTCGGAACGGACGTCCGGGCGCCGTCAGGCTGTGCGCCTGGAGAGGTGAACCCTTTGGATCCGCCAGCCGCTCTCCGCGGCGTCCGGTGGGTCGTGGGTTGGTGCGGGTCGGAAGACAGTGCGTTCGCTGGGGACGGTGCCAAACCGTTTGGGCGGATGGAGCAGAAAGCGGAACTCCATGAAGTCCATGAGGTGTTCAATGGGTTTAAAGCCATAAACACCATAGCTGCTAGGGAAGATCATGTTTGTTGGCCCCATCGGACTTCCAATGAGTGTCCAATGGATCTTTTGAGGCGAGGCTTGTCCAGCCAGACCCCGATTTCGGAAGCAACCGGTATGGCTTCATGATGCTTCATGATTCATAGCTGCTGGTTGCTGCTAACCTAATCGGGTTTCCCTCCCATGACTGCCAAGCTACGTGGCCAGTCTGCTCCGTTTGATGGAGACCTCTGGAGACGTTCAGACCCGAATCCTTTAAAGGGGTCTTTCCCTACAAAACCGACATGAGAGTGTCGAACACATCACCGTACCTGAGAAGTTACTTTGGATATTTAGGGTTTTGGGTTTCTCACCAATCTCTGGGTGTTGAAAAAGCCTGTCTCGGCGCGGTTTTATTTCACCGTTTGTGGGCGCGGTTGGGAAGAAGCTGTCGATTCCGTTTGGGCGATGGGGACTTACACAAAGAAACATGAAGACAGTAAATTCAGTAGATGGCCGGACTGTTTTTATTTCTTTACCAGGAACTTGTGCACAGATCTTGTATTTCCATATTCTATTCACCCCGTTCAGAGAAGTACATCCTCATATATATATATATATATATATGCTCCTTGTGGTTGCTCCTGCTGCATCGGGACGGGACAGTCCGTGGCGAGCCACGCGTCGTTTCGGACGCCACCGGAACCGGGGATTTTCATGAAAAAGCAAAGGCAAACCCCGAAGATACTGCAAAACAGCTTAAGGGGGGCCCTTCTTTCACTATCACCTACTAAATACGTTGATGGGCGCCATGTCAATTGCACAGGACCTTCCCAGTGACCAAATTCGGAGTCCCTTTTTAGTTGACGTAAAATAGAAGCCCATAGAATATAATGATCTGAAACCAGGGGAGCAGGTTCGGTCACTTGGGAAAATCCAGGGATACTAAAATGCTAATTAGCTACATCAAGGCTTGGTAGCTTCCTTGCCCATGTAGAACATGACGTCGCTGTGGAAGTAGAACATGAACTGATTGTAGTCATCACCTGCATTGTACAAAACCATTTATGCGATGGCCTCCAACCTGGTAGTGATGGCCTCCAACCTATAGAAGCGATGGCCTAGAAGCAATGGCCTCCAACCTAGAAGCAAACTTATCATCATTTTTCACGATCTGGAAGGACTTAATGATCATTTCCTCCAACCTACAGAAGCAATGGCCACTTCAGTCGGACTTTCAATCTCTCTGGCCACTTCTCCGCCCGAGGAGCATCGGACGCCCTGGAGCTGTCATGTGGTGGACGTGCTGTGAGCTGCGGCCAGTTCCCGAAAGCTGTTTCGAAACATCGCCGTTTCCGAAAGCGTGTCGTTTCCAATGATTCTTTCGCCAACCCTTTTTCTCGAATGACGGGGTGTGCCATGTGCTTGTTTGGTGCGAATACGTGCTGTACCGTACATTTGCTTAATTTTTTTGTGAGTTTTCGGGCTGAGAGCAGTGTTGGGTGCATCCTAACAGCTCCTCTAGTGACTTTTAGATCTTGTAGAGCTCCCCACGTGGAGTGTGAGGCTCGATGCTTGGCTTCGGTTTGGCATCCCTCGGCCCCCTGCCCGGAGGATTCCGGGCGTCTTGGAGAAGGGAGAACAAAGCTTTCGGTGCAGTTTCTGAAAGCATCCCGTGCCTCAACATCGGAGATGTTCAGTGAATTCTTGGGGAACCATTTCTGAGACCTGATGGCAATGGATGGCCTTAGGGCCCTGGAGGCGAAGGAGCATGCTGAAATCGACCAGTTGAACGACCCACATGACCGATGGCCGTGGAGACACCCAGTAACTGGGCGCGTCCGGCACGACACGAAGACCGCGTCGCCCAAAAGAGAGACGTTCCCAGGGGGTTCGGAGACGCGGTGTCCGAACAGGCTCGAGGAACTGGCGTGTCTAGCTCGTGAAGACCATCTGAAAATGATCCAACTGCAGACATTGTCCGGAAGGTTAGAACTTTATAGAACTTTTACATACTCCGAAGATCCAGGAACACATGGCTTAAGTGTTTGCCATGAGCCATCTCCTTTGCCGTTACTCGAAAAACCGCCATCGATTCTGTTCGGACTGTAGTTCACGAAGATCCACCGAGATCTTTCTGGCCGATCGGGCAGTCTACGTACACTGGGAACAGATCCTGTGACGTCGGGGGAGTGAATCACCTTTGAAACTCCTGGTACATTCACCCATTTTTCACCACCCCATAGGTAAAGATGCCAGATCCCATGGATGGTCAGGGAAAATTCACTTGGTCCCCGTGCCAGGAGGGCTGAAATGGGCTCTTCGTCCTCGGCAGCTCTGGCAGGTGCAGCTCAGAGAGATCCAGCTGGCAAGATCTGTGTGTTTCCTCCGATTCTCCCTCCAGCCAGCTTGATGCAAGATGATGAGAGCGAGGTACCATGTATACGATCATGTAAGATCATGTAAATATATAGGACCATGTTGGCTCCATGCATACCAGGACCGGTCGCCGGTCGCCGGTCGCCGTAAATTGGTGGCTGAAACATGTCGCAGGTGGTATCATGATCTGAAGTTTCACAGACTTTTCCGAATCGACTCAAATCATCTTGAATCGAAACAACGTTCGATCTAACTTGAATCTGTCCTAAGGACGCCTTGAAAGAGCCGGTTCCAGGTCAACGTTCGAAGTCGATTTGAGATTTCAGACCATGGGCTGGATGGAGAACGGCTGGCGAGTTGGCTCCATCATCCACTGGGCCCGACGAGTGTCTGTACCCGCAGGTGCTCTGCTGGGGGGACTGGCCAGCCCGGCGGCTCAGAGAACGGTGTTCCGCGCCGGGACCGGCGTGGCGGATGACCGGGGGACTGATGTGGGACTGATTCCCAGCCAGGTTTTGACATGGTCAAGCTTCGCAGGAGTGAGTGAAACGGGGCTCCGGGTGCCATGACGGGCTCCGGGCATCTGGTGGATCCAAGTCCGACCACGACATGGTTCCAGTTCAAAAGCACCGGCCGAAGGAAGACCTGATTCCTTTTTTGCAATGGTCACTGGGATCCGGGGCGGACGCAGCTTTCTTCCGCTCGGTCTTCTTCATCGATGAAACCGGCGCCGCGGGCGGCACAGCTGGCCTTGGGAAATCTGACGAAAGTGGGGCTCCCCGAGTTGGGGAATGTCCTGAACACTTCGGTGGTGCAAGCAAGATCGTCTTGACCTCACACTTGGACTTCTACTGTAGGACTGTAGGGTAAGGCTAAAGTATATACATTCACCTGTGTGGTTTCTATAGAAAGCTTCTTTTGACACTTGATGGATGGTTCCAAACGGGTCCAAACTGGCATCCTCATTTCGATGATTCCGACGATTCCAAGACTGTCAGAGGATCAGATCAGGATCATCTCCTGAGAGCTCCCTCACCTGAGTTCCCGTGTTGAACGTGGCCTCTCACTCAGGTGGGTGGCGCCGCTCTACGGCTTCCAGGCGAGTGTTCATTCGAGAGCACAGGGAGAGAAGGATTAAGTGGATGGAAGTGGATGGCATGGCTCGGAAGACTCGGATGACCATGTTCAATCTGAAGACCAACACAGGTGGTTTTCACGCCACTTCCCATTTTACAGAGGCAAGGAATGTATATGTTGGGCTTGGTGGCGATCACATTCCTTAAAATGGGCACCGTCTAGTCTCTAAGCCTCCTTGGACACGGTTTCAATCTCCCAAAGTGCACCACAAAACGTCCGTTTTCACACATGAAAAGCATTGGCCATCGCGGCCATAGGGTGGAGGCCATCGCGGCCATAGGTTGGAGGCCATTGAACACCCCAACCGCGCCAGGGGCCCACGTGGCGCTGCCGCGCGTGGCCTCCGTCAGGTGCGTGACCCCCGTCGTGGGGGTCGGACAGGACGAGAAGCAACCACCACCGTGCAAGAGGTGTCTTATACATAGCCTCTTAGAGACCCCTGGACAGTGCCCAAAAGCCACCTGTTTGGAAGGTCCTGGCAGAGGGTTAAAACAATAGAATTCCTGATGCTATTTCAACCTCGAGGGTCAAAGCTCTGAAGAGCTTCAAAGGCATTTCGGGCGCGGCGCGACGGAAGAGGTGGCGAAGGGTTCGCTGCTTTGATGTGGCCCGAGCGGCCCACGGGGGTGGAAGGACGAACTTTGAAGGACGACGCGGTGAGGAAGGCTTAGATGGAAGCCCAGTGCCAAGCAGAAACAGTTCTGGTGGTTGTTCCAAACGGAGGAGGTTGCACTGGGGACACATCCATTTGTTTCTGGTGGTGGGTTCCAGCAATAGCAACGTGGAAAACCAACTGTTTGGACTTCGGACAAATGGCCCTCCTTTCGGCATGGTATGTTTTTGTGTTTGCCCTTTTTTTTCTCGCATGATTTGCTGGACCCAGAGTAGATACACTCCCTGGAAAGAATCCATGGAAGTGGAGTAAACCACCTGGCCATGGGTCTTCGGATTGTTCGTCGGTCCTCCGTCTTGTCGTCCTTTAGCCCTGCCATCTGCGTAAGTAAGACCCATGAGGACCATTGGAGGGAGTGGCCTCCAAGTGGAAAACCAGGCACCTGAATGGGAAGGGAAAGGATCTGTCTTTCAAGTATTGGGATCTCAGGAGTTCCTCGGATGGTGACATATATTGTCGAATGTATGGAATATCTGCGCCTACCTCCTTTCAACCACCCCCCAATGTAGGCTTATAAGGTCAATAGGCCAGCCGCCAGGTTCACGGATGGTCTCAGGCCATTCAGTTTCGGCGGATTCTTCAGGCCTGCCAGGCCTGCCCGGCCGGATGTAAGAGCCGATTCTTCCCGAAGGAACCCGTCGTTTCACTCAGGGTCTTACACCACATCGTTTACACCACGAAACCAGGCTCCGGTCACAGGAGTGGGTCCGTCCCAATTCCGAGTTCGGACGGGCGGGGGTCGGAAGTCCGAGGTGGATGAGGAGCAACTGGCGCTGCAGCAAGAATTGGATGCTTGGGGCAGCTCGGCCAAGTCTCTTTTTTGTTGTTGGTCGAAGAAGACGCTGGACTCTGAGGGTTGGGTTGGGTACTAGGTACATCGGCCAAGTGCGGGCACCGTTTTTCACTTCTTTTTTTCACAGAAAAGGACGTTATACAGGTGTGCGTTTTCCACCCTCTGTTTAGTACTTTGCATGTTGAAGGTGTTCAGACGTTGAGGACGAGACCTCGTTGTCGTTGCAGATCGTTTCCAAGGCGGTTTGGTTCGGTACGTGGCCGTTGTCTGCTCGTGAGTCTTGTTAGTTCAGATCTAGGGGGGGGTCGGCCAAAAGAAATAGTGTTGCTTTTTGGTGGTATCAACTATTATCAACTGTTTATTCATTGTTGGCCGAATCCCCCCTCCCACAGACAGGGTGAATGCAGCAGGTCCATTATACTACAGGTCAACGCGGGTGAATGGTATCAAGGTCCCACAGCTCATATATGGTGAGTGGCATTATCATCACCATTATATTTGCATTGATTGCCATCCCCAGTTGCATTACCATTGCCACAGGTCAAGGATGAATGGCATCAAGCTACCACAAGTAAAGGGTGAATGGTTGTACGTAACAAAAGAAGGCTCCAAACTTCTGTGAGAAGCATCCAGGAAAGATTACAATACCATACCCAATGCTAGACCTATTGCGCAACAGTCCCAAAACAGTACAAACAGCCACAGAGCACTGGAACACACACACTTGAGATATTGCGTACGGAACTGAATGCGGTGCCACTCGCCAGCCTAAGAAACCCAAATCCTGAAAGATCCAGGAAAGCCTAAAGAGCCTGGGGGTCTTCAAGAGGAACGGAGGCCAAAGTCTCAAATCGACGACGAAGCGACAGGGTGACGACGGTCGTACTTGTCTGCCGAGTGAGGTTCTGGGCTTAGCCTCATGCCATCCGCAAAAGGAAAAA
>CAXAMN010024251.1:115376-120376 GCA_963970005.1 Durusdinium trenchii
AAAAGGAAAAATGCAGGTACGTCGGTGAGCGTCCCCACCGATATCAGTGTTCAATGCAAGCCTCTTCGTTGGGCTGGTACTTGCATGAACAACCAGCCCCCCTGCTGTAAAACCAAAACAAATGCACAAGCATCCCTATGACTTCCTTTCAACTGCAACAACATGGTACACTTCAAGATTTGTGCGTATCATTCCGTTCAACTGCAACAACATGGTACACTTCAAGATTTGTGAGTGTCATCCAGCAAACTTCAAAAGAAGCCCTATGACTCCAAGGGTTACACACACACACACCCGCATAGCGTCCCGCTCTCTTTTTTTAAGGGGGGGCTCGGGTTAGATTGACAGGAAGGCAGATAGTTTATGACTCAACGGCTCAGTGACAAGGTTCATCACGGTTTTGGCCTGTGGCTGCACAAGGCATCACAAAGCTCCAACAAAAGCTATACTGCAGAGCAGGACTTGGGTGGGGAGTCAAGTGCACAACATTTCTCTCAGACATCCTCTATCCGATTCAGTTTTGTCACCCTTTCAAGTTTGAGGTGCTCAACTTCTCAGTGATCTAGCCCAGCCCAAGAGTTCCTTTGCGGATGCATCTCCTTAGCACCCGGCAGCGTCTCTTATAGCTCAAAGGCGACCCTCGGCCTTTCCCAAAAATTTGATCGGCTGAAGTACGAAGCTGTATAGAGAAACAAGTTCCAAAGACAGGTCTGAAGCCTTTTCCTTGGCTTTTCGCCGCCCACTTTAGGCTTCTGGCTGTTGGAGAAACGCGCATCATGATGCCAGAATGATGTGCGACATGCGTGCGAAAGACATGCGTCGTTTGCCACAGCCAGTACATCTAAAAGTTGGGAGGCTCTCCAGAACTCCACCGGGTTCTCGATCTTCAGTGCAGTAGAGCGGAATCACTCATGAATCTCATGAAATAATGACAATTGGACCCGAATCCATTGGTGGGAGGGTGCCCCCCATCCGAAGCGTACCTAGCATCCTAGAACCTGACCCTATCTTCTTACAATACCAACCATCCAAAATATCATTGCCCCTTCCCACCCAAAGAGGGTCATGTCTCATAGGTCCTTCCACCGGTGGGGTCTTCCTAGCCACGCCACTTCCAGACCCTCCTCAGGTGATGAGGATGAAGAGCCAGGCCCCGCTGTTGCTCAGGAGCGCTCGCAGGTCTTGGAAAGAAGTCAAACCACTCTGAGAAAAGATACATATTATGAGAACATATACATCTGGTTTCTTTGTGATCCACATGCTTCACTTTGGAGTCACTTTCCTCCTTGGGACATTGGAGCCTTGGCCACCTCCTTCCTGAATTCAATGCCGCACATGTGTGGATATCGCTGTGTCAGACCTGCCTCTGGAGTATCAGACCTAGCAAAGCGAGCTTTATGGAGGGCTCTTCCTAGCTTCGCGAGTTCTGGGTCTGAAACACCGCAGGTTTGTCAGCTCAGAAACGCACTAGATAACATCTACCAGGACCCTCCAACAAGCTGTTTGGAGACCCTAACAGGTGGTTTCTGGGTGCTGGTATATAATTAAGTCTATAAGTCTATAATATAGAGAGATGGCAAGACCCTGGCCTGTGAAAAGAGACAGGCTGCCGTTGTTTCTAAGGGCAGAATGGTAGAAGGTGTGGTTTTCCTTGGAAAACGATACCAAAACACATAAAGAAACGATACGTTTCCAGCTATTCCATTTTGTTCGTTCAAGCGTTTTGATCATCCCTCAAGATATAAAGTACCATGAAATACTTCGAAGCCGCCGGGCCGTTGGATGCCTTTGGGGGGCTCCCATCTTCGCTTTCACTCACCTTTGCTCCGCGAAAGCCGCGAAACGACGCGGGCCCTCGGCAGGTCGGATCGAGTCTGAGAAGGCGGCGGAAGAACCTCGGGAGTCGACACGGCTTTCGTGAGTTGGTTGCGCCACGTGGGTCGGAAAGACCCACGTTCTGTACCAAATGAAGCGCTGGTTAACAGGTGGTCAACCGATAGTTGTTCAGCATTGGCTCACCCACCCGTTGAGCTCCAGAGCGGAGCGTCCGTGTTGGGGTTAGACACGTCTTCACCGAAGAGAGGAGCAGGTTGGGTGGGTCTGGGAAGACACTTGGTCTGAGTGATGAGAAGGTTGGGATAGGTTGGATTGGCCTTTTCTCGCAAGAAACCGTAGGAAGCTAAGAAATTTTGGAGTGATTTGGGTGTAGAAGCTATGAGAAGGTGAGGTGTGAGGTTGGAATCCTCCCTCGAAAGCAGCGAGAAGACTGTTGAAGTCGGAGTGATGTCGGAGGTTTCAAAGATCCGCAGGGCTGTCCCACATCCTCAGGTGAACCGTGGTTGGGGTGGGTGGATTTGGGGGGTCTGTCTCTACCTTCTCAGAATGTGGGCCAGGAGCCCTAGGGGGACGGGCAAACCTTGTTTTCACCCAAACCTGCTTCAATGCAGCTGTGGTCGTTTCAGAAAGGCCAGAAGGGCTGCTGTTGGTCGTGTGATGCAGCTCTTCCCTCTCATTGGCAAGGCGGTGCCGAGAAAGACCGCCCTGCGCGACGAATCTGACTGGCGCTATTGGGCACAAAAGGTTGACAAACAGTGCCTCGGCGGAGGGTTTTCTTCAGTCTTCAGTGAGTCATAGCCAGAGATGGAACAGGACATGTTGTTCCTCATTGGCCTGGAGTTTTGGGTCATGGAACACTGCAAGGCCCGTGGTGTTTTTTCCCACCGAAAAGGTCACAGGAACAATAAACGACTGCATGGCGAGTTCAACCTATGAGGGATTAAGGGCTCCGCAAAGACTTCGGGTTTTGAGCCACAGCCGAACTAGCTGCGAGCTCCCCCCAGCGTTTTAGGATGGATTCTCTGCATGGCTCGCAACAGGTGATGTTGGGGGCCCCAAAAACATCGTGGAATTCAGGCGGTCTTGTCCGGTGGAACCTCAGGTGGACCGAATCCCGAGCTTCCTGGGAGCTTGCAGGCAGCTCACCTGTCCCGATGCCGGACGTGAATCCATCCATGTTCCGGTGGGATCCGTTCGTTGTCCGAACCGGACGTCCGCCAAGGACCGTTTGGGCCGTCAGGGGCCTGAGATGGGAACGGACGTGGAAGTCACTGCTTAGGCTTGAAAGGAAGGTCTGAAGATGGATGTGGCTGAGAACAAGCTGAACAAGATAGACAAAAGCAGATCAACTGCTAGCTTTTTATATTTGTCCTTTACAAAGAGGGCTTGGATGGCCTTCCGGCCATTTCTATCATTGCATAATATTTAACACAGTATCTATATGACGATGCGGGAGCACAGTCATGATTGGGCCGGGGGGGTCTTCCCCAATGAAAATACATGAAAAAGCCATACCGGCACTGGGAGTTTATTACTTTTTTTTTCTCCCTCCTCTGCCCCCCTCTCTCTCTCTCTCCCTCTCTCTCTCCCTCCTCCTCCCTGGGTTTTCAAGCTCCAACTTCTACCGCCGAAGAGGTGCTGACCTCGAAGCACACGCGCGATGACCTCCAAGATATGCTGATGGCCCTCAGGCGAACCCGGGCCGAGCGACGACGGAGCGACCGAGCCGAGCCGGAGGGAAAGCGGAGCCGAGTGGACGGGGAAGCGTTGGACTGAACCGGACCACGTTGGACCTGAGGTGGCGTGATCTGGTCTGCAGAGAGATTCATCTCGTTGTTTTGGGCAAGCAGTATCTGCTCTTCTTGGGACATTTGGATGCATATGGCGCGATCGGTTTTGGATCGCGCCATTGATGCACACCGCACCGCTTGCCGCAGCGCTTCGCTGGAGCGCTTTGGCGCTTTGGTGTGGGTCCGTCTTGAGGCGTGGGGACGTGCTCACCAGCAAGCAGGAGTACGAGCGAGCGCCGCTCGGAGACGGGTCGAAGGGTGGTAGGGTCGTGGTGCGAGTGACCGGAGGACAAAGGGTGCCTGAAGGAGAAGGATATTTGCGCCAGGTGAAGCTCCTAAATTGATCTAAATTGGCTATCTTGCCATTAACATCCATTAACAACCCAGCAGCAGACCCACCCATCACTAGCAATAGATGACTAAATGCTACATGTTGTTAGTGAAGAGAGATGGAGTCTTCTTTTCTATCGTCACCCGCATTCGCGCTTGGATGGTAGCTTCTCCGGCAACGGCTTGCAACGGCTGTGGGACCGGGAAAAGGGGGCGGCTAGTTCTGTTGGGTTCGCCCGAGAGGTTCGAACGGTTCACCGGGGTGAAGAAAAAGAACATCTCCAAAGCGATCCTGTCGGGATGTCCTGGCTGGAAGCCCCTATATCCTATAATCACACACTACTAGTCTACTAGTAGTAACTAGTGTCACACACGGTAGTGAAGGTTTCTCTATAAACTTGGGACCATTGACATCTATCTATATGATGCAATTTCAGGGACCCATTCTATGGTGAATATGACATTTTACAGAGGGGTCATCTTCACATAGAGGATAAGACGGGCGGACTTCTATTTAGAGAGAAACTGATTTGGAGCGGCTTCAACATATTGGTGAAGTGAAATGGCATTCTACTGTATAGTTGCTATCTCACTGACAGCATGTGCTTCTGCTAGTGTGCTTCTGCTAGTGTGCTACTATCAATCTGCTTCTACTTCCTTAGAATCAAGACAAACCAGCGCCCTCGCTGCCAGGTCACCCATTGCGACCCACCTCTTATAGGGCCCGCGCACACACCAACGAGACCTTCGGCTCGTACGGGTCTCCCTTCGTAACGTACGTCGGGTGCCAACTCCTCTGACCACGATGGAGTGCCCGTCACTGAAGGGACTCCAAACGAAGGGACCACTCGACCGGCACTCCCACCAAAGGGACCACTGGTCGACACGAGCGTCGAAAACACACCGAGACACATAGGGCCACCCCCCCGAGAGGGAGAAAGGACACAGGGCGGAAACATTTTGAGGTGGTTCTGTGGTTGCAATTCCTTTTTCTTAAATCATGTTTTTTCTCAAGCTCGGTTTCCCCTAACTTGTTTGTAATGG
>CAXAMN010024251.1:125376-133922 GCA_963970005.1 Durusdinium trenchii
TACATATTTTCTTCCATTTATCAAAGAATGCTTTTGTGGGCGCCAAAAGCAGAAGGACATGATGTGGTTCTTGTGGTTTGGCCGTTCTTGAAATTCTGGCCATACAGCCCAAGAGTTGCAACCAGACTTCCATGCCATGCCCATTTCAATTCCCAATGGCCCGTCCATAGAACGAAAAGAGCTGTGAAATCGCTTCTCTCCACGACTCGACCTGCTGGGGAGAACTGAGCAGCTCACGATTTTGATCGAACTCGTGCGATGTGGTCACGGTTGCTACGTGTGCGTGGTAGATACCCTGCCATGAAGGGATGTGATGTGATGTGTGGCAGGGTACCCTGCCATGGATAATTGGATCCATGTCGCTGCACCCAACCAGCCTGACTGGGTCTACCACACAGTCTCGCCAAACATCGACCCCGAACATCGAAGATGTGGGGCGAATCAGGGGCGCCTCGCGGCGCGTTTCTCTTCTTGGTCCCTTCTTCTGGGTGGATCCCCTCCTATATTGGATTCATCTCCCTTCTGAGCGACTCTTCTGGGGATTGATCTCTTTCCGGTTGGACAGCAGTGATCAATCAAGACCTCAGCTGAGGACATTATCTTCAGGCGGGGACACCTCGAGGGTTGCGTCCGCGGGCGTCGCCGGCGTCGGAGCCAAGATGTTGAACGGCTTTAGCTGTACACGAAATTGGCAAGAGCCAGGAACTAAGCATAATCTATACCAGGACGTGGCCAATGGCCAGCACTACCTAGGGGTTCTCCATTGAACACCCAGTGGATGGTCCGGGTAGGTGTTTGATGGAGGACGCAGCATAGCACCTTGATAACTCTGGACAGTTATAAACAGACATACTAAGCAGGAGTGCAATTCAGGAAGCAAACTCTTTACACCACACCAGATGTCAAGATTCTTTGAACCGCAGTGTTCCATGCTGCACCGAGGGTGGTTTTCTTCCCTTCTGGGGGGAACTTGACTGGGGTGCGTGGGTCCAGCCCGCTAGACCGCCCTAGTAGGTTGACCTGCTCCGAACCTGAAAACCACTGGGTGGTAGAGGAGAATCGTCTTCCAGTCAGGTCCATTGCCAAGCCCGGCTTCCAAAGCCCGGGTCCCTTCCCATTTGAGGGTCGGTCTTCCGGCGCCGAGACCCACGGCCTTCTGCGTCTAAAGCATTCACCAGGACTCAAAACTCTTGGTTCCAACATCCATCCACCAGCTCACTGCCAGATCAACCCACCGATTCGACCCTTTTCAGCGCAGGGTCCTCTTTTTCTCTTGTCAACATAAAGCCAAGCCTTGGACCTTGAGGTGCAGATTTTTGTGGCAGGTGCTTTGTGGCCTTGAACTGCAGATTTCGTGGCAGGTGCAGTACTTTGCAGATCGGCCTGACTTGGGGCCCTTGCAACGACGAATCCCTCAATGGCCACCACCCGGCTTTGCTCGCGGCGCTCTGCTGCAACACGCACCTTCTACTCCCAGTAAACGGGTGGATGCTGGAGTCCTTCTTCCTGTCTTTACGTCCACTCCTCTACCGGCGATGGACCTGCACCTGGCCCGTCTCCGGCCCGTCTCCGACGGCATATGCCGGTGTGCCTCTGACTGGGGGTCCTAGTCTTGTGCCTGGTTTCCTTAAAGCAACATTCGTCCTAGTGAGCCTCTCCTACACCTGATATTTCATAATCATAGAGCCTATTTTCTTCATGCAAAACCACAGACCATAGGAACAATCAAGGGATATCGAAAAAGAGGGACCGAGAAACACCATGAAACACACACACACACACACACACACACCACCCATCCTGTGAATGAACCGTCCGAACCGTTCAACACTTCGTTCTCCGACCGACACCGCGGCGTCCGTCACCGTCGCTGGCGTCAGCTCGGTCCAGGTCATGAAAGGCCTGCGGAGGCGGACGGCGGTGTACACGGCGGTCACGCGACCGCGGTCAGGGCCGATCGGGGGGGGCTGGGACTTGGTGTTCTTTAGTAGTCCGGTGGAAAGAAGTGACGTGAGTTTCATGGTCCAGGGAAATGAAGGGAATCAGGATGAATCAGGACAAAACTGAGGTGCCATGAAGACTGAGTTTGGTAAGTGAAGCGTGAGATCTCCATCTCCGCCTGGTTGGCAAGTTGGTTTTCCTCCACACTGTAGGGATGTGAATGGGCCTGCGCGTGTTTCCTCGAGAAACATTGATATCAAGCATCGTCGGCATCATGTTACTTAGCTGTCCGGTGAGAGATGCCTCAAGTGCCAGGCTGCTGGAGGAGTCTAACGGGAGGTGCCAACAATGAAGTCTCCATCAAGCATCATCAAACGTTTTTTGCTTCCTTTATGTGCAGTGCAGGTTTTGGAGCAGGGCCTGAGTCATCACAGACAAATACGACTGTGGTGTGGTGTCGTATGACACATTCCAGCTGCCACCTGTTGCAAACGAGGTTCGTACCAGGCCCAAAACGATCCGAACTCAATGACATATATACCTGGATCTTCCAAACTATGCAAAAGATTTGCATTTTCATCATAGAAACCAGCTAGGTGAGTCAGACTTGTTGTGTGCGAGATAAATCGAAAGGTCTGGGTCGTGCGCCACAAAACAACACGCTTAGGTCTATAGAGCTTGTTGTTGTAGTCTAAAATTCGTAGTCAAACAATGGTTGGTTTGGGATTCTTACTATGAACATCTGGGACCGGCCCAGAATTCCTATAGGCTAACGTACTAATGCCGTCCACCGGCTTCTAATCCCCGGTGTGTTCGTTGGTCATGTGAGGGCACAGCGCTGGAAGAAGATCGTGCAGTTGATTGAGGCGAGCATATTTTAAGCGCGCGCTCCGTTGATGGAACCATCCATGAGACTGGAATCGTTACCTACATTGGGGTCATGTTCATGGGACCACTGTCATGTAATAAGATGTAATATGTATTCCAGGAGCCTCCAACAGGTCCACCTGCGACTTTGAAGTCAAATTCGACCGTCCCTGGAGACCGGAGCTCCCGAGTGACCGGGAGCTCCGGGTGAACCCCCACGTTCAGTCCACCCGGACGTCTGCCGATGGATGTCCGGATGAGACGCGGAAGAAACCGTGGGTGATGCGGTCCAATTCGGGGAAAGCGTGTGTGGGGGTGGTTGAAGGAATTCGGGTGGAGCGAAGGGAAGAAACCGGAAGGTTTTCTTTGTGGTGGAGTGGTAGAAAAAGCTATGACACGAAATGACCATCTCTGACCCTCGAAGACTACTTTCAAGTACAAACTAAGTGGTGAACTCCAATCTAAATGACCATTTTGATCATTTGAAGTCCCTCATCCACCCCCCGTGATCGGCATAGACACTTCATACCTGCATGTATTTACCTACATTGACATTGACATTGACCCATAGAGCCACCCCTCAGGTGGGAAATCATGATCATCATGCCAGTTTTATGGGTTGTCAGGGATGGACCACCTAGTCCACCTTCGACCTTCAGAGGAGATGCTGGAGCACGAGATCACGCCCTGTATGAAATGCCGCTGGGCTTCACGAACGGCCAGGAGTGGGAGTGACATCGTGTACAGGTGTGGAAGGTTGGAAGCAAGCAAGCTGTTGGCTGGAAGTCTAGATGGGGAAGCCAGGGGTCATCCGCCACCTACACCACCAACCACTTGGAGTCCAGACATGGAGTCCACATTTGGGATGTGCCAAATGACATCAAATGAGTCTTTTGGCGAAACCATGAGAGATATATACCACTTGGGAAGATTCACACTCTTGGGCCAACTGGCGTCGCGCCAGATGTTTTCGGAGGCTGGAAGAGTTCGGAGGTCGATGCCGGACGTGAAACTATGTTCGATGTCGGGTGAGTCCCTCTTTTTTGGGCGATGTGCCCCTGAGGAAGTGCCCAGAAGACCCGGTCGGGCCCTTCTTCCTCAGGGAAAAGGGGGGTGGGGTAGGGCGGCCCACTTCATGACAGACTTCGAGAGTTGCCCTCTCTTCTCCAACACTCATGGAAGTGCAGTTGGGCTCCGTCATATGGCCCCTGAACAGATCTTCGTCTACAAAGCCAGAACTTCCAATGACTTCCTTTTGCTCCACCTGGTAGTCATATTCCACCACTACCGCAGTGCCAGTTCGGGGTAAAGTGAGTCATGACTGGACTGTTCAACAGGGAAAACAGGGACTGTACTGTACTTCCACCGCTTCCTTCGCGAGGGCCACGACTCCCTCCAAGGCTACGAGCTGGCCATCGATGCCTACGGGAGGCGGCGTCGGGCGAGCGGAGCGAGAAACGGGGGAGGACACGTGACCAGCCGAAGCAGCGAGCCAGGTTGAGTGTCCACATGTTTCCACCCCAAAGCTTCGAGAAGCTTTCAAAGGAGCAGCCTTGAAACGATCGTGCGCGGGGAAGGAGTCAGACTTAGAGGGTGTTTTCGCCAGGTCGTTCAATGAGTAGTAGTCCAAAAGTGATGCAGGCGATGCAGGTGCAGTATCATGAAAAGGAAAGAGAAGTGAAGTGAGCAGGGACAGGCCGAGTTCCTGGAGTGTGGCACCATCCTGGGGCACATCTAGTGGAACCACCCATGGCGGAAGGAAGGATCACTGGTTCCCTGCTCCCCTTCGTCACTCTGGGCTGGCCATGCGCAGACTCGAGACGTTTTGGGTTTAGGGCTTTGGACCCATTGGGAGGTGTCGCGGGCTTCTGAGTTGGCACGGATTTTGGCAGGGCAGGTTGGGCTGGGGGGTGCAACCTTACTTCAATTTGGGGGACCGCCCCTAGAAGTTAAGGCTTCAACCCTCGGCAGAAGAGTTGAACCGCCTTGCTTTGCACATGGTTTTATTCTTGAGGCAAATCCCACACCACGCAGCAACCTTCGGCTGCAGCACCAGACCTCTAGTCAGGAGAGGGGGAATTGAGAGATGCCCTTGGGACGAACTGAGACACGCACTTCAATGGGCAGCCCTTGCTCCAAGCGTGTGGTTTCACGCAGGAAGTGCGAGCCGGAGGGAGTCTTGCAGCTGTTTAAGGCAGGGAACGCAGAGTCAAGTGGGTAGGGCTTCACAGACCATGTTATGAGCATGTTGTGACCATGTTGGAAATTTTTCTGAGTACACGTAGTTCATTTGAGGTGGCTGACCACAGGGTGCCTCGCTCCTAGGCTCACAGGTCAACGGTCGGAGTCTTTTACTCGACCATGTTCGGTATCCTGACACCAACAGGATTGGAAAAGGACATCAAGCACTTTTCAAAGTGAATCTCAGAGCATTTTAAAGCAGCTATATCACGTATATCACCCATACACTCCATGTATGGCATCATATATAGCCTACATTGACCCCCCTGGCACCACCCCTGGCCGTTTCTCGGCAGTCCGGACTGGCAGTCCCAGACTGGTCGCGTCTATATCGATCGAGTCGAGATCCATTTCCCAAACCCTCCGGCGGTAACGCCCCTTGGTCTCGGTCCCCCTGGGTCTACACCCAGCATCGACGGAGCCCCTTCGTTCGATGGTCACGCTTCCTCACCGGTCCGAGAGGCGTGCAAAGAGCACCACGGCCATGCCCTGCCGGGACCGCCCAGTGGATCGCCGGGCTGCGTCGCCCGACCCGCCAGCGGAGTCTGCCGTGCGGAACGTCAGAGAATGGTCTTTCGACTGTACAGTGGAGCTGATGTGTGGGAACTTCCTGTACCTCACATACACTACCTGGTTTTGCGGTGTGTTTCTTTTAAACATAATATTTATGTTTTTCTTTTAAATGTTCCTATATGGGTAAGTCCTCAAATACATCCTATAATACCTTTTACTTCTTCCAGGTTCCTTAGGCAACTTAAGCAAATCCAAGTTCTTTGGACTAACGGGGAGACCGAGCATCGTGCTCAGGGAAGGGGCCTACCATCGGGTCATGGCGTTCCTCGCCAAGGACGGAATTGGGCCGATCAAGTGTAGCTGTTGGCTACGAGTATTCGCGTAGTATTTGTTCTTATCAGTGTGATATCTCCATGTCTCCAACTGGAGACTTGCTTGTCATCCATTTTTTGGGGAAGTGTTAAGTGTCTTCCTGAGCTTGCGCTGGAACCTTTCCTGTGTTGCGCTGGCTTCTTGAATGGTGTGGGAACTGAGCCGGTTATGCTGCCTTGTGGCTGCATTGATTCATGGGTCACAGGGGTAAGGACGTGCAGCGGAAAGCTTCTGGTGCAGCTTTCCCGCACAAATTACACAGGTGAAACGGCACTGGTGTAGGGAATTTCCAACGCGATGCGCCCATAGATGAGAACCAACAGCGACCCCGACCATGCTGTTTTGAGCACATGGGACGCCCCAAACACCAAGCCAATAGGGGACCAGCCAAGTCCTGAGGGGGGTTCGATGAAGACTTCCAAGTTCTTGAGGTTTCCATACCCAGACACTGTCTGGGGCGGCAGTCCGTCCTGGCAGTCCCAGACAGGTCGTGTGTGGGATAGGGACCACTGACTGGACCGGACCTCTTTGACCAGTTCGATCTCAGCACCAGACTCGGACGCAGGACGGGTCCTATGTGAAAGTGTTCGGGAGCCGAAGTCACAGTGGGCCAGTTGGATGACCTACCCTGGAGATGTGGATAACCTGAAAAATAAACACATTCTTGGGGGATTCGTTTCCCTTCTAAACAAACCAGAGCGTCGCGGGCTAACCGGGAATACCCTGGTGGATAGATGGAACAGGTAGAAACAATTCAACATGTTTTCTTTCAACAGACTCAGGGAGTCAGAAAGGGTTGGTTGAATCGAGTGGATACCCCCAAGGTTTCTCCGGTATTTGTCATTGACCCTCTATTGTTCCTAAGTACAGACATCACTGAGAGTGAGATGCATCACTCTCCGAGCCAGCCGTGCACGGGAAACACGGATGGGTGCCGTGTCCAGTCATAGGATCCATCTCGAGGGGATGGGGTTTGATCCATCCACCTTGCTCGTTTTGGTATGATCGCCGGTGAACACCGTAGACTTCCAAGACAATTATATAATTATGAAAACGGTTGGGCCCTGGTATGGCCTGGTTTGGTATTGTTCGGTAAGAACACCCTTTCAATTAATGCTGGTTGGACGGACTGCTGTGGAACAACCTTTTTTTCATGTTTTTTCTAAGTCACCCATATTTAGTTGGATTTAGTTGGTCCACGTTTGTTCATCAACACATTTGGTGGAATATGGTGGAATATGATCCGTATCATGGTGTTTGATATTGGCTCTTGGACCGTGATTTGTGCCCAGGAAAACCAACATGGAACCTAAGAATTGATTCCAGCAGGTGGTACTTCTACGTTGAAGATGCTTGGCTTCGGCGTTGCCGTGGACCCGGGATGTTCCATGGCACATGGCAGGGTTTGCTGTTGTGACTCTATGGATGGTGGTGGACTTAGAGATGGTTCACTTCGAGTTCAGGACTTGAAGACTGTGGAAGGTGCTTTTGGCTACCTTGGCCTTCACTGTCCGCACTGTCCAAGTGGGTGGACGCCCTCACGCGAAGTCTAAGTCAAGCCACGGTCACGCACTTCTTCTGGCAGGGCCACCAGGCCGGCCGTGGAGGCCGGGTACAGGGCCCATGTAGTACCTACCACCTGGCAGTCCAGGACTCAGCTGCACCACCAGCTGGGTGCCATGCTACGAGGTCGAGGCGGCCAGCGACCACCTGCCAGCTACGTGGCATGGAGAGCATGGAACAAAATGGAAGCCACTGGCGCTTTCAAGCGCCAGCGCCGCCGCAAATGGTTTTGTTGTCATGTCACGGACTCAGCTGTTTGACTTGACAGCTTCAACGAAGCTCAGAAGCTGCCCAGTTCTTGACGCTCTTGGAAGCGGCCCAGAGGAGTTCGTTGGAAAAAGGACACGCAAGGCAACAGGAGCGGCAACACTGGGATTCGATGCCAACATCGAGTTGAACGTCGAAATCCCAAGTGGCCAACATCTAAGTGAAGTCGTTGCCACTTCCAGTCTGGTGAGCTTGCTGGGTACCATGTAACTGGTGAGCGAGCTTGCTGCTTCTACACTCCACGACACGTCTCCCGGATGTCCTGGATGTCCTGATGAATCTTAATAGTGAGCCTTCGAAAAAGCGGTTGTCCTTCTTAAACTGTAAATTGCCTGACTCAAAGGCGGCGGGGTGGTTGAAGCCAATCACGACCAAGCGTCAGCGATTCCCGCTTGTTCCCCGCACAGGGGCAAGGTCACATGTATTCCGTGGCTGTCACATCATGTGTATCTGGGAACCCAAATCACTTTGATTTTGGACAGTTGACGTGGGTAAAGCCACGTATGCCAGACTCCATCCTTCCACCGCAAACACTGATTTGGATTGGCCTGATGTATGATCGACCGTCCTCGTAGATGGACCGACCGTGCGGATCCAGCGGAGCTGGTCGGACGGGCGTCAGCGTCGTTGGCCCATTCGACCACGCGTGGCGTGGCCCTTCGGTGAATTCGTCGAACGATCGAACAGGCGGTGAATTCGTGAACTTCATGTCTGTTCTTGCGTTCTTCCATTGGCTGATTCTTTTTGCACATACGACTTTTTGAAGTGTTTGAAGTGATTCT
>CAXAMN010024251.1:133932-173233 GCA_963970005.1 Durusdinium trenchii
ACGACTTTTTGAAGTGTTTGAAGTGATTCTTTTTGCACATACGACTTCCGCAAAGTGTTTGAAGTGTCGTGTCGTCACCACTATGATTGCCCCATATTGCTGGAGTCTGCAGTGTGGACTTGCCCCCCTTGCCTCCTCCTGTCCCCTTAGCTTTGCACTTACCTAATGGTTCGCGTCTCATGGAGAGCTTAGGAGCTAGCAGGGGATGCAGTCCCAGTTCACCCCTGTGGCGCACCCTCACACCGCCTGGGACGAACATGCTTTCCATTCATGGATGGGACACATCAGTGTGGCATGCTGAGCTGGCTCGCCACACGGAAAGATGCAGCGTCTCGCGTGTTCTCAGTGAGCGTCTTGCACAGCTCCCAGAGGCAGACTCAGCATGAAGGAGTGGGCTCGCCGATCTCTGATGCAAAGCTGAACAACACTCCCGCAACGTCTCCGATGGGCTCTTCTGCATGGGCTGAGATGATTCTGCTTTGTCTTTGTCTCGCTTGGTTTTCCTTTACCGGCCTTTCTTGGATGCTGGATGCTGAACTGAGATAATTCTGTTGTGTGCCCCTTTGTCTCCCTTCTCCCATCCTGGTGTCGGAGATCACTGATCATCAATCCAATCATGAAAGAACCGTATCATGCATAAGCTGCGGGTTCATGTTTGAGGCGTTCAGGAAGAAAGAACCGTCCTCCGAGCATCTCGAGGTGTGGCTCCAGGTGTCCAGGTACTTCTTCCGAAACACCGAACCAAATGTTGACCTGTCTTTCCAGTGAAACATGGGAAAACAAAGCTCAAACGACCGGGAATGCTAGGGTGAACATGCTAAAACATGCTCTGCACGACCTGAGGCTCCAGCTCTTCGAAGAGATGGTGGAACAAGACATCTCGCCGACCCTGGAGGCTGACCCAAGGAGACGGATTGACATGGATGAAGCAAAAGAGAGACTTACCCAGGAAAAGTGGATGACCTGCAAAACCTTTTTGGTTGGGGAGTTGGGGATTAGATGAGAACCGGTGGAGAATGGTTACACTCCCTGGAACTAACATGGAAGTGGAGAATGGTCCCTTGGAAGACCATTTTCCACTATCAAACAGGTGGTTTTCCACTTCCATGTTAGTTCCAGGGAATGTAACTTTTACTTTGGCAAACTGAGGGAGTGAGATTGAGAGCTGGAGCAGGGCGGCCCGTGTTCGGCAGATTCGGAGCAATTGGCACTCCGACGGTCCGGTTTCAACCTGTTTCAACCACGGTTGGGTTTAGGGTATCTACGGATGAAAGCTAAGACTCCTGCATTTGAAGACGTCAAATGGTGGCAATGTATAAATACATGAACGACGTCTCTGTCATTCCTGACGTCTCTGTCTGCTGCTTCCTTTTGAACACCACCTAACCATCAGACCCACAGTAGGTTGGAGGGCTCCACCCGGCAGGCTGCGGACCGGTCCCATCCGAGCGAAACAGCCACGAAACCGGCTGCACGAAACCGGGTTCGACGGTGAGCGCTCTGCATTTCGGGCTCAACATGCATTTCGGGCATCTGAGGGCCGCAAAGACGTAGGTTAGCTGGTAGCTGGTAGAAGAGGTATCTATAGTACCTTCCCTTTTAGCTACTAGGATTTGGACGCAGGATAACTCCTGCTTCTTCAAGGCGGCGGGGGAAGCTTCCTTGAAGAAGCGCTCGCACTAATGATTTGATTCCTAGATTTTTAGGGAAACTTAACATTCGAACTAAATTAACACGTCGACCTCAGCCCAAGATGGACCTGCTATTTCCGGTCCTGTCTCTGTTTCACCAGCCGCACCTGTGCCAGACCTTCAACCACCTGGTGATGGCCTATGGAGCGGCTTCCCAGCGCTGTTTTCTCTCTTACGCCTCATCCCATGGACGTGGAGGGCACCACCTGTTTGGTCTGAGGATGCCATGGGGTCTGACCCCCGTGAGGGTCCCAGTGCACACTATCAGACTCTCTGAAGTTCATGTACACAAATATTCGTAGGACATGTGATGCATTTGGAGAACCGCCTCCCAGATATTCAGAGAAATGACGACATGCCATTTAAGCCCTTCCCATCGGAATCAACAGCTGGTCCACTCCACTTCTAATCCGGATCTGATCAGGGAGTGTCTTCGACGTGTCTTTTCCGTTTCACGTCTTCGTTGCTTCGTCTGTCTTCGGTGCCGCGTTGCGCGTGGCGCTTGGGCCAGTGCCGCGGTCCGTGGTCGCTCCGTCTCTGAATTCTTTTCGCGGCGGAGACCGCCGGCGGTCGCTCGGAATTCGGGCTGACATGGACATGGACCGAAATGTAATGTAGACTCTTGATAAATAAAGCATCCCAATTGAAGAGGATGTCCAATTCAAATTGGTGGGTTTATTAATCAAGAGTCTAGATTAATGTCATGAATTTGGGGCTTTTGGGGTTTGTGCAGTTTTCAAGATGAATCTCTTTGTTGGAGCTTGCTGGCACATTTCGTTGGTCTTGGACATTCACACTCCTCCCATGTCACACTCTCTCATGTCACACGCCTATCCCGGTCTGGAAGGGTCTGGAAGACTACCCAGAGGGTCGCTACCCCCTTCCCTGGGGATGTTCAGAGGGGAGACCAGTCAGTCGAAAGGCAACAGCATCTGCTTTTCCGAGTGCATGAAAGGAAACATGCCTTCTGAGGGGTTTAGGGTTTCATGCCAGTCTTTTGAAGCGAGCGAAAAAGAGCCCCCAACGTAGGTGCCAGACTTAGTAGATCACCAAGTAGAGGGATACCATCCACAGCGGTGGCTTCCAATACCGATTGACCCTCCTAAGATGTTATTTTTTTGTGGGGGGGACTGGAGAACTATCCAGAACTCATTTGGATTCATTCGGGGATGGGTCAAAACCTGCAGCCCTGGTCCATTCAGCTTGACGGGCCAACTCTTTCTCACTCCCAGACCGAACGCGTTGGGCGCTGGCAGCCGCTGGCACCGTCCAGACCGCGTCGGTGCGTCATGGGTCTGACCAGTCCCGAGCGAGGGACCGGGGGGGCCCTGCAGAGACGGAGGGACAGACGAGCGTCCGTTTGGGTCCACCCCTAAACTCCAGTGCCGGTGTTGGGTTTCGGAGCTGAAGCTGAGGCATGGCTGGCGAGTTGGAGCAGGTTCTGGATACCATGGTGTCTTGGAAGAGCGAAATCGGCCTGGAAAGAGGTGTCTTTTTCCACTGGACAGATCTGGGAAGCCGGTACGGAAGCTGGCTGGGTGGTGTGGAATAGTGGTCCATTAATGGACAGCTGCATATGGTTTCTGTTTTACTTTCTATCTATTGCGGGGGGGGTCACTACGATAGACTCTGTTTCGCCAACATGCAAGTGAACGTAGGCGACTGCTTCGTCTGCTGAGGGGTCCATGGGTTGGAGATATTCCAAAATAATCAAGGAGGCCCCATTCATGGTCTCTTTTATGTTCTTTTTGTGCCGTGAGGGTCCTCTTGATTTTTGTGTCTCCAGAATGCAGTCCATGTCAGTTTCTTTCATTTGTTGCTTTCAGTCAGCATTTCTGTCACTCGGGGAACAAGCTTTCTCCAAACATGTGGCTGGTGTCAGTGTTTCATCGCTCGCGAAATCGCTGTATGGCTCTGGTGATTCGCTTAACCCGAGATGGACCAAGTTGACCTGGATTTGCGGATGGTACATATTGGAATGAACAACTATTACTATTACTGTATATGAATCTCCTGACACAGGAAGATCTTTCGATATGTTCCTGGTTCCTTATTGAGCAAATCCAAGTTGCTCATGCTGTATGTTTCCAGCTTTGTGCGAAGATCTAGCCAGCGACCGTAAAGGGAGCCCAGATCTGACCACCCCATGTCTTTTTTCAAGGCGGCACGTCCAAATTGATGCTGCTGAAGTCTACCTCCAGTGTGAGGTCAAAGTGGTGGAGTGTTTGCCGTTGAAGTGGTGCAGATCAATGCCAGGAAGGAAGTCGTCATACCGAATTTTATCTAACTACATGAACCCTGAAACGCAGCAGGCCAGCCCAAGATAGGAGTGTTTTGATACTCCTATCTTGCACTTGGTTGATGTAGGGCATATCTAAGTGCATGAGAAGAACACATCACCTCTGGAGCATTTGGGCCATGTAGGAGCCACAGACTCGATACACCAGCATAGCTGCATCGCTTTGAGGGGATCATATTTCTGGAAGATGTGTTTCTTGTTTGTAGAATACTCTCCGCACCCAAGAGTGGAGTTCCGGTGATGATCGGACAGCGAGCACCGCGAGCACCGCGAGCACCGCGAGCACCGCGAGCACGACCTCCCAAGGAACTCCGAAGAGAGGGAACCCTTCGGGGGGGTCTCTCTCTCTCCCAACGCAGACCATCCATGTGTGGAATAGTTATCATGACCAGGACCGGAACCAAGTCCGGTGGTTTTTGGACACCTCCTAAAACCTCTAAGAGGCTATTTACAAACACCTCTTGGAATAGTTATCATTAGATATCATTGGATCGTTGGGTGGTTTGCGTTGGTGCTATATTTCTATCGTGTAGAATAGTTAGATATATATAATCTATATATAATGCATTCTACGACGTCGAGGTCCATTGGGTAAATGATTGTATGTAACTTTTAGCAGTCCCATGGATTAATTCATGCTGAGCGAGCCAGACAAAGGGGACTGGAAGAAATTTATCCTACACATTTGGACCCTTCCAGGACCCTCCTGGCCAAGCTGTTTGGAGACCCGACCACAGGTGGTGAACCTGGGCACCGAACTTGGAAACACAGGAAGCACGTGTGAAGTCGAGTGCTGGTTTATGAACATCTATGACCAAATCCCATCAAATCCCCCCGCAGCCCCAGACAACCCACTGCATTTCTACGGCAGATCCCAGCGGTTCGAATCGAAGACCTGGTGTTTAACACACCACGGAGCTTCCGATCGAAGACCTGGTGGACCACCACGGAGCTTCCAGTCAACCATATGCTGTTCGGATCCTGACTCGATCGATCCAAATTCTTCAGACCTCACTCCATCGATCCGAACTCCACGGTTTCCACTCAGCCGATCGACTGGTGTCCTCCGGTTTCATCGCCGCCCTCGCCGCTCGGACCGAGGATCACATGGAGGACCTGGGCGCCGGGAGCCCCGTTGACGGCGTGAAGAGGGTGGGAGACGCTTTGAATCATTGGGATCTATATTGAGATGTTTTGGGATGAAAGAAGAACAGTGATTTATACCACCACAGAGGGACCACATGGGTTTTGGGGGTCCATGTGGTCCATTGTGGTTTTGGACATAGGTTTCAGTATAGGCTGTATAATAGGGATCATTAGGGATCCACTGATTGGATCTTGCAGTGTTCCACCAAATGAGGTGTTGGTTGGGCAACATCAACTCTGTGCAATGTTCCGCCACTCAACCTGCCCCACCTATAAACTCCTGGCCTTACTAGGAGACGAAGGGAGCAAAGGGCATCGCTATGAACGGAGCAAGGATGCCAACAGATGGGACCCCCCCATCTTCACCGGATCTAGCGGGACCTGCGAGACGGAGGCGGGACGGAGGCTGGGACCTGCTTGGGACGGACAGAGGCCGGGCTGCGCTTTGGCAGCGTCAAAACCGCATGAACTGCACACCCTTTTGGACAGGAAACACATGGAAAAACCAAAAGCCGGGGGAGCCACGTGAACCCGAAAAACGCCAGCTCAGCTCGTAAAACGTCACCGCCAACTTTTGGAGTGAAAGAGGGCGCCCGGTCCAAAACTGAGGTGGCACCCAACACAGCCACCTTCATCTACGGCATGCGCGCCGCCGAGCGCCAGGGCCTCCCAAGGGGCCGCGTGCGTGCGGGCTCGCGGAACGGGTGGCGTGGCCGGGTGGCCTAAGTGGTTTTCACCCTAAGGAGATGGGGTGTGTCTTGGAATAGGGGGACCCCCAAGGACCTTCGGTCATATCAAACCAACAGATCAACGATCCAGGGGTCTCGGGTTGGGAGGTCCCCCATCAAATACAAACCCCCAACTACGACGCATCAACTGGACCTGGGCGACATGGGTGTGAAGTTTCCATGCCAGAGCTCGTAACTATGGTCTGTACCGAGTGGAGTCCGTACCGGAGTCCGGAGTCCATTGGGCAGGAGTCGGATGCCGCCAGCGCCAGCAACGGCCCGAGGCTCTGGTGACATCGATGGAGGTTTGCTGCTGTTTCAGAAGATGAAGCAGCGTGGATTGAAGCAGGGGCACCCCAGAAGTCTGACGGAAGCGGAAAGAAGATGGTTTCCGGATCGAAAAGGGATCTGATGATCGGGATGCTTTTTTCAAAGCACTCTCAAGGTGTTCATATTCCGAGGCGGTGTTGTAGGTCCAAAGGCTCTACAAGTGTTCGCTATATCGAATCCCTTTTCTTCCAATCCAGCAGAAACTGGGGTTTCTGCCAGCCGCTCAGCAAGCGCAAGCTCGCTGGTCTTGAGGAGGGTCTCAGAATGCCAGGCCATTCATTGGCCAGACCTTTTTGACCAAGCAATTTAGATTCCACTTTTGTTGACAGGAGACTACCCCAGTAGACTAGCACAGTACTCATGCGTGGTCAGACCGTGGTCCGTCACACAAGGGAGGCGTCCTCGGTGTCCTCGGACGCGCGCATCGCATCGCATCGCTCGAGCTGTGCATGCGTAGAAGTCCATGTATTGCAATAAGGCATGTTCATGACAAGTGGTAGTCTGTTCATGGGGAAGTGGTCGTCAGGATTTTTGCGTGTTTTTTCTAATGTTTCCTGATGAAAGAATTGCTGCAAAGCACTCCTTGTGTCAAAGAACTGCTGCAAAGCATTATTTCTTGAAAGAACTGCTGCAAAGCATTCTTTTTTCAAAGAACTGCATTATTTTTTCAATGCACTGTTTCACCTGGCCCCCATGGCCAGTTTTTTCTATAAAGGTTGACCCCAATGTCAGCCCCTCCCAAGTAGATTCAACATTCCAAGCAGTGAAATGTTGGGTGAGCTTCTCATTGGTAGCCAATGACCATCAGCCCTTTTGGGTGGGAGCGGCCTTAAGTGGACCCTCCCGTCATTGTCTCCATGGGTCGCAACATCTTGACTCCCCAGCACTTAATCAGACTTTCATATTGTGCAGTTTGCAGCCCAGAGATCAGCTAGCTCAAACATGGAAGCAGGGAGAAACACACAAAGACCGGCTGTAGAACAAAAACATGACATTAGAAGGCAAATACGTCATAAAGGACAGGAAGTACAGAACCTCCACAATAACCTCACAAACACAAGAAGCATCATAACACAAGAAGTACAATAACCTCTGGCTCTGCAATAGCATCATACAGAAGAGGCAATGTTGCAACAACAACAACAAAAGACAATTTTCAAGCTCATAGCTACCTAAATCCTTGCCATGGCCCCAAAAAGGAACAGGCCTCCAGCCTATGAGTCCCGTCAGCGCTCACGGGAACAAGATCAGCTGTCTATGCTGATGAGGATCATGATGTGGGTGGTGCTTCAACTTGGCTTCAACGATGGCCTTCAAGAGTTGCACCGGCAGCCACCGCCCTTGCCACCACCACCACCTCAGGCCTGTCTTTGACCTTACTTATTGCACTACTGCCAACTTAAAGGCATGTAGATCAATGCTACCTCCTCTAAAGGTAAAGAGGTAAAGTGCCAGCTATTGTTGTCAGTGTTTGTGCATTGCACAGGATGGAGGTAAAGTGCCGGAACCACCAGGTCCACCAGAAGATCCACGCCAGCGAGTATGGGCCTTATCATAGATTTGAACTGGTTCACCTTTGCCCCAAGTAGCAAACTAACTCTGCAGTGCTGTTCAGGTGGCACATCCTTCAAATCCAAAGGTCTGGTCTTCTTCAGCTGTCATGCTTTGTTGGTTTGCAGTTGTGACCTTCTTCAAGCATCTTTGGTCAGGAGGCAATGTCTTCAAAAGCAAAAGGAGCTAGCCCCAAACCTGGCTGGTCTGCTGTGCAGGACAGTTCATGGCAAAACACTCTTCAAGCAGAACATGTGGAGCTGTGTGTGTGTGTGTGAGGAAAGGCAGGCCAGGGAAGCTTCAGCAGGTGAGGCAGGACCTGATAGCAAACATTCAAGCAGTACGTGTAGAAATGCGCGTGTGTGTGTAACCCTTGGAATCAAAGGGAACCAAGGTTTGGAACAGGGGGACGGGAACACCTCTGGCATTTCCCGTCCAACGAAGAGGATGCCAGCAGGTGCTGATGCAGTGGGGGACGCCCCACTGTGTACCTGTTCCACTATTTAGGAAAACAGGAGGAAATGGTACTCGACACACTTGTGTGTCGGTGCCTTTCCTTCTGTTTTCCTCTAGGCTACTCTACAGGTTTGCAGGTAGGCCTCCAAACTTTGTAAGGGGTTCTTTAACTTGAACTTTGGCCTCTACCCACTAGATTGACCCCCAACTCGATGTTTTGCTGTCTTGTGCTTCTTGTGCTTTTGTGCTTCTTGTAACCTTGTAGCACTGGCCTCCAACTTGGTACCCTGGCCTCTACCCACTAGCAAGGACCTCCAACTTTGACTGTCTTGTGGTTTTCTTGTGCTTTGTAACCTGGTAGCGCTGGCCTCCAACTTGGTACCCTGGCCTCCAACCTACTAGCGATGACCTCCAACTTTGCTTTTGCTGTCACTTTGTGTCTATGGTCCACCGCCTACTAGCGATGGCCTCCAACCTTAGGTCTTGGCCCCAACAGCCTCGCGTTGACCTCCAACCCAAAACCGTTGGCCTTTAACCTACTATTTCCTGGCACCTCAGGCCTTATAACTAACCTAGGCCGGCGAGTGGCACCGCTGTCAGTTCCGTACGCATATCCATAAGTGTGTTTGGCTTCGTGCCAACCCGGGGTGAGCCCGCAGAGTGCCTCCCGTGGACCCGTCGAACGGGGGTTTGTCGTTGTTTCCCTTGCTTCGGAAACGTAAGTGCCCATAGCGAGCGAAGCTGGCTAATGCCTCAAGAAGTGGGATGTTTGTCTCATTTTTGGAATTCCAAGTTGGCTTGTGCCTTTACGTGACCGCAGCGGTCAAAGCAGCCAGCCATTTCGGCAGGGCACAAGGTGACCATAGCGGTCAAAGCCAGTTTAAGGTTCATTGGAACCAGTGGAGAACTTAGCCCCCTTCTCCCCCTTCCCTCCCCCTTTCTCTCTTTGCTTCCTGGGGTTTTCCTGAATGTAATACTCAGGATCTCCCCTTTCTTTCTTTGGTGTGTCCCTGGACGATTGTTCGTAGCTGGGAACACCTTCCTTTCTCTCCTCTCCCTTTCTCTCCCTCTCTCTTTCTTTCCTTCTATTTTTCCTCTCTTCACCCTCTTTCTTGGGCGTCCCTGGATGCTTTCGTCATAGCTGGGAGCCCTTCCTTTTTGGTGTGTCCTTGGACGCTTGTGCCGTAGCTGGGAACACCTTTGCCTCCTTCTCTCCCTCTTTCTCTTTTCCTCCTCCCCTCCCCCCTCTTTCCTCGCGCGTGGCGTATTTACAAGCAAACTAGGCTTCTACAACAGGTTTCTCAATGAGGTATGGACTGTCATCGGTTTGTCCCCTTTCATCTGGTTCCCCTTTCATCCGCCCCCACAGACGTTTTTGCCCTTCTTTTCTTTCATGTCTTTCTGTCTTCATGTCTCTTCATCCTCATCCTTTCTTTCTCTTGCGCGCACTATCGTCCGGACCTTAGTTTGTACACATACACGCACGCGTACTCTACTTACAGCGAGGTTTAGGTGGCCCAGGTTCGTTACAATGAGGTTTGGCTCATCGGTTGTCCCTCTTCACTTGGTTCCTTTTCATCGGCAACCACACACACCTTTGTCTGTCTCGTCCTTCTCATTTTCATCTGTCCCTTTTGCGTGCACATGTGCCCACCTCCTTTCCGGGCAGGATGGAGGCCACACATGCCTCCCTTCGGGGAGGCGTGTGTGTGTAACCCTTGGAATCAAAGGGAACCTTAAGGTTTGGAACAGGGGGACGGGACACCTCTGGCATTTCCCGTCCAACGAAGAGGATGCCAGCAGGTGCTGATGCAGTGGGGACGCCCCACTGTGTACCTGTTCCACTATTTAGGAAAACAGGAGGAAATGGTACTCGACACACTTGTGTGTCGGTGCCTTTCCTTCTGTTTTCCTCTAGGCTACTCTACAGGTTTGCAGGTAGGCGTCCAAACTTTGTAAGGGGTTCTTTAACTTGAACTTTGGCCTCTACCCACTAGATTGACCCCCAACTCGATGTTTTGCTGTCTTGTGCTTCTTGTGCTTTTGTGCTTCTTGTAACCTTGTAGCACTGGCCTCCAACTTTGCTTTTGCTGTCACTTTGTGTCTATGGTCCACCGCCTACTAGCGATGGCCTCCAACCTTAGGTCTTGGCCCCAACAGCCTCGCGTTGACCTCCAACCCAAAACCGTTGGCCTTTAACCTACTATTTCCTGGCACCTCAGGCCTTATAACTAACCTAGGCCGGCGAGTGGCACCGCTGTCAGTTCCGTACGCATATCCATAAGTGTGTGTGCTGTGAGGTGGGTGGAGAGCTTGGGTGGAGGACGATCCATCTGGATCCAAAAGGCAAAAATGTGAAGAAGAGGAAAAAAATTGAAGTTGAAGAGGAAGAGAGCAACAGTGTCTGGAATCATTAACACACCTGACCAGGAGCCTGACCAGGAGAAGCTGCCTGAGAAGCAGAAGAAGTCGCATAAGAAGGCATGTGCAACAATGTGCTGCAAAGCACAAGGGGTGCTGCAAAGCACATGGGGTGCTGCAAAGCACATGGGGTGCTGCAAAGCACAAGGGGTGAACATGTAGTTTTCTTGCACTGACAGGAAAAGAAAGGATGATGAGAAGGGCGCCGGCAAAGGACCAAAGCTGATCATAAGCTTTTGTCAAGGCATTTTTGAGCTGATTACTCTGGGTGCAAACACACAAACAACACTGATTGTGTGTTCAGGAGACCAGCTTCCAAAAGCACAATTCTTCATGCGGGCAATGTGAAAATGGTGTGTTTGATGGTATTTTGCAGCATGTACAGTAACTTGAAGAGCATGCTTCTTGGTGAGACAAGCACTTGAACATGTGCGCTGCACTGCCAGCAGCCAAGGAGCATTGAAAGACTTTTGCGTGCTCTTTGTCATCTTTTTCAAGCTCCTGATGGATAAATTCGATAAGGACTGGCACAGTAGAGCAGTAGTCGCTATAACTTCCCATAATTATATACAAGTATGACCTTGCATGCTAAAATCATATCTAAAAGATCTATATTCAATGTCATCACTCAGTGCATAGAACACCATGGACTTATGCCACAATATGCCACAATGCAATGTTGACATATACCAGCGTGCAACATTCACATACACAATGTAGCATTAGTATAGTTGTGTTGCAGTGTTCACATGCCCATGAGTATGCAACAGTAAGCAATTTAGTGTGTACAGTGCCATAAAGCTGAGAATGTGCATATCCTTTTACAAAACTCAAAACATGTATGAGAGCATTATGACACATCATGTGTGGCTGCAATTAGTCCAATACCTGACAGGGGGGTTGCGCAACCCTTTTTCTAATCCTCCCGTTCAACTCTCACCAATCAGTTACTTGCTTGGTTCATTCCATCGTACTCTGGGGAGTCAAGATGTTGCGACCCATGGAGACAATGACGGGAGGGTCCACTTAAGGCCGCTCCCACCCAAAAGGGCTGATGGTCATTGGCTACCAATGAGAAGCTCACCCAACATTTCACTGCTTGGAATGTTGAATCTACTTGGGATGGGCTGACATTGGGGTCAACCTCTATGGAAAAAAACGGGCCATGGGGGGCCAGGTGAAACTCCTTGCCTGTCGCCCTATGCGACATGGGGTGCTTTGCAGCAGCCCATTGCTTTTGAGCTATTCATGACAGTGCTTTGCAGCAGACCCAGCCAGTGCTTTGCAGCACTGACTGGTAGTGCTTTGCAGCACTAACATAGGTGAAGCCCGTGTTCTTGATGAGCTTGGTGTGTGCCTGACAATTCCTGGGCCAATCCTGACAAGACGGGGCATGAATCATGGTGGTGGAAGTGCTATTCAAACATGGCATTGAAACCAGTGAGGGTCACATTAATTTATATCCCTCAAATGTATTTTACTCTTACTGATTGTTTTGGGTCATGTTACCTCAAAATATGCAGTTCACTGAAACCCTGAAACTGTGACAAGAGGGACTTAAACCTAGCAACAAAAGATCGAAACTGTTTATTTGTCCATGAAGGGTTTATCAACAAAACTCCAACCCTGGCCCCGCTCCCCCAACTCCCAACCCTGTTTTCAACAATAGTAGAAAGAACTGCTTTGCAGCAGCTTTTTAAACAACTGCTTTGCAGCAATTCTTTCAAGAAAGCTTTGCAGCAGTTCTTTCAAGAACACATGCTTTGCAGCAGTGCTTTGAAGAAAGCATGCTTTGCAGCAGCTCTTTCAAGAAAACGTGCTTTGCAGCAGTGCTTTGAAGAAAGCATGCTTTGCAGCAGTTCTTTCAAGAACACATGCTTTGCAGCAGCTCTTTCAAGAAAACATGCTTTGCAGCAGTGTTTTGAAGAAAGTATGCTCTGCAGCAGCTCTTTCAAGAAAACATGCTTTGCAGCAGCTCTTTCAAGAAAACATGCTTTGCAGCAGTGCTTTGAAGAAAACATTCTTTGCAGCAGCTCTTTCAAGAAAACATGTTTTGCAGCAGTGCTTTGAAGAAAAAATGCTTTGCAGCAGTTTTTTGAAAAATGCTTTGCAGCAGTTCTTTGACACAAGGAGTGCTTTGCAGCAAGTCTTTCATCAGGGAACATCAGAAAAACCCACCAAAATCCTGACGACCACTTCCCCATGAACAGACTACCACTTGTCATGAACATGCCTTCAATGTATTTCAAGAAGGAGACCCTCAGGCCGCCGGCATAGGATGAATTTGATCCCTTTTCCCAGAAATGGGGACTCCCTGGCTCCTGGCTGGAACTGCAAACCCACGTGGACACCATTTGACTGCAGGACCTTTTTGGCCCTTTCCACGCGGCCCCAGGACCAATGAGAGGGTCGACGAGGCGAGGGCGAGACAACAGAACGCGTCTCCAAGGAATGGCGCGATCGATTACCACGATCGAATTCTTGCCCATAGGAAGCCATGGGAAGGCATAGGAGGCCATGGGAAGGCACAGGAGGCCATAGGGGGCCAGGTACCTCTTTTTCGGATGGTCGAACGGAGGCGAGGTATACGTATACTCTATCGAGGGTGGTCGTCTAACTGGGGCCGACAACCGAGAAAAACGGATGGAACCAGAAACAATGCGCGGTCTGGAATTCAGGAAAATCCAGCTTTGCTGGAAACCTGGTTTTGCTTCAATTGATGTTCACTGATGTTTTGGCTTTTGTCCGGTTCCTGGACAGCAAATTCAACTTCAAGGAGGCTCCTAGGAGGCCCCCCAGTTGGTGGAGAAAACACGGAGAAAACGTCACCGTTGGTTTTGAGGTGAACGGGTGCAGCGCATGTCTTGGTCGGCTCCGGCTCTTCAGCAATTCCAAGTCATCCCTGCCTTCTCGCACACACCCAGTGCAAGGATCTTCAAAGTGACCTCTTTGGAGTCTCTGAGTGACCTCTTTCTGGACTTAAGTGACCTCGTTCTGGGATCTCAAGTTAGGTCACTTTGACAATTTGAAGGTCCTGGTGGAATTTGGGTTGACGACGTCCTGCGGTTTCTTTGGGCGCAAAAGAACCCTGCACCGTCCTTTGCGATATCGGAAGGTTCACCTGGAACTTGAACCATGGACCAGACATGACCAGACATGACCAGACGGCGATGTTCCCAATTCTTCGACGTGGCGAACCTCAGGTTCGGTCGGGTTCCACCAGGGTGTAACCAATTCTGAAGACTCCACAGATCGTCGAAGTGCAGGAGCCGCGAGGGTCGATGGGTCGTTCAAGGGAGCCCGGAAGGTCAAGGCCCCCGTGCCGCGGTAAGCACCGACCCGGGCGGCGGTCGCGACCGCTCTTTTGGGGGGGCAGTTTCCACGGTCTCAACGCAGACTATGTCAGACTATTGCTGCAAGTGAGAGAACAACAGAGAAAGACTCGAGGCAGAGCTCCGACGTCCTAGCCTTTAGTGGTTGACCTGGGGACCTGCAGAGTAAAATCCTTAGCAGAACAATGGTTGTTGGGTGAAGCCTGTTATATTCATGGTGGTGTGTTCTGTGCAGCGTCATCTCGCCAAGAAAGGCTTTGATGCGGATTTGCTTGGCGGGCAATGACCCTGCGACTCGGCTTCAGTGGATGTGGAGGTGGACTGGAAAGTGAAATATATACAGAGATTGGTCAGGTCAGAATTTGTTCAAGCTAAAACCATGCTCAGATCATGAGTGACGAAACTTTCCTTCTCATGTCTTCTCTGACTCTTAACGATTCGTTCGGGCATGTTAAGGAACATGTTATTGGGCAAAGATGATGTGCACCTGTGCACCCCTTCAACTGGTGTTGAATTCGAATCTGACCAATTCAATCACTTGTGCTCCCAGGCCTCATCTATACGTACTGACTCACATCTGACACACATCTACTGGCAACCAGCCCTAGCTGGGCACTGATGTGGGGTCCCGGCTAGGGCACTCTATCTGGCAACCCCGACTTTCGGGGACCCTAGCTGGGACTATGAACCCCTCTGAACTTCTGAACCACTAGCGTCGCGTGCGAGAACCACGAGGGCGAACCAACCAGGTCTGTTCCCCCCGCAAACCACCGGTTTCTCGGCCGTTCGGAAGTTCGAGTGAAAGCAACCCCTGCAACTGCCAGACATGGGAAGACCATGAGACCATGTGGTGCAGCCGGGTTTTGTGTAAACACTCAGTTTTAACCACCACAACCAAAACACTAACACGCATTTATAAAGACAAAACACCATGATTCTGTGGGATTCTCATGGATTCTCATGGTCGTTTTTTCATGCTTGGCATCCTGGTCACGTCCAGTTCCGGTGCATCCGATGCGAACGCTGAGGACCGTGCCTTGCAGTTCTTCGACGCAGCGCTCCAGCGCCGGCAGAACTGGGGTCGCGCTTCGGAGCAGCCAGCGACTCGTGCGGCAGCGGGAGGGGAGGGGGGATGAAATCCGAGATGCAG
The DNA here is from genome assembly GCA_963970005.1 of Durusdinium trenchii. Lineage (NCBI taxonomy): Eukaryota > Dinophyceae > Suessiales > Symbiodiniaceae > Durusdinium > Durusdinium trenchii. The sequence goes on from CAXAMN010024251.1 coordinate 149,037, forward strand.
CGGGGGTGAGAGGAGTTGGAAGGAGATCAATTCAAGGCTTCGCAACAAATGTCATAACTCTTTCAGAGGTATGGTGATTTTCCTAGTTGGGGTTGGTTTGCATTGGTTTGAGCCAGGGTTCTGAGGCTACTACTACTACTACCTCCTCCTCCTCCTTTGGGGGAGTGGACATCCGGTCTTGATATTACCTTAGAACCCCTTTGAACCCATGGTTTTGATAGGGAAAGACCATGTATTGGCCCCCAAATAAGCGTCATTCAACGTACCTGCAAGTGACTCCTACATTCTCGGCCTAAACATAAATCGGCCTAACCGGAGGCTGTGCATCCGATCCCCTCTCCCGTTGCGACTCTTCCCCGAAGACTGGGTGATCATTGGGTGGACCCAAGGTGCAGCGGGAACTGAAGATCTACCAGGAAGCCTTGCACGCCTGCGAGGTCGCCGCGCTCGGGCCACCCAGCTCGCGCTCGGGCTGTCGGTCCCCCGCAGATCCGTCTTGAGGGTGGTAGCTGGTAGCCGGTAGCCTGGTAGTGGTGTCCGCCATCCTGATTCCCCTGGGAGTCCCTCCAGTTCGGGTTTGGGCCTCGAGATCTTCAGCCGATGGCAGTAAAGAAACACGATGGGGATGGGCGAACAGCTAAGTGTTGGCAATCAAGTGGGGTTAAAAACTCAACCTGGGTGGATGAACTCTGTGGGAGATGACGCTGACATGACTAGTGGCTCTGCAAGAGGCGGTGCCTTGCCAAACAATGGCCATCACTACCAAAACTTATGTACAGTTGTTTACACTTGAAAGGAAGAGCGCCGCCAAACAGTGGCCAGGCCAACCTTTGAACATAGTTAAACCTAAATGCAGAATTAGGTGAACCCATAGCACTGTTTCTTTTTCCTGAAGGCTTTGGCTCGCTTCGACGGTCACTCCCTTAGACGGATGCCTGAGCATGAGAGACCTTGCTTGGAAGGTGGGCGCGAACTCGAAATGGATCGTTTGCGACTGGTCATCTCAATGAACAGACCGAACATTTATGGCTGTTGAGCAAGCCTGTGGAAGCGTGTCAAAAGAATTTGATACAGTCTCGCTATGACAGGCCGCCGCCACTGCGGCAGATGAAAACCAACTGTTGGGTTCAATATGCCCAGGCCTGCTTTAGACGGTTTTAGCGCAGAGAGCACAGGTGACCATGCCAGGCCAGGTTTCAAAGAGTAGTGCAGCTTCAGTCTGAGCAGAGTTCTAGTGAACTGGTATCTGCTGGATCAGCAAAGAATCCTTGTTGCCAACTTCCGAGTATGATGGCAGAAACAAAGCTTGGGAGACGCTCTCCTCCGATGCAACCGATCTTCCTCAGGCTAGTTCGCCCAAGAAAAGGAAGAAGAAGAGAGAACCAACGGAGCAAAAGAACGCAGTCTTATTCATCGCAGGGCCAGAGGTGGTGCAGTGGAAGGATCTGCCACCTGCATCGCTAGATGTCTTAAGCTGCATCGCCATCGCTGTCTGCGGGCGTTTGTAGAAACGAGTCAATGTCGCTCTGGAGGTTACAGCTGATTTTGGTACCTCGTGCATCAAACCTATTTTCCGCTGTGTTGGCCCCCGTGTTCGTCGCCGCGTGGCCATGACTCTTCTGCCGTTTGCAGGGGGGTTGGTTTGCTTTTCTGATATACAGGGTTCACTTACGTGGAGCAATCAGAATGACCCGCAGTCAAAGGAAGAACATGTCTGGTTCTAAAGCCCCTTGGGGGTGTTGTTGGGTCAAATAATGTTGGAAACATATTTGTGTAACTTTTTGACTTCATTCAACTTTGCTAGACTATGGGCAGTTATTCAGCACGTGAACGATCTGCTTTAAAGTTTTAAAAGAATCAATATACACATGCAACAAAATCTAAGATGGTGGATGCTTATAATGAAGAACCATTGTTTGAATGTATGATGCAATCTAGCCTCCCCCCAAGAAATAGCAAGAATTCGACGGAACGTCGGGTGTTCTGCGTTTTCGTCCACGTGACATGGTTAAAAAAAAAAAGCAGTCACGAACGATGTGTTTGGTCGGACTCGCAGCCAGTCCCACCAACCTTTTCATTTCGACTCGCAACCGCACTTGCGCGCGTCCAGGGCATCTGGACAAACACCTCCCAGTGGCATTGCCTCCTATGAGGCTGGGTCGAGCGGGCATAATGGAAACACGATCTATATAATAGAAATAGATATCTTTCCTAGCGGATCCAGTTACCACTATATAACAGGTTACCACCTGCTCGAAGAACTAATACCGCAGACCTAGAAGACATGTTTCCTCATACTATAACTGGGATCCACTGGCTAAGATATCGGAGCCAACTCGGAAAAGGTGAGTTTCCTGACGAGTTCGTTGTTCTGGCCGCACGGGTGTCTTGTCCATGGAGTCTGGTTTCAAGTGGACGACATGAACAACAGGCTAAGGCGGCTAAGGAAGATCCACAGATTTGATGCCTACATTGAGCAGATGTCTATGATTCGGAAGGGTTTTAATAATCTGCCTGGTAGTTTGAGGCCTGTCGTTGAGGCCAGTGTCTTGGGGTTCTTAATAGTGGATTGAAAGTAGATCACAATCCCCAAGTTGGGTGGTTAAGCGTTGCACCTCCATCTCAAAGTGGTAGTCTCAAAAGTGTGTTAAGGACTACTAAACCTCTGACACCACTACCAGCACTCTCCTGGCCAGACTGTTAGTTGAGGGTTGTTGGACCCTAACAGGTCTCAATTGGTGACCTGTAGAGTCGGGTCCTGGTATAGGATGTGTGGTGTGATTGCCTCCATCTCACGCCGTTTGGACCTGTGTTCTCGGCCTTCCTCGATTGGCGAACAACGCCGAGACGGGGCATGTTTCGCGTCCGGTGGAGAGACAGGGCACGTCGTGAGGGAGTCCCCCAGATGGATAGGGGATGATTTGGAAGTTCTGGGGGTTGTGTTTCTTCGTTCGGTTTCTCCATACCCGTCCGGACGGATTCAGAGGATCCTCAGATGTATTACATTCAAACAGGGCCATTCCCTCCAAGTTCGGTCACCACCTGCGACCAGTGCAGCACGGTCGCCTCCATGTCGGAACCGGGCTCCGGTGCTGGTGTCGTGGTGTGTCGGGTGGCGCGGTCTGAAGGAACGAGGAAGGCTGGAGAAGTCGGACATGAGGGAGACCGACATAGCCGTTCCGACCCCGGGGGGGTATGTCAGGTTCAGGAAATAGACTATAGATGACTATAGGACATAGACCAGGACATGGGGTGGAGGTCTCCCGAGTTCCAATGCACACGAGTTGGAGTTGGAGGTGATACTTTCGGGGTGTCCTCGAAAACCTGTACCAGTCGCTTCAACACGAACATCATTATTAGAGAAAGGCCTGCAGCTGAACCCATCATCCACTGAACCCCAATGGGACTTCCGTGACTTCCGTGACTTCCCCTACACTTTTCATACTTTGGATCCCATGAATCCCATGTAGTGAAATCAACAAACCCTTCTGAGTTCTGAGCCGTTGATACCTACAGATGATGCGGGATGCAGACACCAACTCGCCTCCGAACGTCAAAAACCACACCAAAAAAAAAAGCGGTTTTGGGGCGAAAGAGCTTTTGGGCCAACCGGGTTGTGAGGGAGAACTTTTGGGGGGCACATCTGTTTTGAAGTCCCACGTAGATTGGCTCCACATATTTATAGTTATACAGACATTTACTTCATTTCCATGATTTCAGGGAGTGTAACTATAGTCCAACCTTTGCTCTTCTCTTCTTCTAGGTGACGTTGGGCCTGTTCCAAATGCGATAGGATGATGGTCTTCCCCAAGCTCTCTCTGTTTCCACGGAGCCACAACTCCGCGGGGGCAGGATTACGCGCTCCAACTCCTGCTGGAATTGCCCCGAGCTCGGAGAGTGGGGACGTTGGGCCTTGGGCTTGGGAAAACTTTGGAACGAAAATGAGATAACATGAGCGACATAAAGGGATATGAAGGCCTAGAATCTTTTTAGACATGTTAATGTTCTTGGACATTCTTGGACAGAAGAACCAATTACTGTGGAAAGTTGAAATCACTCGTGATCCAGTCATTTCCAGTTGTGACCGTGAAGGTTACTATGCAAGTTTTGGGAGTCTATGAGTTGAAGCTCTAGATATCCAGAAGGTCTCCAATGTGGCCATTGTCAACCTTCGTTGTGGATGGATTCCCAACCATGGTGCACGGATCAACCGATCCTATGCCTGCATTGGCTCAAGGCCGAGCCATTCGTCGTTCGAACGCATGACATGAGTCAGCGAGAAAAGGTGCGATGTGTGTTTGGGTTCGGGTCATGTCCCATGTTCCCTTTCATGCTTCATGTTAGGTTCCCCACATGTTCCAATCTGGTTCAGAAATTCCGCATGGTAGCGGAGCACATGGTGCTCATAATTAATTCGATCCAGAACCTTTTGGGGAACCACAGCACTCATATCCGAACACGAGCTCGAGCCATGGGAGATGAATCTGAGAACGGTGGAGGTGACCTTAGAGATCGTTCACCTCGAGGCCGAAGACGGCTTCGTTCTTTGCCTGCAGTGGTAGAAGCTCCTCATCCTAGTACATTGCCACCAGCGGTTTCGTCTCGGTTGGAAAGCCAGTTGAACAGTATGACACAGTCATTGGTTGGTATGAATAGCCAAATTGTGACACTTGCTGGAATGGTTCAACAGCAACAAGAAGTTATGAAACAAGCGCAAACAGCGTTCCAGACTCAGCAGGTTCAATTGGATTCTTTGCGTGCTTAAGCCACACAGCTGCCGATTACACCTCGAAAGCCTCGTGACAGTCCATTCAATTTGGACAGCAAACCAATGCCTTCGAAGCCGACGCCTAACGGAGGTTTGTCGTCGCCATTCGAAGCCGCTGCACAGACCACCTCAGGTCAGCAAGCCGCATCCATTGGTGTTGCAAAGTTGGTTTTGCCCGATGGGACTTCCATACCATTAGGCTCATCAGGTGCCGCTCCAGCTGGTACTCAAGTGCCAAGTTCGTCATCTGGAAGCGGATCGCAGAGTTTTCAGCTTGACGCACTGCAAAGGTCGGACAAGTGGTTGCCATCGATGCCAACGATCAACACGTCTTCATGGAAGACCAGGACAGATGAGATTCTGGGGTATGAGAATTTCCTGGAGTCACTGACATCATGGCTGGGTTTGGTGTCGGAAAAGTTCAGTCAAGAAGTCAGATTTGCAGCCACCTCGAAAACGACGATTGAACCCCACATGCTGACAGAAGAACAGAAATCAAGGGGCCTTCGCCTTTTGAATATCCTTCGCCAGGTCTTTCGAGACGTGCCCAAGGCTCGCATCATTTTGATGGCCTACAGCGAGTCCTATGGCGAGAAGAACGGGTTTGAGGCCTTGAGGTTGGTCACGATTGAGTACATGGTCAGGTCAAGGCAAGAGATCATGCACTTTAGAAACAACCTGTTATCAAGGGTGTTCAAGTCCGGCAGTGTTACAGAGTTGGTCAAACAGATGGAGTTTGAGGAGTCCAGGTATGAGAAACTGTTGAACATGCTTCCAAGTGGTATATCCAAAAGTGGCCTTGAAATGACACAGACCTCAGCATGTTGTTCCTTCGCTCACTTCCTCAGCAGGTGCGTGAGTTTGTGACCATCCATGGTGCATCTGATGCCTACATCGATTTGAAACAGTCAGCACTTCGTCATGAGAGCAGTCAGCGACTCTGGATGGAAATAGGAGGCAGCACAGCATCTCAGTACCTGAATCAAGGTGTCTTCGACAAGAAAGGCGAAGGTAAAGGAAAGGGCAAAGAAAAGGGTAAGCATCGCTCAGATTCGACCTCTCCAAACAAGGCTGATGATCGCAGCGAGAAGGAGAAGCAATCAACCTGCTTTCGTTGTGGGAGAAAAGGGCACTTTCAATCCAACTGCCGAGCAAAGACCGACAAAGAAGGTAAGGCTTTGGCAGCAGCTCCTGATTCCAAAGGATCTCATCAGGATCCAAAAGGCTCAAAGAAAGGTGGGAAGGGGAAAGGAAAAGATGGGCCGCCCAAGAAGGGCAAAGGAAAGGGCAAAGGCAAGATTGCCGAGTTCATCTCAGAGGCCGAGGGACAGCCAGAGAGCGAAATGTCGCCTGCTGCGAAAGCTGCCGCAACCCCGCCTTTGAATGTGCCGCTCACGCCTTTTGTCGCTTCCAGCACCATGCCATCGTCGTGTTACCGGACCATGTTGGAGTTTGAGCGTGAAACCAGCCTCAGTTGCGACCAGAGCAACGATTGTTTCGAGGACTGGGGTTTTGAAAACTCAAAGGAACATGCGAGTGAACAGACTCGTACGTGTTTGGATCCGGACAATTTGGTTTCCCTTCCAACTTCAAATTTTTGTGATGTTCATCAAGATCAAAGCCAAGAGGCTATATGTTTAAATGATATTAATCTTGATCGACAAGTTTTGATGCCTCTGTTTATGCCAGTTAGTCGTCCATCAGACACAAAGACAAGTGACAACCTATGGTGGTTGATCGACTCAGGAGCCAGTGCCTCTGTTGTGAGCAGCCGTTTCCTTTCTGACTATAGGGTTATCAAAGAAAGGACTTTGGAACCTTTCTCCGACGGATTCTCGTCGGCTAGTGGCGAAACAATCCATCCCAGCAAGTTGGTTTGTATCGCAACATCGTTCCATATGATTTCGCTTGTGGATCCCAAGGTTTCATGTTGGAAGGTGTGTCGCATTTTAGCATTTGTGGCCGATGTTCCCAACAATGTTCTCAGTGTTGGCAGTTTGTTGAGTAGGGGATGGAAGCTTTCAAACAATGGTTCTGAAATGGTAGTCTCTTTTGATGACTTCCGATTGGATGTTGTGACATGGATGAATGTCCCTTGGATCCTCCATTACAAAGATGGAGATCGAGAAGATTCACATCATCAAGCCAGTGGAAGCTCGACGGCTTGCGATTTGCCGAAGACATCTTGGAGCAATCGACCATCCGCTGGAAAACACGTTTCATTTGCCGAAACCGCATCTGATTCGAAAGCCAAGAAGCATCCTCTTTTGATGGCCAGCAAGAGAAAGGCAGAGGTTGATTTAGGTGATAGTGAAGCCGCTGATCCCTCAAGGTCAGAAGAAGCGGAAGTTGTTTTCATGCCGCGTCATCAGCCGATTTCATCTCAAGCAGCCGAACCCGCGGCTGTGGAACCGAACCGTTTTGTCCGTGTCTCAGAAGCTGCCGAGCAGCACACTGGTTCCAGCAGTTCGGTCGGTCCATCCCAATATGAGCCCAATCCATTTCGGAGCAGTCAGGGGTTGGTCCCATCCCCAAATCCAGAGTCCCAGGAACCATCTCGCGCAGTCCCATCAGGTCTGCCCAATGCCGATCCGTCAAGTTCTCAGCCGAAATCTGTCGAAGTCGTAAGTGCTGAAGCTGGAACAGAGCATCCATCGGTCTTGAAAAAGAAGAATCGGGACAAGCTGTCCTTGGATGAGCACCGCCGCCAAGGCCATTTTCCATTTCATCCAGATTGCCTCGCATGTGTGTCAGCCAAGTCGACGCACCAGCATCGTCGTCGGGGTAATAAGAACTCTAGTGAGATCTGTGCCGATTTCTTTTTCTTGAAGAATGTCCCACCAAATTCAAAAGAGCAGTGGAAATTTTTGATCATGGTCGATGTTCACACAGGTATGAAAGCATGTGTTCCAGTGTTGCCCAATGTCATCAACACACGAACATGGATCAAGAGTTGGATGAATGAATTTGGTTTCTCAGGTGGTGAGTCCCGGTATGCCCTGGAAGTGCTTACCGATGCCGAAGCGAGCGTCGCATCCTTGTTTAAGGGAGTTGATCTTGGACGTGACATTGTGTTCTTCAAAGCCTCGCCACAAAGCCACCAGACAGTGGGGCACGCCGAGGGAGCTATTCGTATCCTCAAGGATAGCTTTGCCGCACTCCGTCAAGATCTAAGGTCGTTTGGGGTCGATCTCAAGCTCGATAGTAGATCATGTCTGAATACCGTGTTGGCATACATTTGTATGTGCTACAACTTGCATTCGAGCTTCAAAGACACTAAGAGATCCCCAAAGACAATTTTGATCGGTCGTGACGTCGAAATGCAAACCAGTCTTTTCGGATCGTTGGTTCTTGCAGAAATCCCTCATAGCTTGGTAAACAAAGCAGTTTCCAGGTTTGAGAAATCATGTTATTTGAGGCCAGAGTTTGCCTCATTGGGACATCTCTGTGTTACTGTTCTCAACGGCGAAGAATGCATTTTCATCTCAAAGTCCATCAAATTCCTCACACCTTTAAGTTGGGATTGTAGCTTGGCTCCTTCATTTCTTGTTGAGATTTCACTACCACCAAAGCCGTCAAGGGAAAATGGGGGAGAAGCGCAACCGATTGATCTTGAGGCCGATCCATCTCGCGATGCACAACCTTCTCAAGCCAAGAGCAGGTCCATTTCAACCGGTGCCGAACGTCGTTTCGAGCCATCCATAGTTCATAAGAGCACTGAGTTCGATCAGATTAAGAATGTACCTGCCAGCTTCATCAATAAGTTTGGTAAGACTAAAGGTTGTGGCATTTGCGCCAACAGCAAAGGTTCCTTTCATGGCAAGGTGCATCACAAGGTATGCATTGATCGGTACGTCAAGTGGTTGAAGGAACAGGAGTTGAAAGGCATTCGTGATTTGCCATCCGCACAAGTGCAGCCAGTCGGTAGGACTTCAGATGCCGAGCATCCTGTTCGACTTACTGGCAAGCAGCCAAGACCTGATTCACTTCCAGAGCCATTGATTCCAGTTGCAACTCGTTTTGGACCTCCGTCTCGGTCCAAAGATCATGAAATGTTGGTTGAAGGGGGTGAAGGGGGGTCATAATCAGGAGACTAAGTCAAACGAAGATTCTACCAAACCCGATTTTGTAATCCGTAAGGACGAAGATCTTCTTGGTATGGAGGAATATACGCCAAGTTGGTTGGACGGTTCGTCAAGTCCACGCGATGATTTCCACATTCCTGAGGTGCCTGACCTGTGGTGGACGTCGAAATGTTGGAAACTCAAGGTGATTCTGTGGATTTGTCAGCCTTAGCATCGTCAGCTGCACCAGACATGCCCGAGCAAGCCGTGTCAGACCCAATGCAAGTCGGTTCAATTTTAGGTTCGTTGATCACCGCTTTCGATCCTGCCTCCGAAGAACACATGCAGGACCGTCATATTGGTTTCATGAATAGTGTGTATCAACTCAAGGATCGACCAACTTATAAAGAAGAAGTTGAACTGTGTGGTACAAAGGTCATGCTCCATTTCCCAGGGTATGTAATCAGTGATGTTGATGGAACTCATTTGAGTTGCGATCAATCTTGGGAAGGAATGAAAGTTGAAGTGGGAAGCATGTCTTTGCAAGAGGTTGGCCGTGTCCTCAAGCAGAACGAAGCAACGCAGCTTTGTAAAGAATGGGATATTGTGCCAACCACCTGTCGTTGGGTCTCCACACAGAAAGATGCTGATAACGTTCGTATGCGTATGGTTGCTCGAGAGATCGCACGTGGACAGCTTCATGCCAAGGACTTGCAAATCTCATCTCCAACATTGTCGATCGAAAGCCTGAGACTCATGCTCTCAGAAGCCGCAGTCCAAGACCTCACGATCTTGGGTCTCGACGTAAGTGCAGCATTCATGGCAAGTCCCTTAGGCCGTAAACTTGGGAAGCGCATTCGTGTCATTCTCAAATTCCCTCCAAACATCACACATAAGGATGGATCCCCAGTTTTCTTGGAAGCATGGAAAGCCATCAACGGGCTTAGGTCCAGTGGCCGTGCTTGGGTCGATCACCTTTCAGCTTTGCTTCAGAGGCTCAACATTGTGCCATCATCAGTTGAGTCAACCGTGTTTGCCGGAGAGATTGATGGTAAGAACGGCAAAGCGTGGGTTCAGGTGGTCGCCTATGTCGATGACCTTTTGGTCTTCTCAGCTTCCAAGGAGCATGTCTATGCTGTGTATGATTTCTTGTCAAAGCACTTGAAGATCAAGAAATAACCGGGTCTATTCTTTCAAGCAAAGAAGGGGGTGGTAAGCTTCGTTTTCTTGGACGTAATATCGAGAGAAGGGCGAATGAATCTAAGATCACTTTGCACATCGATGAAAGCTATTTAGATTCTACCTTTGAAGTTTTCGGAATTGTTCGTGGAAGTGATTGCCCTCCAGATTTGAGACCAATCCTTGACAACGAAGAGAAGTGTGAGCCTCTGTCGACTGAAGCAGCATTGCGCTACAAAGCAGCTCTTGGAAAGCTTTCGTGGTTGTGTCAAAGTTTGATGTTTTTAGGCATTTACATCACTTTGCTGGCCACCGGGATGGCCAATCCCGAACATCGTCACGAATTGGCCCTCCGAGCTGTCCTCAAATGGTTGTTCAGCCAGAGAAGAATTGCTCAGCATTTTCCTAGTCCGGAGTCCACATTCGATGAGCAATCATCCAGGAACCTTGTGGTCTTCTGCGACGCATCCTGGGCACCCTTAAGATGCCTGAAGAGGCGCTCAATCACAGGAAGTGCAATTTTTTACAAAGGATCTTTGGTAAAAGGATTCTCCAGGGTCCAACAAGCCGTAGCACTTTCTAGTTGTGAATCTGAGCTGTCAGCATTGGCCGATGCATGTCAAGAGTCACTAGGAGTAAATAAGATCTCGAAGCATCTTTTCTTGGGTATCGATAATGATATGCGTGCAATCCATGAAAGTTTCTTCGGGTGCAATCAGGTGTTTCATCTTGCATCGTTCCTGTTTGCTGCCAAAGCCCAAGCTGATCCGACGGTGTCCCAAAGTGTTGAGCAACCCGATGCTATCATCGAAATGTATTGCGATTCTCAGGCTGCAATCCGGATACTCCAAGCCAGTGGGCTTCAGAGGCGATCAAGACACGTCGAATTGCGTGTTTATTTTTGTCAAGAGCTAGTCAAGCAAGGTAAGATTAAACTCAATTGGATCGATGCCGGAGGTCAAATTGCTGATGCATTGACCAAGACGCTAGGGGCAAAGCTCTTTCATCGATTCGTTGTTCTCATGGGGTATCTTGAAAGGAGTGAAATCTCCACTGAAGCATATGCACATGAGCTCATTCTCAGGTCTCAGATCCGTACCTCGCCCGCCAAGTCCAAGTCCATGAAGTCTCAACAGGTAGCATACTCGGATTTACTGCCGAGCAGTCATTCCGGAGTCCCTGCAAATGAACCAAAGGAAAATTCTGCCAGTTCTGTCCCTGATATGTTGCCGGGCAGCCCATCTAGTGTGTCAGAACCTGAGGCCATCCGAAGCTTGTTGATTGACGCCAGATCCATATCGCAAGTTCGGGCACCAAGATTCGAGAACATCTTCTTGGAGATTTGCTGTGACCGCAATAGCCAATTGAGCAACATAATTTTTAAGATGTGTCCTCACAACTGGTTGATCATCAGAATCACGGAGGATAGTCCTCTTGAGGTCCATCAGCCAGAAATCATGCAGCTGCTTTCGAGGCACAAAGGTTTCAGTTTTTCCCATTGTTCACTGCCGTGCACAGGAGGTAGTAATATTCAGAATCTGAATAAGAATGAATCCTTGAAGCAGCATCGTCATGACACATTCTTCCATTTGCTCAGTTTGTGCGAGAAGATTTGTGCAAGTTCGAGTCACTTTTCTTTTGAGTTGCCTAAGAGAAATAACTATTGGAAGAGTGAACAGCTTCACAAGTCATTGAAGGACATTGGAAGAAAGTTGTTCTGTGAATTCCCAAAGTTGTGTTCTTTCGATGTGCCAGTCTCCAAAGTTTTCCTGTGGGTTGGATCGCATCCCACAATTGTTCGTAAGTTCTCGAAACATGCAAAAGAATGCAGTTGTTCGTATCACCTCCCATTCAACTCAGTCGATTGGACATCTACCGGCCGCTATCCAGAAAATCTTTGCAAGGTCATTGCCAGTGGAGTGATCTCCATAAGCCGCGCCGAGCCATCAGCATCCGGAGGTGGATACATCATGTTTGAGCCAGGGTGGAATGACATTTTGTTCAGTGTGCCGAAACTCGTCAGTCACCCAATTGATAGCTCTAACTGAATCAGTAGCCATGCCGTGGGATTGTTTTGGTGAGTACACCCAAATTGTCTTGCAGCAGAAGCCAAATATATAGTGAGATTGTTTTGGTGAGTACACCCGAATTGTCTTGCAACAGAAGCCAAATATATAGATATATGAACCGATAAGTTTCCGCTCAAGCTTTAACGCAAAGCCTGATTTCTGTTCCCAGTGGATGTTGGCTGAGATCATGTTTCTCATGGTGCTATTGCAGGTGATGACGTTGTGCTGTGTTTTGACACGGCAAGATCGCAGCTCGAACAGGGCTGGACATCGTTCACCACGAACGCCAAGATCTCGTTCATCAAGCCGCCGTCGTGAGCGTAGCACTTCTCGAGATCAAAAAGATGATCAGGCCAAATCCAATATGTCTGAAGCACCATCCGCATCTTCATCAAGAGGTCGCCGCCGGAATCTTCCTCTATTGAGTTTGGAAGATGAGCCCCAGATCCATGAACGCCATTCGACAGCTGCCATGCCTAATGTGCCGAAGACAATGCCCGATGAGCTGCAGTCAAGGTACAATATGTACAAGGGAAGAAAGCTCTTAAGCGTCGAGTCTACCGGAAAGGTTCACCTTCCAAGCTGTGGTTCGTTGAGGCGTAGCACCAAGACCGAGGAGGTCTACATGTGCAGTGCATGTTTTGGCCGAGATCTTTTGAGCGTCAACAAATATGGCATGAAGATGGGCATTCAGAATCATGTCTGCCATGCCGTCAATGCAATGGATCAATGTGAGTGTCCACGCTGGGGCCCAATCCTTGAACGAGTTTGTTGCAAGGTTTGCATGCCTCCCTGTCAAGCTCCGTCAAAAGCATCTGGAGCCGGATCAGGATCAAATGAGCGATACTCTATGTAAAATTAGGATGGTACATGTAGACCAAATTAAGCTATCACCACGATTGCCAAAGCTTGGATAAATGATGAAAGAGTTCAATGCAACTTCATGACCAAGCCTTCAAAATCGTAAGTTCTAGACGTTGACATAAGGTATATGCCGTAAAATTCCATGACCGAATAAAGCAACGGCATTTGTGGTCAGCGTCCGTTCCTTTTTTTTGTGTGTGACAGTTGATGGCCAATTTCAACTGAAAAGAAAGCAGTGCTTTGATGCAGTTCGCCTTCCGTCGTCCGCCAGCATTGCTTAGTATTCTAAATAATGCATAATGTTCTCAAGATTGTCCGTGCCAGGTGATGAAACGCCATCACTGTTCGGGCCAGAAGCCAAAGTGGTCAAGTGAACGCCTTCTTCGGTTGAGCTTTCAGCTTGATTTGTCAGTGAAATATTCTCAGAACTTTTCTTAGGTGTGACCATTCTGAGCGTGCCTGAGCTCCGGTCACGACTTTGATAGAGGCCTTCAATGAATCTCAGATAAGATGGAAACTTTAAATAATCTCCTATATGTGCAGTTATTTTTGACGTCAAGCATTTTGTTCGCAACTGTTCCTCAAATGACGGTCACAAAAGGGGGTGTGGAAAGTTGAAATCACTCGTGATCCAGTCATTTCCAGTTGTGACCGTGAAGGTTACTATGCAAGTTTTGGGAGTCTATGAGTTGAAGCTCTAGATATCCAGAAGGTCTCCAATGTGGCCATTGTCAACCTTCGTTGTGGATGGATTCCCAACCATGGTGCACGGATCAACCGATCCTATGCCTGCATTGGCTCAAGGCCGAGCCATTCGTCGTTCGAACGCATGACATGAGTCAGCGAGAAAAGGTGCGATGTGTGTTTGGGTTCGGGTCATGTCCCATGTTCCCTTTCATGCTTCATGTTAGGTTCCCCACATGTTCCAATCTGGTTCAGAAATTCCGCAATTACAGATGATTTCTGCTGGGAAGTCCTCCCTCCTGGTTAACATGGCGTTGTGACTCCCTTCTTTTAAAACACGTGACAGGGATCGTGTCACAGTCGAAAAAGCCTCCTATAGTGCGGGGTGAGGCCCAAGGAGCAGAATGAACGATAATGAACGAAATGACGTCGTGGGAGTCCAAGACTTTGAACTTCTCCTTGGTGGAGGCCATCGCTTCTAGGTTGGAGGCCATTGTAATTAGAAACAAAAAACATGAAAAGAAGAACGGAGATCCAATACCAGGGCCCCCTAAGGGGTGTCCAATTATAGCTCTTTAGAGGTGATTCGGGATGTTCATTAACCACCCCAAACCGGGGGCCCTGGTACATGTTGAAATATGTTGAAATGCTCTTTACGCAGGGCCAAAGGAGGCTGAAAGGAGGACATTTTGGGGTGCCCCTGTCACATCCACTCACTGGATGGGACGACCTATAGTGACCTACACCCCCTTGGTAACTCTGGGTCGACTCGAGCAGGGAAGATCTCTTGCTTCGGTGCCGCATGGTCTTTGGTTTATGTAGAGTTGAGATGTTCGGCGAAGCATGAGACATACCCTGTGACACATGCTACTACATGTACGATCCTGAAAGTAATTGACTATGAATAGGGTAATGTCCAATGTTCTGTAGGGTATTTTGATGTATTTTGAAGGGTTCGGCTATACTCAAGAAACAATTGATAGTGCTCATTGAACTGCAGAAAACACTGCGAGGATGGACTTCATTGTTCTTTTTTTGATTTTCCAACTATACCGCTTCCCTGGTTTGGCTTCGAAAAATGGCTGATGGTTCATGTCCCGAACTGGGTTGAATCCCCTACATGTGGGGAATATGTGTCATGTCCCACCTACGGGTGACACGCCGCCCTCCCACTCGTGCACCGCTCGCACGGTTCCTACCTACCTCTTAAGGCAAAAGGCGGAGCTGGAGCTCGTGGCTCGGACTGGTTCGAGCGAGGGCGGTGGAGCTCGTGGCCCGTGAAAGGCCACGAAAACACGGCCCCACGTGTACCGAAAAAGCTTTGCAAGCACTGCGTTCAATGCATGAGTGAGAAGCAATGTTGGGACTCGGGACAGATATAGAAAGGGCAGTGTAAAAACCCGAACATGTCAAGTATAATACATGTATCATTTGATGGGATCTGGGAATAGATGGGTGTGTAGAAGGAAGCGGGGTCTCCCACGCAGCACCCCATGGGTAGGACGGATCCGCTTCGTCCTGGGAGTCCAGTCGACTATAGAAAGAATGGTCTTGAGGTGACCCATAGCTTCTTGTTCCTAGTAGCGATGCCCTTTGTTACTAGTTGCGACAGTCTCATTTTTGTAGAACAGGCCCTTTACATCCTTTACTAACCATCATCATCCACTGGTAATAGGACAAACCCAATTGGAGCCTCCGGTGTTGGACTATTCAGAACAGACGGTCGCCCTACGAGATGACACATGTTAACGGAACGGCTGCATATATATGCCCTAGCCATCCCTAGCCTTCAAAGACCATCTTACAATTGGTTGACCTGGGGACCACTTTTGGATTTGTGTACAGTCCTTACTAAAACAATGGTTCTTCGGGATTCAGACCCATCAAAGCAACACGTCCCAGCTCGGACTCCGCCACCCCCAGCGTGGGGTCCGGAATCTGGAGGCACCACCACCCGGGAGAGGCACAGGGACCACACCCAAGTGAAGCTCTGCCGAAGCTCCTCTCCCTTGCTCCAAGAAGTTCGAATCGACCTCACAGTTGGTGCCTGGAGCGACCTTCAAACCTGGGTGTCCCAAATGGAGATCCAGACAAGTCTTGGCAGATTTAGCAGGGGTATTCCATTGAAGACCCCTTGAAAAGGTGCTGGCAAACTTCACCCAATGCGGCTGACTGACTTGGCCGCTTCGTGGGCCTGCGCCTGAGGAGAGCACCGTGTACCTCCATGTCCCAGTCTTAGGCTGCACTTGGCAGTCTCCGGGAGGAACAGCTGGAGTGCATCCAAGACGGGCTGGTGGACATCAGTGAAGGCTTCGTTCGTGCTCCTGGACACCTAAAGCTCGGATGATGATTGGACATCGCAAGAGAGGGTTCTATGAACTACCCAACTGGGGTGGTGCTATTGAACGGTCCCGCTCTTGTTCGTTCGTCATGCCCGTTTCCGAAAACCTGGAAGGATTGGATGGCGGGTTGCACAAGGAGTGGGGTTTTCGTAAGCTCATGGACTTCATGATGTCGGAATTTTCTGCATTTGGTCCTTTGGATTTACTTCCATTTTTGTTCCTTCGAATATTTGGACCCCTTAAACTTTGAAGTCCTCCTCAACATGTTGATTTCCTGTACCATTTGTGCCAACCTGCACAAATGCTTCAAAATGCCAGCGACCATTGAAATGTATGTAATGGTTGAAATTATTAAACTATTAACTCGTTCCTTTGTTGCATTTTGGAGGCGTTTTGGGATTTCTAGCTTCCACTCATCCGTATATATATATCCATCCAAAGAACCCTGGCTCTGACTAGGACGCCCTGTCTCCAGTCTCTGGGACACAGATTCTCAGGCCTTAACGACCTGTGAGTACGCGAAGAGCTGGAAACGAGCTCGGGGCGCCCAGCGGAGCACGGCGCGTCCCGCACAGCACCCGCGCGCGTTTTCGGTACCGAACGCCCTCGTCGTCCTTGGACGCGGCTTGCGGAGTCGCAAAGATGGCTCTCCCTGGGTGGTGTGGAGATGGGATTGTCGAGTGGATGTGGATGTGGCACCACTTCCTCCATCAAGTGCCCATCTCAATGGAAGGGCTGGTTCTTTGTTGTTGATGAGGTTGAGGTGATAAAAGGATGGCTATGGCAAAAGAGACTCCAGGTCGACATGGAGAATCATCAAATGTAGGCCTTTTAGTTCCAAGAGCCGTGATTGGCTCAGTTTCTGCTGAGTCCCTCGCCCAGTGCGCCCAGTGCACACTCGTGCGACACATCAACGACGCAGGCGTCGCTCTCCGGTGGCTCCTCCGAGCCGTTGCACTTCGCCGTGAGGTGATCTACTTGTTGAAAGACATGAAAGAGAGGAAGATCAAGGTGGAACCTGCCAGGCAGACACCAGTTTTGGCCGTAGCGGCCCGAGAACCGTAGCGTTGTTTGGGTATTATTTGAGAACGTCAGCATCCATCACCACCACCATCATCATCATCATCAGCAGCATCACCACCACCACCAGCAGCATCATCATCATTATTATCATCATCATTTGTCATGTTCTGTCATCGGTTTTACCACATTGCAATCGTTTTCACAAAATTGTCATCAAACGAGATTGTGATAAACTTGGGTTGGGGTGGGCGGGGTAATCATCGGTTTCACAACATTGTCATTGTTCTCATGTTGTCTTCAAGTGTCATGACTTACGTGAGAAGTTTCCGCGCTGTACATCGAACGT
Organism: Durusdinium trenchii; assembly: GCA_963970005.1. NCBI lineage: Eukaryota > Dinophyceae > Suessiales > Symbiodiniaceae > Durusdinium > Durusdinium trenchii. Next base: position 166,376 of record CAXAMN010024251.1, read on the forward strand.
AGGAATGTAGACTTGGCAGCCACGACGGTATGTCGCATTCAGGACTTGAACCGTGCCCGATGAAAAGCGTGAACGTCTTGTTCGGCCCAATTTGGTGGGTTTTTGAAAGGATTTCCTCATCCAGAAAAGGAAGGGGGGTGCTTCATAGAGGACGCCCAGGATATCCACTGCGGGTCTAAGGATGCCAGGAACTCCATCCGGGTGAAGCATCCATCTGCGGGTGGAGCTATGGTCCTTCCACTCACCGACTCACTCGTGCGCGTCAACACCTCGGTCCAGGGGACCTTGAGTCCGAAGGGATTCTTGAGAACACGTCTGTGATTTGTTGAAGTCCAGACCGAAGAACACGACTTTCGACCCACGGATTCCGTGTCGGTGTCCTTCACTCCTTTCGACCCTCCTTCCGGCGCGCGGATCCGCATCCGGATGCGAAACATGGCGCCAGAGGGTTTCAATTGATTAGATGTCGATTCGTGTTGCAGGTCAGCTTCTCTCAGTGTTTCACGATTAAAAAAGGTGGGCCATGTTCCAGCTCAGAGCTGCCCTGTTTCATTTGTTGGATACACCTGTTTCATTTGGCTTCCTGCATTTCCTCACCCGATATACTGGTCACTATGCTTAAATGTTTGATGAAACCACCATGCACTTACGGAAAATTGTAGATCCTGTAGGTGATGTAAGTGTCTAAACTCGTTCCGACGAGCTACTAGCATTACTATAGCAGCTACACAAGAGGTGGCTTACACATGAGAACACTTGAATCTTCAGCGAAACAGACTCCCAGAGACTCAAATCAACCTTGCCATCTACACTGAAATCAGAACGACATGTTAACGACGCCAGGACACCGCCGCTGGTCAAACCCGAGAACATCTGTAAAGCCCTGATGCAGAAGCAGACCAACATAAAGCTTGCATTTGTGGGTGCTGGTGGTTTTTTCCTTCCATCCATTCCGTCTCACTTCTTGCGAAAAGACCGAATGGAGAACCATCGGCGGGTCATCTACGTCGCCCTCGTGCTTCCCACCAGACTCGATGAAACCCGCAGGTTCCGCTCAGCCTTTTGGAATGGCATCTTGACCGCGGAAATGGAGCAAGATGTCGAGGAGGCCCCTGCCTTTGGGGGGTTTCCGGGTTTCAGGGGCCTCTCGTTCTGTTGGATGCACCTATCACGGCGGTGGGTTCCGGAGTGGGACTGCGGTTGGTCGCGCTGGTGGTGAAGATGGGCTCGAAGATGGGCGAAGACGTGTACTCTGAGACGTCGACATGTACAGATTGTAGATTTAGAGGTTATAGCACGTATCATTATCAAGAGATGTCAAGACGCAGCGCTCTTTTTCCTCGAAATCCGGGTCGCGGTTTCAACTGAAGGGAAATTCGCTGATGGAGCAAGTGCTGAATACGCGACACTCGAATGTTGCGAGTTTTTCGGATAGACCATTTCAACCGATGTTGTGTGCCTTCGATATGGAGCGCCGCGAAGTCGCGCTGTTCAGGCCTTCGACCTCTTTCAGCAAATGAAAGAGAACAAACTCTACGTGGAGCGCCGCGGTTGGGCTCGGTCGATCAGCCTTTCTCTCACATCGGACTGCGGAGAAATGTTCACTCACCGCGGGGGTCAATGGCCGCCGGGGGAGCAATGCGTTTTTTTTCTTCAGGGCTCGAAACGGAAGGAAGAGGATCGATTCTGACGGACTGAAGATCTACTGGTGCCTCGCTTGAAGTCGTATCAACTAGAGGAAAGTGGCATCAAAGTCCTTGGGGCTTGACATGGCTTGACTGATATGAGACATACATAATATATATATATATAATATAGAGACGTACAATATTTTACTTTACGCCCCTGGGATCGCTTAAATTTTGTGTGTCGCGCGTAAAGTTTCGGCTCTATGAATCATGGGAAAGGGCAAATAAAGAGGCCCTGGAGCCGGCGTTTCCAACAGGGGTAAAGGCTCCTCGCAATGGGATACGCGCGTCGTAGATAAAGAGCTTGCACATGTAAGAAATCAACGTCCAGTTAGTAAAGGAAAAGGGAAACCTGGAGGCAAGCCAAAAGGAAAAGGAAAGGGTCTCGAAAATGGAAGCATAAGTACCCTGCGGATGAGAATTCAGATTTTCAAGGTACTGAGGCATGCGACAAAAGAACATCAGCCTCTTCAGACAAAACTGAAGAATACCCTCGTAATTACAGATGAATCTTTCCAACGGCTGACTGTTCCTATTCTGCCTGCCGTCGGAGTCTTGGGTGTCTGGCTCTCTGTTGGAGCTGATGTAGTGAACCGACTTTTATCTTGCTTATATTCAAGCAGCAAGAAGTGGACTTCAGTCAGGTGCAGACCATTCTTGGCAGCTTTGGGCGGTCTGTTTTCAACTCAGGAGGTGATAATTGCTCAAGCTTGAAGCCGCTACTTTCTTCCATCAAGATTACGAACGTGATTTGGTTCCTCGTGAATTTCTCAACGATGTTTTTGAGAGCTGATGGAAAACTGGTTTATGCGCTCAGCGCACCATGCATGTTCAGAATGTCCGGATTTGGCCGGAGGTGATCCTGATTTTGGAGATGACAACCAGACTTTTGGCCTTCTTGAGTTCAACAGAGTCATGCGATGGGCGATTTACCGCTGGACTTTGTACCCGCCAGTGTTGTACTTCATTGCTGCGGGGTGCATCAACAACATGCAGTGGGCAGATGTGATTCATTTGATTGAGTTGTTCTTGAATGGCCATGATCCATGGTTTCCGCTCGCTGTTCGACCCATTGAGAGTGGGTTATGAGACAGCGTTGAGAGCAGATCAACTTTTGGTTCTCCACAACAATGGGTTGGGTGGAGCAACAAATCAATTGACACTGAGTGATTGGCACAACAGAGGGGCATCTGGATGCAACCTCTGCTCTACAGTCCTTTTCACCGAGCAGGCTTACGGGATTTGTACCAGCACCGATGGCTGCTACGTTGCAACAATGGCGTGCAAATCAAGCCATCAAGATCGTTGCTGCAGTTAACCCGCGGTCCGTTACCGCTTCGACATCTTTGTGGCAGAGAACAAGCGACCTGCGCTTTCATACAGGTCATGCAATGCCAAGTTTTCTCATCTTTTTGTGCTTGTTGCATCATGGTTCTGTCTGTGTTTTTGCATTGTCACAGGGTCTTTTGACTCCACCAGTGGTTTTCCCGGTGAAGGTCCAGCCACCGATTCGATGACCCTTTTCTCGGCGAACATCGGTTCAATCCAGACCAAACATGACTGGAGGTCGTGCAATGCACAGATTGCATGCCTCCAGGAAATACAGAGTCGGCAAAAACAATCAGCGCACTGGCCTGCACTCCATCCGGGAGCGGGGTATTCGAGCGCTCTTGGAGGTTTACTTCCGGGCTTTATCCAAACGACCGGTCGATTGCAAACACCTTGCGGCGGGGTTGCAGTTTTTGGGTCCTGCACCTATTCACCAACCCTTTCTTGAGACTGAAGATCAAACTGGTTTATTCAAGCCTCTTCTTCAAACCAAGAGCGTCGCCTTTGCCTGGGTTCAGGTCATGGTTCGCAAAAAGGCCTTCGTTTGCATCGTTTATGCCACTAGCCTCACATGATCAACAGATTCACGCTGAAAATGATTCCCTGCTGGCTGACAGCTTCACGGTCGTTTCCCAGTTCGGGATCATTGCGGTGATTTACAAGCCGTACAAGCCCACCCGCTGTCTTACCCCTCGGTCTCCAAAGGCTATCCACTTTCAAGGTTGTTGATGAAATGGGTGAGCTGTCAAGACCCCTCACGTGTTCCATGTTCCAGAGACTCCACTTTCAGCGGTGAAGGAGAAGGCTGCTCGCCCATTGCAGTTCTTCTCAACCAACCAGCGTTTTTTGCGCTTGGGTGTGAGGTGGTTGAAACTGTGGGAAGACAACATAGGCCTATTAAGTGCCTCTTTCACTGGAATGCACTCTCCCAAAGAGCTTTGTCAATGTCAAATCTGCGCAACTTGATCTTTCGAACATACCCAACACAAAAAAGCCTCCCAACCAAAGCTCAGGGCAATCCCGATGCCCCGGATCGCATTGGGATTCTGAGTGGGAAGATAAGTACCAGGCTTGCCACGACTCGGACACATGCTCCCTCATTAACCAGTTTTGCATTCAAGAGTTTGCGGTATGCGGACCTTGCGGTGCTGATCCCGTTTTCGTCTCAAAACAAATCTGCCCTACGACATGCAAATCATGGTGCCGCCACTAGGTACAGCTCGGTCCGCCTTTTCAAATTGCAAAGCAGGTTGGATGAGCTCTTAATTCGACGATCCCGCAGCTTTTGATCAGATCAAGACCGCTTTGTCTATTGTCGGACTTTCAGACATGTTCAACAGGGCCTTTGTAATGCTGATGCGCCTTTTCGGTGGTCTCGCCATGATCAAATACCCTTATCCACATTCAGGCACGTGCGCAGTAGACTTTGTGATGAACCCCCTAATCTGGCACAAGATGATCAAGGGGATGTCTTGTATCAACCTGATAAGGCTTTGTCTTGTCTCAACGAAAAATGGGATTCTGTCTGCGGCCATCCCCTCAAGATGCTTGAAATTGTGTGGCCTTGTATCCAGGACAAAGCGCACCGAGCTTCCCTACCCCCAATTGATGCCAAGGCTTTGTTTTGGGTTAGTTATCCACAGAAGAAAGGCCAATGCCGGACCTGGTCTAGATGGCTGGAGAACACCTGAACTGCCGGCTCTTCCACTCCGAGCTTTTGTTCCCGTGGCAAGATTTTTCCAATGGACCGAAGACGAGTTTGGGGATAACTTGCCTATAAATTGCTCACCTGCACAAAACTGATCATCCTGCACAAGCCGGGCCCGTCGGATGCCATGAAGAAGCGCCTTATCACCATCCTTCCGGCGCTAATTTCTGCTACACAGGAGCCCGCTATGGTCTGCTGCAGGGGTGGCAAAGCCAAACAATGCCCAGTGCCATTGTAGGCGGCATTAAAGGCCGTACCATGCCCATGCTTCACACTGGACATCACTGCACTGCGCCTGGACATTGATGCAGCAAATCTTGACGACCAGGAGCTCGTCGGTGTTAAGCTCGATAAAGCAAGTTTGGCATTTTTTAACAAAAAATGTACCGGGGGCTTCGCCAGCACCTTTGCTACAAAGGGTGGATGAACCCAAAGCCACAACTGCCTGCAATGGCATTGCTCAGGGCTGCTCTTAATCCCTTGTCGCTATCAATGTCCACACTAAGGTTTGGGTCCATTTGTTAGAGAGCTTGCCACAAATCACCATTCGTGCCTATGTCGATGATGCTTACCTCTGGCGCCACCATATCAATGTTGATCTTCTGTCCAAAGCTGTCAGTGTTACCAAACTCTGGGATCAGCTCAATGGTCAAAAGTTGAATGACGCAAAATCCACCATCTGAAATACCAGTTCCTCAGCTCGAAAAGCCATTAAGCATCCCTGAGATGAAAAATTAGAACTCACGTTCGATGTTGGGAATCGCATTTATACTTCCGATTCAGTGAGGCCACGCTTACAAAAGTGTGTAACACTGTTGATTGCGTTTGAGCACTCCCAATCCCAATGAAGACCAAATCTTTTTCTCAGTGGAGCCAAGGCCATCCCTGCGGTACATATGCCACCCACCTTTCGAAAATCCCCAAGCTTTCGATCCAGGAAATTCAAGCAGCCGTTATCCGAGCGCTGTGGAAAGGACGCCCGTGGCCAGATCCAAATGGCTTGCCCAACTCTTCCATAAGATGCCACATTGCACCGCCCCTGTACTTGCGAGTGCCTGTTTGCATCATGGACTTGACACGTTTTTGCTTTGACTTCCCAGAAGCCGTGCCCCGTTGCCACACAGATATAAGCTCAAACTTTCGTTAGTTTAGAGGCTACAAGAGGCTTGTGATGTCATTGGCCTTAGTGTTCACAATAACTTGAGACATTTTTCACTCCTCCCATCCTTTGCAAATTGGGGTTGCAGCACCACACGATGTCATGCAATGTGCTTACGAATCAGCCGCATCCACGACCAGAACGGATTTATCAATGCCAAGAGATGGTCCCTCTCGAGCTATGTGGCAGAGCTGTGGGCGGTTTGGATTGCCCTTTCCACGTACCACAGATATAAATTTTCGGTTCAGAGGCTTGGCCCTTGGTGCTGGTCCGGGCCGCGCGATTGAATCGTGGCGTGTGCCCTTTCCTACCTGCGCCTTCTCTATTTCATTTTGCTGCCTCCCGGTCACTGCGCTGGGGAAATGTCCCCTACACCATGGGGTTTGAGGACAAACGTCGGGTTTTGAAGGTCTACCAGACCAAAAACCTCGGGTTCTTGAACAAAACCTCGGGTTTTCTTGTAAGATCCCTACTTCAAGGTTTTTCAGCGTTCCGTCCGCTTCCGCCACGCCACAGGTGACTAAATGTTGGAAAAATACAGGGTCCTGAAGCATCCTTTGTAACATTTATTTCTGGCGAGCCATGGTTTGAAGCACTTATTTGAAGTTCCAGCGTTAATTGAGGGTATGCACACTTTTCAGATATGAGCGCTTTTTGGTGTTTAAATTCTAAAGCCTACTGGAAATCCTGTATGACCTCTCCTAGTATGTGCAAATGAAACCATGGGTTTGGTTCTAACCTTTTGGGCGTGCTTTACAACAATTTTTCGAAAAAAAGGGTGCCCGCAACTTGGGCGCATATTCCCGCAACCCGGGCGAATATTCCCGCTACCCGGGCGCAATTTTAAGAAGTGGCGGATGGTGTTCTTTTTTGAAATCTTTTATGTTGATGCTGAAGATCAAAGAAAGGAGTTGCTGGCTGCTGCCACACACTCACACTCACACTCACACTCACACTCACACTCACACTCACAC
>CAXAMN010024251.1:173243-188208 GCA_963970005.1 Durusdinium trenchii
CTCACACTCACACTCACACTCACACTCACACTCACACTCACACTCACTCACCCACTCACACTCACACTCACACTCACGCGCGCACTCACTCACCCACACACTCTCACTCTCACTCTCACTCTCACTCCCACACTCACTCACTCTCCCACACTCACTCTCGCACTCACCCACACTCGCACTCACACTAACCTTCAGTCCCACTCATACTCACACTCACTCTCACTCTCACTCACACTCACTCTCACCCACACTCACTCTCACTCAGACTCGCGCTCACTCACACTCACTCTCCCACTCTCACTCACACACACTCTCACTCTCACCCACACTCACTGACACCCACCTCCACTCATCTCTAGACTTTCTGCATACAAACCTCACGCACACAGTGTTGGGGTCTCTTGCCGGGATAATTAATCGGTTTTCCGCCACAAGTGACTAAATGGCACCGGAAGAAATCAGCCAGAGTCTGCAAGCACACTCCGCAATCCTGCCCGGAGCATATTTGCGAAGCCTCGGGTTTTGATTGAACACCCACGTGTTTTGAGGTGAAACTACGTTTTTTAAAGGTTTTGGTAGGCCAATGGTAATATATATATATATATTATAGATTATGTTCTGTTGTACCAGCATCCGACGACAAACAGGTCTCCGAAATGGAGGCTATTGTTGGGAAGGCGAGAGTTCACGGTTCGAACCATTGGACCATTGGTGACTTAACATTCGGATGCAGGTATACATTCACCCCTCGTGTGTTTCTTCTTCACCCCGCACCTTGAACAGGTCGACTGTCGTGACTGTCAGCGTTTTCCACTGCGACTGCCCTTTCGCCGCAACTGCGACTCCCAACGTTGGACCGTCGGTCGCGTGAAGGAGGATTTCATGTACGAGAAAGTGATCCGGATCCTGGAGCGAGGTGGCCAGCCACTGGGCACCTAATTAGGGTGAAAGGCTGGCGGGTAGCAGTTTTGGGGTGGCAGTGGTGGAACACCAGATTGATCCTGAAAGGATCGTGTATACAGACATATATATATATGATGTGTAGACGCTTGATTAACACTCCGACTCCCTCCCGCTCCAGACATGGATTGTTTACACCTCTGAAATACGGGGAGATTAGCATAGATTAGCATGGTAGGTGTGCAGTCACCAGCACACCCTAGCTGAAAACAGGACCCAACTCCAGCTCACTCGGCCACATGGCAGCCATGTCGCCGTACTCAACCATTGGAATATTATTTGTTGTTTGCACTTCTCCAGAGCGACGATGACCAGAGGTGCGTGTTTTCTATAATGTTCTCCTCTTTCCCAACCCAGACCATCCATGTATGGAATGTTATACTGTTTACTTACATTCCGGTCATACATTGAGGTGAATATATGATATTATGCAATTATTTTACACGTGGATGGTCTGGGCTAAGACATGTCCGGAACTTGGAGGCTTCGTTCACCCAATTTTCCTATCGGAACCGGGTTGTCGTGTGCTTCAGGAATGACTTCAGGAATGACTTCAGGAATACCTGTCGCCATGGAGTGTTTGGCGACTTCGAAAAGAGAGCGCCTCACTTTGGTGAAAGGATCCATGGAACCAAGCCCATGAGTTTCTGTTAGATCTATAATCCATAACGATCCAACAACGAATCTCAGACCGACCGGTCGTTCTTCGCGTGTTCGGAACGCCCAACCAGCCATGACCGGTCTGGTGCGACCGGAGCAAACAAGGAAAGAACGATGGAAGCGATGGGGTGCCACAAAGCAACAGCTTGCAGTGCTTGGAAGTTTAAATGGTGGAAGCGATGTGTCCAAATGATGGAAGAACCAGTCTCCATCTGATCCAAGCGGCAAACGCTAGAGCATGAAGAGCCTTTAGAAAGCACTCTTGCAGGTGCCTTTCCAAAGCACCTTCGTTGGGCAATGCAAGATCAGGCTTGTAAACAGCATCGGTGCAGGTTGTAATTCACATCGTTTAGATTTATAGTCAATTTAACATGTTGCTAATCACCGTGACAAGTACCTATAATTGCTGCCTTGGATGGACAATTCATGCTTTGGAACAGACATATAATCAACTGGAAATGACCGATATATCAAGAGAACAACCAGGGGAACCGGGGAACCGAAGAAACCCCCTCAGCTAGAGGTTCCGAGCTACACGGCCCGGCCTTGTTACGATCACCGAGCTCAGGCTCGCGCGGGCCACTGCTGTGGACCAAGAATTTCGAGACATGCAGATGGGCCAGTACAACAAGGCCCAAAGTCTCGTGCCGGATCGATCCTGCCGGTTTTGTTGGTCTGATTCTTTCTTTTCTTATGTTTCAGGCCCGGGCAGTTTGGAATGCGTGGCGTGAGAGGAGCTTTGTGGGTCAAGATGTTCGAAGCTCTTTTTTCTTGCAGACGTGTGAGGCCAAAACATATAGCTGTGGGTCTAAACCCGGAGCGCCAAGGTCCCCTGTTATTTGGTGTTTGTTTTTGTCAACCAGCGGCCAGGGTCCCCCAAGTTTGACCCACTGCCACATAGGTTCGTTCTCCCGTTTTCTTCCGCCTTTTCGGCCTTTTCTGCGTCATATGTGGGTCGTGGGCCGTGGGTCACGTGGAGGTTCGGTCGTTTCACCTACACCAGGTAGGTCAACCGGTCGGTCTTTGGTGCCACATAGCCATGCATGAAGGCCCCGTGATCGGGACCGACCGAGGGGCGGCAGTTTCCCCACACCGGACTGGAATCGCTGACATGGGGTGGTTCAGTCATGTTTTTTAAAGGTCAAATGTAGGGTCTGTAGGGTCATATGTTCGATATATGGTCACATGGCTGCCTGGTCGATGCAGGCAAATCGTCGGTTTTGATGGTCATACAGTGTCATAGTTTTGGAATGAGAGAGAACTGCATCCACATCCTCAATGCGAAGCGCCAAACCCCACGGGGTTAGGTGGGTTCCCACGCCGAAAACCCCTGGCCAAACCCTCAAAAGAATCTAAAAGCACCAAACTGGCGGATCTATAAAAGACTCTTTACCCAGCCCCACGGGAGTTGGTTCATACGAATCACATTGATTGGCCTAGGGGAGGTCGCTATAGTGATGGCCCAAACGTGGGCCAAAACAGGGAACCACCCCCTGTCCCTGGATGTGACAATGCCCAGACCATCCATATAATATGTACGGAATAGGTATATAGTATATACATGCACCATCATGTACCCCATTGATGGCTTGCCAGGAGCTCAAGATTCATCGATCGCGCAACGAGTGGCAGGAGGTTCGGGACATGGACTAGATGAGCCCAGACCTACCCAGGAAAAGTGCATAACTCTTTAAGCCCTTTTTGGGACATTCGGAGTCACAAGCGCAAAGAACAGACGGAAAGTAAGAGTTCCAAGGATCTCCAGTGCCATACAGACCCAGAAGATGGCCTGTACATGCCTGTGAAGGGATGCCCGTATCCCCGTGACTCCCATCATCCCGGATCATGGGCCCCAGAACTGGTCACGACCAGAGCTCATTCGGTAGCGACGAACCTGGATGCCTCGGACGACCTGATCGGTGACGCGACTCGGTCGTGGTCTCCTGGTGACGCCGGTCGGCCACGTGGATTCACACGACCGGCAGTCCTACGACACCGTAGGACTGCCGAGAAAAGGTCAGGGGTGTTTGGGAATGAATGAGGTGTCTGTTTGGAGGCATAGAGTCCAGTCCCATGGAGTGTGGAATGGATTGACTCCTCCTGAAGCAGTCCAAGTCCACTTCAAGTCGATCCTCAGTCGGGCCAGGGGCTGGGAGGCAGTCGATCGTGGGGGGAAATCATCCGAACTGGAGGGACCTGGATGTTATGGAATGGTTTCGGATGTTGCCGGCCAATCGCTTGAACCTTTACATGTTTAGACTGTTTTAGACTACCTGTGGAACCCAAACCTACGATTTTGTTCATATTTTTTAGGGGTTCTTGGTTCTCTAGGTAGATGGCACACACCACATGTCTTGTATACAGGATGGGGAGGTTCACAATGATTTGCACCACCCAACCAGAGCCCAGAGGTGCCATCCACGAGCCCAGCGGCGTCGTTCAATCGAGAAGAGTTCTTCCAAAATTTGCGGAGGCCCAGGTGCTAGGTGGAGCCCAGGTGTTAGGTGGAGTCAAGGGGCATGACTACTGGAACAAGGGCATTACTAGTAGCAGCTATTTAATTACTGGTAATGTCCTTGTGACTACTAGCTTCTAGCTACTCTAAGTAGTAATGCCCTTGTTCCTCCAAAGTGGGCAGAGGTCAGAGCAGAGTTCTGCCTCCCAAGTTGGTCCCCAAATCCCATGAAGACTTGGTGTCCTCCCGTGACGATGTGTGCTCCGACCCTCCGGTGCGCGGAAGTGACCCGTTTCGTATCCGAAATGGCTCGAAGCTTGAAGCATGTGAAAGCAGAGATGATTTGGATCTTTTGGTGTTTTCCTTGGCCAACAGACCAAGAGACCAACCGATCTCCCAAATCAAACCTATGTGAATCCGAACATGACCCGGTGCACCGACTCCCAATGCCCTGTCTTTTTTGGGACCCGGTGCTTTTCCGTGGTTTTCCGTGGTGTGCAACTCGCGTCCAACCAAATTGTGTGTGTTTATTTTTTTTCGGTGCGCGTCATGCGGTTTGAGAAGATGGGGTGGATGGGATTGGCCAGGCCATTGGTGTGCTGGATGCCATCCGGGCAGACGGCCTCACGTTGCGGAGCTGAAGGAGTGTTTGAGGATGTTCGAGGAAAGGAATATATATATATATAACAAATTACCAGCACCATCCAACAGGTCGCCACCTGCCACCTTTAAGTCTGCAAAAGCCACCAGAGGAGACCTTATACTGTATAATATATAGGTACCTTGGTAGGCTGGACTGTCAACCAAAAGGCCTTTAGAACGGTCTGGACAGATTTGCCTGGGTTCCCGACCAGTTTCGTTCGGCCGTTTCGACAAGTTTCGCTCATCAAATTGTCACACTGTTGGGTCACACTGTTGGCACAAAGGGAGAAGCATGCAGCATGCGCTGAAAGTTTGGACGAAAGAAATCTTAGGATGGGGATCGCGGTGGAGAAGGCGGGATCCATTCACTCATCGCTTTTGGGGAGGATCATAGTGTAGACTGATTAATACACCCCTCCATTTGAATTGAAACAGTACCTCTTCATACCGGGGGAGTTATTAATCAAGAGTCCACGTTAGGTCCAACCTTAGCCCATCACGCGTTCACAACCCGGAGAAGCTGTTGGTTTTCACCGGGCGCGAGCTTCCGCGCCGGTCCGTGACGTGACCGGCGCGGCACGGTGAGGGCCACGAAACCAGCACTCCCCTTCGGCAATGCATCGAACAAAGGGAAGAACATCCAAGACGCCAGACGAGTTCGAGAACACTCTTTCAGACCTATCGCAGAAACAGCGCACAGCTGGATGCTCCGAAGAACAGCGCACTTCTTTCGCCACATCTCTGGTCGTTGATCATGGTGGCCCTCCCTTTCTCCCTTCGTCGACCACGCGTCGTCGTCGCGCTGAAGAGCCGGGTCGTGGAGGAACTAAAAGCCCGAGGCCAACGCTGAACGTCACCAACAGCGCGATGAGTGCGCTGCAGAAGCCCGGGTGCGGAAGCTCGGAAACAAACCCAGACACCACCCATGGGACTGCCATAGATGCCGATCAGGCCAGGGGTGGTGCCATGGGGGTTAATGTAGGCATATATGGCAGTCCCATGGAGCGTCTTGGTTGGGGGACTCAGAGGCGTTTTTCACGTTGGACGCCACCTCTGAGAGAACATGGCCGCGGATCACCTGCCCAACCGGTTTGTTTTTTCGGCATGGGAGACGCCCCATGAGGTGGAAAGTGGTTCTTCCAAAAACGATGTTCTCCCCCTGATCTTTTTCTGCCCGGTTCCAGGCTTCTTCTCCAACCGCCTCAAACCCGTCCTGTTTCATCATATGATCCGACCATCGGAGCATCCGGTAAAGCTGGCATCAGATGTGGGTGTTAGCCCAGTAAATATGGATCACTACGTTTAAGATGGAAAGGCCTGCAACCGAACCATCATCATCCACTGAAGCCTGGTAATGGTTGTTTGGGATTCAGACCAGGGCCAGGAATCTCGGAGGTCTGCTCTTCACTTGGCGTGGTCAGCTTTTTCCTCCGCTTCGCGAGGAAGTGGGAGCTGGTCCTGACGCTCATGTCAGAGATGCGCTGGGAGGGGTTCGGAGCACCCAGCTGCTCGGGGTGTGCGGAGGCGCTGCGGCCCAGCCGAGGCGAAGGCGGAGGTGGGTGGCTGAGCGGAATGTCGGCTTTCGCAAGGTAGTTGCGTAGGGGTTGGATGAAAGAAGGGTGCAAAGCGGTGGATTGGCTCGGCCTTGGCAACTTGGGGGAAGTTTTAAGGGAAAGCTCCAGTGCTTCAGGGGCATGGGATGAAACAAGGGCATCCTACCCACATTTGGATACATTGATTTTCAACTGAGACCACCAACTACATGTTTGAGGTCCAGCAACGCTTTGTATTTTTCAAGTTTTTGGGCCCCCTCAGTGAGCAAAAGGGTAATTTGAAGGAAAAGAGGTCGGCAAATTGCCAGTTTGGCGAATCGGGGTACCTACAATGACCATTCAACGCTCCTTCAGAGAACCTACCTGAGCCATTCGGTAAACCCTCTTGCGTGATCCTGCACGCGTAGGCAAACACTGTGGTCGCGTAAGGGCTGCGCAAGATTCGGCGTAAGCCCGACGACGTCAAGACCTACAGTACTTGTCATATTTAGGCGCGTAAGCAAAACCTCCAGTGGCGTAAGGTTGCATAAGCAGTGGCGTAAGCAACCCCTCGGCATAAGCTAAAACTGCAGTCGCGTAAGCGCTGCAGAAGCTTTCGCGGAAACGATGTGCTGTGACATAGGAGCATATCGAAGTTTTCAGAAACTCACCTCATTCGACTCTTTGCCGCTGCCAGACGCTCCATTCCAGTCCTATGGTTTACATGACTGGTGGCTCTTGGTGGTAGGCCATGTGGGCCACCCATAGTTGCGCCACCCTGGAGCGCTTAGGCCCTACAAGTCAACGACCTCATGAAATACTGGAGTTGGTCATACAAACACAATACTTAAGTAGGTCAGTGAGACCAGGTTTTACTGGGTCAGACTGGACTTGTGAGAATTCATCCGTCCTACCCTGCCGGTTCCTTTTGCCTTGGTCGACTCGGTCGTCCAGGAACCTACCGGACTTTTGTTCCCACACCGTGGCTATCTCAGCCATGCTTTCAGCGGGCGAGCTTGCGCCGGGGGCCCGGCCTGGGGGCGGCCCGCAGGGGGTTCTGAGGGCTTCTGAAGAAGACGGGTGTGGCTTGGACGGTGTCCTACCCAGGAAAAGAGGTGAAGAGTGTATCACCTGCAGGGCACCTTGTTTTGAGGGATTTCGGGTGGAAACCTGACTGAAAGCCAGGTGGAAAGAGGTTGACCCTTGGAGTGAGGGTTTTGGGCGGTTTCATGTTTGAAAGGGTTCCATGATGAGTCTCAGTGTTTGTTAAAAACGCATGAGTCAAACAGTCAAACCTCTCAGAAAGCCCGGAATTCGACTTCGAAGACATGAGTCCGGCTTTACCCATCCCATCACTTCACTAAGTGATGTTTGGTGCTTCACCGCACCCCATCTGCAGGAGAGCGGTGAAGCACCTTGAAGAGATGCAGCAACAAGGTGGAAGATGCGGGGGAAGCGTCTGAGTCTGCTGAGGTGGTTCTTTCTTTGGCCGCCGGTCTGCGTAGGCCACGTAGGCCGAAGATCCAACGGTCCGGCTTCGCACGGTTGGATCCTCATCCTCATGCGACCCACGGTCTCTTTTGTTGAAAGGACGTTGGAGCTGACCGGGGTGACCGGACGTTTTGCGGATCTATAGTTTTGCGGTGTGTTGTTCCCCTCTCTGGGTCAATCCCCGTTTCTCATCTTTTCTCAGGAACATGATCCAGAACAAACAGGTTCTCTTTTGGGAACACAAAGGAGGTCTGGCCACGATTGCCGTGGCCGTGCCGTCCTTTCTTCACCGCAAGAAGATGGCCTTGGACAAGGGTCGGCGTGCCCATGCTTGGCCGAGCCTGGTGAAGAGGTGTCTTGTTTCCTGGACAGCGAATGCAAGTAATTCAAGACTTGCCCAAGTTCTTCGTCTGATCCAGGACTTCCATGGATCCAAAGAAGGCTCCGGGATCCATGAAGGAGCGCTCAGATGTCAATTACCCAAGATTCCAAGCACCATGGTTCATCATGGTTCTTACTGAACAACCATTACTGCGGACTTGTTTATACAAATCCAGGCTCAACCCATATTACATTCGATCCATTACTCCGGTGGACCTGCCGACCTCGGTTTTGTCCTCCAAACGGTCCGTGCAGGCATCGAGCCGACAGCCTTGACCTACGGCCGGGTGATCTTTGCCTTGGAGGACCCCATCGTCGGCCGCGTCGCCGGTGGAGAAGACGCGACGCGATCTTCGCCGTGGCGAAGATGGAGTCCGTTCCAGATGTCGTTGATATTGTTTGGACCGACCGTGAAACGGAAAAATCCAGATCTTGATGTTCAAGCAATTTAACTTGGGATGATTGATTGAAACCACTCACTCTGGCCCAGTTAGGATGTGGCTCAAGACATGATCCTGCCCCTCAAAATCCCCACAGGCTCTCAGGGAGTCATCGAAAAGTGTTCTGACGAAGTTGAGTCTAGGAATGAACACTTCTTTTTGGTGCCAAATATACCCATTCACTCCTGTTCACTCGTGTTTCCTCTCTCTCCAAAGATGTGCACCAGTTTCAAGCGCGTTTGAACTCGTTTTCAGGCCAATGGGCATCCAGAGATGGCCTTGCACCGGAGCCCAGTTGCACCGGGAAGATGGGGCAAAACGATGGCAGTTCCAGATGAATGGCACGTCCTACCTGTAGAGGACATTTCCGGGTCAACAAGAGCATCACGCATCCAGGCCCCAATCATCCACTCGGGGCTCAAAGATCGGACCCAACATATGAAGAACATTCCACGCTTTCTTCCATGCAACCAGGGCGACATGGAAGGCATTTGGAGTCTGTTCTCGAAGACGATGTCGTTTTGATTCCGAAAAAAACCACGCTTTTCCCGGACCTGCGGACTGGTGCAAAAGCTGTCGCCTTCGTTGAACCGTGCCCTGAAGTGAGAATTCCCCCACAAAAAGTGGACCTTGGACTGTCACAGTGTGGAACAGTTTTTCAATGTGTTTCATTGGTGGTTTTCAATATCTCTGCACTTCGTTCGAGCAGACCGAGGAGTGTTTTTGTGCAGTGAGAGAGTGGAGAGCACCCGTAAGATGTCTGGACAGATCGACGCGTGATCTGAAATTCCAGACACCCAGACACCTCGCTGACGCCTCCGCTTTTTGGTGTGTTCAATTGTAGCAATCTTGCTGCTAGTAACAGGTGCATCGCTAGTATAGTAGCAAGTGCATCGCTACTAGTAGCTTCTTGCTACTAGTAGTAATGCACTTGTTACTAGTAGAGATGCACTTGTTACTCATATATTTACTCATTATACTTGTATGACAACATACTATTTGTGGGTGGTGAACTTGCTCAATCAATCAACAGATGTTGTTTGAGCTTCCAGATGTGAATCTGGATTTCTTGAGATGCCCCCACTGACGTTTGTTTTTTTTGCCCCTTCAGAGAGAAAATCATTCAATATCATGGAGAATGATAGATGTCGAACGAAGCTAGCCGCTAGCCTGTGCGATTCAACAAGGCCCAACAGTTCTTTACGAGGAAGAACACCAGGAGTTTCTTTTGAGGGTGTTTTTTCTGGTGGTGCCACCAGGCAGGACCAGTTTAGACTAGTAGACCAAACAGAATGTAGGTCCTGGTTCCGGGGAGCTGTAAATCCAAGTCCATAAACCACCCTTTCAAAGGTGCTGGGTTGATGTATACTATAGCTTCATGCTTTTGGAACATAACTGTTGGACACTCTCCAATGAAGACTCAACCTGTAGCAGTAACACTCAATTTACAGACACCGAACTGAACAGTAATCTACATAGTCTCTCTTGAAATGCCTCAGTAGGTTTGACTCGCCCAGCAGAAAGGCTAGGCATCGGACAACATGCAAGTTTTGCAACAGCAGACCAACTAAATGGTGGAGATCATTTGCTGATTATGGATTGTTATGGATGTTTACCAACTAAACCCGGCAACACAACAATTCTGTCAGCTTTGAGCTGGTTTCTCCCATCGCACCATCGCCCACCCGACCCAAACGCCGCCTCGCCCCGCACGGCCACGGAACTGCCGCGGGCGAAGCTGCGGATGAGAGGCACCTGTGGGACCAGATGCGGCGCAAGGAGATCGAGCCAGATCGGCCGGGGTCTCCAAACCCACGGCGCCGCTCACCCCGTGTCCTGCGGCGGGGCGGGGTTGGACCCGATGCTAGACGTCTGGACCCGTTTTTTGGGGGACCCCCGTTCGGACGAACGCGCGTTGGGACCCGCGAGGGTTCGAAGGTGCTGAACACGGAGCGGAAATGACTAGTAACAAAGTGCATCGCTGCTAGTAACAAGAAGCTATATACATGCTAGACTAGTACAGCTATATATTTGCTACTACTAGTAGCTACATGCCCTTGTTACTAGTATGGGTCGGTCGGTTCGGCGGCTTTTTTGGGCGACCGGTCGACCCAAAAATCGGTGCGACTCTTGGTGCGACTCTTGGTGCGACTCTTGATGAAGACACCCTCCCCAGGTGGAGGGACAAACCTCGTGAAACTGTGGGGCGCACAGCGCGTGAGTCCAGCGACAGCATTTGGTGCATATATGTTGTATCTAGTGATAACAACACTTAGGCTTGATTGACTGGAGGGATGGTTTACTGTACTCCTTCAGTATGGACAGCTCCATACTGCGCACCGGTGAGCGAGTCGTTGCGAGGGCGGATCATCCTGACGAGGCGAACGACGTGGTGCCATGGGAACATCACCTGGCCCTTGACCGATCTTCTAGGTGGTAAACTCCACTGGCCCTTGGAAGTGGAGTCTCTGCCATGCCTTCCTCTCGGCATCATGTGGAGTCTCCGGCTCTCTCGTTTCTCCAGAAAAGTGGGGAACCGGGCTCTTCAATGGCCGGGATCGATTCTTCGATCGACTTCACGTGTCATCCGCGAAGACACGCGACCTTCGCCGCCACCGACCCCGGCGCCATCCGAGGGTGGGCTATGAAGCGGCCATCCGTGCCTGCCATCGCTGCCGGGGCAGCCCGCTTCGACCGCGTGCGTCCGGTGCTGCGGGGCGCGGAGGGTTCGAAGCAGGAAAATGCCCAGCGCTTGATTCGTTGATTCCTGTTTGGATGGATTTAAAACGAGACCGGGTCAAACATGATGTAAATCAATCCCTTGGCAAGGTGAGCGGATAGCGGCTGGGGATGGTGATTCTGAATGATTCTGATGTGTTTGACTGACTTGGGGCCCCCTACTCTTGGCCTGGCGGTGTAATCCCAAGAGCAGGAAAGACCAAAAGGATCCAAAAGGCTGTTGTAAGATAGGGAAAGTACCAATATCATTGATCATACAATATCTTTCATCCAAGACCTTCCAACTCGATTCAGCTGTAACCATACTGGTGCAGAGTGGATCAGATCCAGATCCAGATCCGTTTGATGTCGGCTCAAGACCTGGATCGGCTGTTACCTCTCAAAGTCGACCGACTTCGGTCCGCCAGGACACCTCCGGTCCATGACTTGTCGCGTCCGTCAGCCCATATAGCCCAACAGTCTCTCAAATGAAACCATAAGACCCCGAAAGGCAAGGCGCTGACCTGGGTTCCAAATCTGACCTGGGTGCGTGCTTTTGGTGGATGTTTACATGTATAATGGAACGTTTGGATACAGTTCAAATCGCCTTTCGCACCACTTGTGGGACCTGATGCACGTCTACTCCCGACCTCGTGACCCGGTCGTGACTCGTTTCTTTCGCACCAGTAACCCCCAGTCCCGTTCGTTCGTTCGGCAAGCCATCCGCGCCGGTGCTTGTCCACCCTTTTTGGGGGGAACCCCCTCAGAGGCGAGTATTGGGAAGCCGTGTTGGAGCTCTTCGGTGAGATGCAGGAGAGCGGGAAGGGAGTGGACGAGCAGCGATGCCAGCGACAGTGCGAGAGAGTGGCAGGGGTTGGGTGTGGAGTCGGGCCAAGTCCAAGGGAAAGGGGTGGGAGGTTGATCAATTTGAAGGTCACCTACTTCACGGGTTGATGAAGCAAGTGAGCGTTTCTTTTTTGTGTGCAGGTACCTGTACCCAGAACGTCCAGGACACAGGAAAACTTGAACTTAGGTAAGCGACATACTTTTACTGCAGTGTCACGTCGAAAGACCGTGATCCAGCGTGATCCCTGAAGCACACTTTTTTGCTCATGAAGGGGTAGGGGTCATGAGCTCTTTGCTGGGGTGATTCTGCCAGGAACTCAACTTGTTAAGCATCTTTTGGTTGAAGTTTGGCGCATGTTGGCGCTGGGCAAACGAAAAGTTGCTTAGGTGACCTGGCGCAATGAACAAGGCTTTTCGAAAACGTATTTGCCTTAGAGTCATCGATTCACTGGGCTGACAATGCCTTGACAAGTGGATTTCAAAGGTCGATTGGCTCCTGGAGGACAAGGTGCCAACTCCTTTGCCTACGCTTGGCCGTGCGGGCACTGCATTTTTTCATGTGTTCTTGCCGTGGCTTTCAAGCCATGCATCCTTATGGAAGGCACTTTGTTCCAAGCTAGGGTGAAATAGTCGCCTGTATTCGCCTGTCTCGCCATGCCTGATTCAAAGCCCGATGAACAAAGGGTCAATGACCTGAAGGTGGGGGTGAGTGAGCAACAATTAAAAGCCCGTGAGTAAAAAGAGTGTACAACATGAACGATACAAACCCGATGCCGCTACCTGTCCAGCAGTGATGCAGGCCTTCTACGAAGCGATTCTGGAGCAGCCAGACTACCGTTCCAATCGTTTCAAGGTCTTGGGACGTGAAGAAGGTATATCAAAGGAAGATATCCGAAGAGACCTGTGGATGAAGAAGGCTAGCTTCTAATTTGCGTAATCTGTTTGAGAAAAACTAAATATTTAAGCGATATATTGGTGTTTGTTCCGTCAAGATGACTGCCAACCACCAATTGATTGCAGGCTCCTTGCGTGTTCACCTTTGTAGACGTTCGATTCAGTAAGCGCAAAAAGACCATTGACCAGACCCAGGTGGGGATTGAATAATCACACAATGTTTGTGGATTTTGCGGTATACATCAATTAATATGAAGTGGCTGGATCCCTTCAACCCTGACCAACTCCTGCAGGTGGTTTTGGACATCAACTACGAGTTCCTGACGAAGTGGTTGGAGAAGTTCACTTTGAATGCGCCAACTGCGAAGGAGGTTCAGGTCTGCCGTCCTTGTTCAAGTGTTTTCATGGCTCAATAAATGTGTTCTATAGTACAACCCCTAACAGTTCAAACTCTTTCTAGGCGGCGCTCAGTCAATGCGCCGTGAAATATATCCTGGTCAACTCCAACGATCCCTCGGATGATGCAGTCCAGGACCCGCCATTTTTTTTCCGATCACCTGACGAGCAAGGATTCAGCAGCCCACAACCTGGTATCGCAGGAGTGGGCAGAGATTGAAGGGAACACTCACCGGGGCCTAGCCTCATATGTGATTTCGAGAACTGGCCGAACGCAAAAGGGGAGGCTGGCGTGTTGGTCCAGTACAGTGTCACCAAGGATTGAATTTGAATTGTGTACAGTATACTAAAAAACATCGGCCATTAGATTTCTTGGAGGCATCCAAGGATTCAAGCACTCAAGGAAATTGTTGCCAGGATCTTCGAGGACCTTTGGTGTGCATCCAACACTTTTTTTTGATGTTTGCTGACCGACAGGAAAACAACATCGAGAAGCGTGGGAAATCCACCAGGAGCTTTGTAAAAAGACCTGCTTCCACTGGATCGTTGGTGGACCAATCTGAGACACAAGTGCTAGGAGGCCAGTCCAGCGCTATATTTGTCAGCTGGGATTCAACATTATCTTTTTTGTTCAGGTGGCGATGACCCAGCGAATGTGGAGACCGAGATCCTTTATGAGGAAGAATGTGAGGAGGAGGTTGAAACAACGGATGAGGAGGCCGGCCCTCAACGAAACAAGCTGACTTGGAATTACAATCGAGACCTCACTTTTAAATACAAAAACACACCGACGGTCCAAAATCCTGACCCACAGGTTGAGCCTCACGTTGATGAATCTTCAGATCCAATGGCGGTCAAGAAGGTTTTGGTCCTAGCGGCCGACTTGTGCGATTCGAGCATATTCGAGCTCTTGCTAACTCATCCAACATATCATGTGAGCATGTGGGCCGGTAGTAGTCTAGTAGCCTTTCGAAGAAACCTTGTATCGAATTCGGGTCGCACGATTTGAGGTTGAGCCTGCACCTCCACCAGCAACAGCATCGCCAGCAGATGCTTCGTTCTCAGACCTGGCGTCACTTTCCAATGCTAAACACTCAGTCGAAAGCCAGCCACAACTCTTATGTACGTGTGCACGCTCACAAATCTTCATTCAGGTCATCATTCTCGATGACACCACGGAATGCTGTGGCGCATGTGGACAATGGCACCCTGGTGCTGTGGAATGGCCCGATAGTCAGCCAGCGGAACCAGTGGTGTGTTGCAGAACCAGTGGCATCCCCGAAAAGCCTAGTCCAGACTTGGTGGAACCCACTCAGCTTGAAACGTCTTCATCGGCCCCTGTTTCTGAATCCAGTGCGCCAGACGCAGAACTTGTCAACAAGAAGGAGGAGGTAAAGGCCAGTGGACTCCCAGCTCCCACCATCCCCGAAAGCCTAGAAAAACCTACTCCAGAGTTTGTGGACCCTGCTCGGCAGAGTTTAGAAGCAAAATTCGAAGCAGTGGCTGAACCCGGTGTGGGGGAATCTGGAATCAATGCTCATGACACGGCT
>CAXAMN010024251.1:188218-389446 GCA_963970005.1 Durusdinium trenchii
CCCGGTGTGGGGGAATCTGGAATCAATGCTCATGACACGGCTGGAGTTCAGTCAGCTTCCACAGCGACTATTCCGGAAAAGCCTACTTCAAAATCGAAAGGAACTTTCAAGGATTGGGGGGTGGGTCTGCCTTTTTGCTGTGTTCTGTACACGAGCTTTCTAATTGAAATGTGCGCGTAAATTAAAAGCTAGTATGTTTTTTTACTATTATATTATAGCCGCTACACAACTTGCACGGACGCTCTATCACTGCACACACGTGTCGAAATTTCTGTGTCGCAGGACCGCAAGCCACTGACAGTGCTACCTCCGGAACTGTCTATCATTGAAGCTCAAACATCCGAAGCCATTGCAGATCTTGCACAGTGCGCGAGCGAAACAAATTGCCCAGAACTTTTGCAGGCCATTCAATTAGACCGGAGTTGAACACCTTTTTTAACAGCTGACGGAAAGTAAAGCAACAAACAAAACAGGACAGAGTTTGAGTTCCCAAGATCATCACCAAACACTCTCGTTATCATGCGTGCAAGGCGCAAAAAAAGATGCGACTTGCGCTGAGAAGTGATGAGCTTCCTGAGGGCGCTGCCGAGCAAATGATGCTGATCAAAGCAAATGCGAAGGCAAAAGCTAGATCAGCAAAGGGATCAGGGAAGGGAAAGCGAGCTAAGAAAGTAGAACAGGTTGAAGGGGACGAACATGATGCTGACCTGGCGGATGAAGATCAGCGTATCAAAAATGCACGTCATGCCAACTTCGATGGCATCGGCAAGGGTGTGAAAAGTAGGAAAGGGCGTGGCCGTGGCCGGGGGCGTGGCTCATCAAAGCCAGTTGATGGCAAGGACCCTTCAGCACCGCCAGCAGGTGAGAACCCGTCAGTGCCACCAGGGGGTGAGAACCCTTCAGCACCACCAGCAGGTGAGAACCCGTCAGTGTCACCAGCGGGTGAGAACCCTTCAGCACCGCCAGCGGGTGAGAACCCGTCAGCACCGCCAGCGAATGACGTGGAGATGGCAGGTGAGACCCCTTCAGCACCGCCAGCGGGTGAGAACCCGTCAGTACCACCAGGGGGTGAGAACCCTTCAGCACCGCCAGCGGGCGCGAACCCGTCAGCACCGCCAGTGCATGAAGTGGAGATGGCAGGTGGGACCCCTTCAGCACCACCAGCGGGTGAGAAGCCGTCAGTGCCACCAGGGGGTGAGAACCCTTCAGCACCGCCAGCGGGCGCGAACCCGTCAGCACCGCCAGTGCATGAAGTGGAGATGGCAGGTGGGACCCCGGGTGAGAACCCTTCAGCACCGCCAGCGGGCGCGAACCTGTCAGTGCCACCAGGGGGTGAGAACCCTGCAGTGCCAGTTGCGAAAGCTGCTGCGCGGAGATCCAAGGGTGTGCAAGATGAGCGTCAGACCAAAAGGCGCAAGACAAAAGGTGAAAAGCCCGAGGAGCAGGGACCATTGCCAGCCCAGGAGCTGGCACAGGCCTCTGCTCCTGGGTCTGCCCAGGAGGCAAAGGGAATGCACCTAGCCCAGGCGCAGGAGAATCCCAATGCTTCTGCAGGTTCAGATCTCAAGAGCAACGCCAAGGAGCTGCGATTGAAGTCATTGTGTCGTGATTTGTGATACAATGTAAATGTGATTCAAATAGGAGAGGTTGACAGGACACAAAAACAAAACAAATACTAATCCTTAATGTTTCTAACTTCCACGAACATCGCAGGATGTGAGGGCAGAGTGGATAAAGAAAACACTCGCCAAAAACATTGCCTTGCTCACCGAGGCAATTGCACTCTAACACAATTTGGGAATTGTGGTAGTTTGTGATACTATACTGTATACTATGATATATTTTATTGCACAGGTGCACGATGTGAACAAGTTGCAGCATTTTCACATTCCTGCTGACCTTGGAGATGGTCAGTGAATACCTCAACCAATGCGCGCATGCATGTGCATGTGCGTATTCCGAACCACGTTCACAGCGCATGTATGCTTAGGTCATGGACTCTGAAGCCTCCTCACGCTGTCGATTCCCCATCAAGCATTGGAGTCTTGCAGCTTTCTTAGCTATTAAGTACTTTTGCAACTCGCCCACAACTAGCACACGGAAATCTTTGAGGTTGAAAGGCTCATTCTACGTGTGCAACTCCTGTCCGGTGGTTGCAAAGGCTATGGGCCTACAGGTCTGGGCAACATGAGACTAGGACAACTTTATCCCTTCCATCCGCCCAACAGGTCGACGAGAACAAGAAGACGAAAGGCCGGACGGTGACCTGGTCCAGGTTTTCGAACCTCTCTGAAGCGCCTGCCGCCCAGAACGCAGCGACACATATAGCGACACCAACCAGCAACATGTTGTTCATGTAGTGTTAGACGTTTTTGTTGCATGATGTTGCACGTATAAGGTGGAACTTTGCTATGGTGCTGGCCAAATGGATGCCGGCGCCAAAGTAGATTAGTGGGTTGACATAGCTGCTAGCTATTTTGCCTTTTTGGCTATGCGATGAATTGTTGGGGTTTCAGACCTGATACGGTCTGTGGGATTTGACACATGCCCAAAAGTTGCTGTTTCATGGAAAAAATGCATGCATGGCTTGATCATGCTTTCACACAGGAAAGCCTCATTGCAGTTTGGCAATCATGCATCTGGAGTTTCACCAATTCTTCGTGGCAGATCCGTGCCTGGTTCAAGTGGTGAAGATCGACTGCAAGTGATCCATCGGCCTCAACATGCCGACGCCGAAGCGTAGCAAGCCATCCCCGCTTGCACTCAGTCAGGTTTCAGCCACGATGCTTTTACTGCTTGGGGTTCCACAAGTGGTGTTGGGGTCTGAGTCAGAATGCACTCAACCAACCTCGTATCAACCGTTCTTTTAATTAAGGGTCTTGAAAGGGCATGTGAAACCAAGGTTGGACTTGGCAGACCATGTGGCAGCGACGACTCCGGAGAATTCAGAAGACGAACGCCGTGTGTTGGGCCTAGATGTGAGTGGTTCCCCAACAAAAAAATGTAATAAGCCCCAACGCTGCTACTCAGGATGTGTGGTGCGTCGATCTCTTCTCCGGTGGCCGAGCCATCTCGACACACTTCCGCCTTGGTCTTAAGAATCTTAAAGTCCTCAAACAAAAACATATTATAATTGCACAACTGGTGTTCAATGTTCAGCACAACCTAGGGGAGCAGGGCTACAAAGCGTGCTTTTCTTAGAAAAGTCAAACCCGTATGGTTTTTGTTGAGCCATTTGCCAAATTCGATCCGGCTGATGAGGTTGCACTATGACATTGAAGACTCACCAACACTGGACTTGACAACTACGCCACGGGCTAAGTCGCTGGTTTTATGCATATCGAACCCCGCTAGCGCTGGATGTCAGCACTCGCAAGGTTGGGCTTCTGCATCGCACTAAGAATGGTGTTACGCCTCGTCCCGGGTGGGGTCCTATCAATGGGACCACCGTGCGGCAGTTTCGTTTGGGTAAACCTCGCCACGAGTGGAAGGAGTGAATCTAATCCCTACGGGAATGCACTTCCTCATGTGGTGATTGGATCAATGTTGCTGGGCTGGTGAAATCACTTGAGTTGTTGGTGTCGCTTGATCATGCGTGAGTACTTCCGACTTCTGCTGAGGCTCATGGCACGTGCGACGATCTTGGCCATCGTGGCCACCATTCGTGGTGCGTACTGGAACCTTGAACAACCTTGGTCGTCGACAGCACGGTTTTTTCCACCTTTGGTCCATGCAGTGAGCAACATCGACAAATACATTCTTCCTTGCCGGTCCCGCTTGTTCTTGTGGCTGGATAGCATTTATCACAATTACTACATTTCAGAAGATAGTATTGAATCTTAAGTATCGTACCCAGCGGGCGTACTGAGTTGGATGGGGTCATATGGCCACACATCTTGCAAACCGTCAGCAATCTGGGGAACAATGTGGTGGACTCAATCACTGTGGTGCATATATGCCCCACGAGGCTTGATTTGGACTTTGATCTATGACCTTGACCCTATGACTTCCTAGCCCGCTTGAGGCCGAACCTGGGGCGGCTTTTCAAGAAAATGACCAAAGAGAAACGGGCCCAGCTCAAGAAAACTGGCAAAGGCATGGTGCGTCACACCGTGAACAAACGATCTGGTAAGGTGCAAGTGCCAGGGGCTTACATGTCTTCATGATTGGAATCTGACAAACAAAGAAATATATATTAGATAATCGATGTTTTTATTTTCCTGGCAAGGACTGGTGGCCCTGCGTTGAAGAAGTCTGCTGCATACCCTAGAGGATATGCGAAGAGATTGTTTGAGACACACAAAGTATTCATGGTCACCTTGCCAGAATTGGAAACCTTTGAGGAAGTCTCATACAGTATGTTTGATACCCGAAAACACGTTTCCTTTAAGCAAGCCCAGGCAAGCGATCGCAAGGAGTCCGTGAAGCATTGTGTGAAGGTTGCACTTTACAACATGCAGCAAAACAAGGTGCGTGCCAGGTTCTCAAGCCCGCATGTCATTGCAAGGATCCCGTCTGTTGTGAGTGCCACCATCCCTTTGGCCAACAAGTCCATCGTCCCCAGCTGAGGTTCGAGCTCATGGAGTGTGGAAAGCTGCCAACCTGAAACAGGTTCGTGATTTTCTCAGAAGCCGCAATGCAAAATAGTTGCATTTTGTGGCTCTAGAACCAATTCACCCTCAATTTGCCAAGGAAAGGGTGGGCGTGAGATGAGCGTGAGATAGCGTGAGATAGCTACTTGAGACATACATTTACTTAAGAGCGACATAGTTTAACCGTGAGATCAGCGTGAGATAGCGTGAGATAGCGTGAGCATATTGTGCACCCTGGCCCCTTGGAAGTTTCTTAGCACTTTCTTGGCATTTTGCAAGAATTTGCCAGACAATTAGAAACAATTTGCTATCAGTCCTCACGTCGACTGTGGCACAACAGGGTAATGAGCTGGTTTGCCATCTCACATATGAAGAAACAATGAAACACTAGTTCGATCTGTGACTCGCCACATGTTGCTTAGATCTATTTGTGTTTGACCTTGCTTTTGCACTTGTCCTGGTATGTCCTTGTGTTTGAACAGGGAACCATTCCGCAGCACATTTTGTGTTTGGAGAGCAAAGAGTGCTCTTTTTGTAGGTGACATGTCGGAGCATCCGGGAGGGACGGAAACCAGCGAGCACGGCCCAACTGCTCCGGTTGCAACACCTGCCAGAGCAAATATGTTCCCAGCATGCATTTAGACGTGCATTATATCAGAAAACCGTTTAGACTGTCATTCTCTGGAAACTCGACTTAGGCCCGCAGCAAAGTCGGGAACCAAGCACGTGAAAACTTCTGGAGGCCAGGCTGATATATGTTGTACGATGGTGGAACCAAAACATTAAAGCAATCCGACCCATTGGGACTAGCGTGTTCAACCCAGCCTATGCGACAGGTGTAAAGAAAATCATTGTGGTCAAGCGTGTGGTGGTTCCTTCAAAGAAGAAGACTGACATCCCACGAACAACTGTGACTTCGGCACCTACAGCTAGAAGATCTAGTCCACCTAGGGATCCAAATGCCCATGACGCACATGCTCTTGGTCAGTGCGAGAGTTCCGCCCGTCAGTTGGAATCCTCTGCAGTCTATACGGGGCCTTCGCTTCTGAATGCTGCTGAGTTGAAGGAATCTCTTGTTCAACAGGGGGCTCCGACCGAGTTGCCCACCCGTGAGGTCGAGATGGATGCTACGAGGGCTTTGGGTGATGCGGGAAGCAACTCCAATGGGGAAGTGAAGGTCGGTGTAGATCCTCCTCCTCCTCCTGGGGAGACACCGGAGACACCCCAACAGGTAGAGAAAGAACAGGAATCTCTACCGACGCCTGGAACACTTTCCACTGAAGCAGCACCTCCCAATGCGGCACCCCCATCTCAGGTTGAGGTGAAACAGGAAGTGAAAATGGAGCCACTTGACGACCCAACTTTCATTCCCTGGTCATCTCTGACAAAGCCTGCAAGGGACCAGTTGGAGGTGCTTTTGCATATGGGGCACCCCAGGGATGAAGCTTTCAGAGCTGTCAGCCACTGC
The DNA here is from genome assembly GCA_963970005.1 of Durusdinium trenchii. Taxonomy (NCBI): domain Eukaryota; class Dinophyceae; order Suessiales; family Symbiodiniaceae; genus Durusdinium; species Durusdinium trenchii. The sequence goes on from CAXAMN010024251.1 coordinate 194,279, forward strand.
ATCGATAACGACATCGATTTTTCCCAGATCCTTGACATCCTCGACCATCTCCGCCTCCAGGATCAAGGGTCCATGAACAAAACCGATGAGGTTGTCGCTCCTGCGGGTGAATGTGATCAGACGTGGGGCAACACTGTGGGCGATGGGCGTGATGGCTGGGACTTCAACTCTCCATCCAAAAACGATCAGTGGGGCTATGCATATGGCTACGGTGACTGGAATGGGTCATGGTCCTCCCAAAATTGGTGGAATTGGTCGCGTAGCTCGTGGAATGCATGGTATTGGAAAGGTAGTTCGACCGCTACTGATATTGCAAGCAACCTGAATTCCCCCAACGAGGCTCACTTGGAGGCTCTCTTGAACCGCCTGGATACCGCAGACATCGAAGACCAGTCGAAACATGGACCGGGGGAAGGGACTTCTGCGGAGAAGAGTGCGGAGGGTTCTTCTGAACCGACCGGTATGGCTGCCGCTGGTGAAAAAACGGACAATATTGATGACAAGAAGGCCAAGGCGGATGGCCCGGTAGAAGAACCAGAAAAAAAGGAAGAGGTCGAGGCCGAATCCCGGCGTGTTTGGGGGGAACATAGAGCCTAGTGCGCAAGGCATATAATACAAGATAATACACACTTCTTGAAGATATGTTTGGAACACCGTTTCGATTGAAATCTACGACAGGTCGATGAGGATGGCAACCCGCTTCCCTACAAGAAAACAAAGAAGTACAAGAGGGCGCATGCGAGATACATGAAGTATTGGCGCAGTGTTTTTGAAAGCCTAATGCTGAGTGAGAACAGTTGTTCGATCAATTATTAATACACACCATGCATGAAAAGTTGACATAGAATTTGATCCATCGAGTCTGGTCGGCCAGCGCTGAGGCAAGGCTTGTCCAGCGGAAATCAAGAAGATGGGCCGCCGCGCTGCTGGAAGCGCTTTGGATGATAAACCTCGATTGATGGAACCCTGAGAAACATCTCCGGTTCATTTCAGACTATTATCTTAACATGTTTCTTTGCCCCACTCTGTGAGGCAAAACACTCAATTCGGTGCTATATGAAGCCTATCTTTCTTGCGGCGGGCAATGGACCAAGTCCAAACTGTATCTTTCAGTTTGTGAAAGCTTTAGCAACAAGAGGCTAGGCAGGCGGAGGTGGATGACCCGCGCTGAAATGCTCCGCCGCTTTGGTGATGCCACAGACGACATAATTGAGCGCAAGATCTCGGATCCCGATATCCGAGCAAAAGAGGTTCGTCCTCATCCAGAAGCGCCCACGCGCAAGGACCCTTGTATAATATAAGTCACGTTAGTCAGGTGGTATTGGACCAGGGCTGCTGGCACGTGCGTGTTTCTGCAGGACATGGTGCAATACCTCTGTCTTGACGACGACATGGAGACGGACCAATCTGAGACAAGCATGTCGTACTTGTTTCAGGCGTGTGAGGAGGACAGTAGTAGCATGAGCTCGGAGTCGGGCTCAAGCCCAAGCTGTTCAGACAAGAAGAAGAAACGCAAGAAGGCCTGTACGCGAATCCATGTATGGACACCCATCTATTTATGTGGCTATTCTTAGATGATTGTTGCTATTTAATGTACATTATCACCTAATTAATACCAACGGGTCACCGCTCTGGTTGATTTGGGGCAGGACAAGAAACACAAAAATAAAAAAGACAAGAAGAAGCGTAGAAAGGATGAGAGTGAGACGAGCCAGGATTGCACTTCTGAGGACGGCGAGGCTGAGGATGCGGACGCAGACAAGACGAAGGGAGATAAGAATAAGAAGAGCAAGAAGGACAAGAGAAAGAATAAAAAGAAGGATAAGAAGAGAAAGGGAAAGGGAAGGCGACCGAGGGAAAAGAAGGAGACTGAGGAAGAGAGGGCAAAGAGGGAAGAGGCTGAGAAGATCAAAAAGGACACACAAGATGCAAAGAAGGCAAACCGCTTCAACGTTTCCTATGTGTGTGTAAATCAGCCGTGCTAACAATATGTGATACGCACACCATTGCACGCATCAAGATCTTGTGAGGCCATCACCCAAGCGAACAACAAGTTGAACTCGTGGAAAACGTTGCAGGTAAACCTGGAGAATGTGTTTGGGTCTGAGCGTCAACTAATCTTGAATAATCACTTAGAACAACGTGATCCGTCTATGTTTTGGTTATTCTGGGCTCTAGATTGAAGAACACATCTGAGGGGCGAGAAGTACAAGAGTGCCATCGTCGACGACGTGAATGAAAAACTGTCCCAGCTGTCGGTTGCTAGGGACTCTTTGCGGCGGTCGCTGGATGAGGTGAAGGCTTCATCGGGGTGCATGCAAGAATTCCCAACTACATCACATGTGCCCCATCATATCCCCAAACAAACGGACGCCCGGGAGGTCCTCCGATCCAGCTGCGTCCCACTTCTCATCGCTTCTCTTCATCCGACCTCGGCAGGTTGATGAGTTCGTTTCCGGGACCGCATCACTGAAAGCGGCTGGGGCGCAGTTGGATAAGGCCTTGCAGCCCGTAAAAAAGGCGAAGGCTCCTGCTGCAAAATCAGCAGCAAAGTAGATCGGATCTAGTTTTGATATTTGGCTATTTGGGTTTGCGGTCGAGCTATGTTGATTCGATTCAACAAATGACATTGTTGATATGTTTTGGTACTAGTACTACTATATAGTACGTACTATATAAACCACAAATCTTGAGAACACGTGTCTTTTCTCATGCTGACCGTACAGCAGGGCATCACAGTGTGCGTGTGCCTTCTTTAGGCTTTAGAGGCAGTCGATCGGGGACACCTCTGGAGAGGGAAGCGCCTTTGCACTCTGTGCGTTCTACAGAAATAGATCGCGCGCAACAAAACGCTACCAGTTTTGACATCAACTCTCAGGAGTGAATGGATCCCTGCTTGCGTCAACACGTACTTCCGCCAAAAACATTTGGTTTCCCCGAACGCAGGTGGAAGTTGTCTTGAACATGATGGTACACATGATACAACCACGATGCCGGCATCTTTGAGGGACGCCATTGAGAAGTTGTCCTCTGGTGTAACTTTGTTCGCAAAGACATGCAAAGACTAGTTGCCCTTAAGTGTCCGCAGCACCACCGTCCTTCTCTGAGTCCAAGGCATCCACGGCCAAGCAAGTGATGGAGACACTCCATGCCAAAGTCGAGGATGGTCAATCAGTTGTCGCATGGTCCGATGAAGTTTGGAAAGTGGGTTTGGTCGAGAATTATATTTGTTCAAACCCGAAACTACTCCACGCAGAACATATTCTCAAAGCTGGCAATGCGGGTTTGTGTCATGCAGGAGTGTGGTGGCATCGGCATGCATCGGGTCACTACGAAACTGGGATGCTATTCCTCCGGAAATGAGTCGCGGGATTTCTTCAGGTCTGTGAAACTACCGCTGGACAGGGCTTTCCTATATATCGATCATCCTGAACTCGGTTTTGTATTATTGTTTAGTTTGTCTTTTGTGATGAATCGATTTGTGTGGAAATCAAAACCCTTGAAGTGCCATCTTCAAGATCGAAAAGATGTTGCAACTGGCCGTATTTGAGACCAGATCTTAACGATGTTGTATCCACATTCATCATTGGGCATCCCTGCAAGGATCCTGTCTGGATTGAATGCTCAACAGAAGCTGGCAAAGCCGACGGGACTGTGGTTTTGCGGAAGCTACCGATGTTCAACCCACATCAAGTCCTGCAACACTTGTCTAGGTCTGGCCTCCGCATTGAAGATAAAGTTGTTCGAGAATATTGGGAACACTTGAAATCGGTGGGGCACCCACAAGCACTACAAATACAAGACACAAGTTTGATTCCGACACTTGAACTGTGCTTATTATACAAGCATGTATATGTCATGTCCTAAAACCTAACTTAAAACCAAACAGTGCATGTGGGAATTGATGTCCCTGCAAAATTTGATAGATCCACTTAAAATCAAAGCGTGCTATTCTTTTCTTGTTCGTTGACGCATTTAGCAAGGATCGGGCTATATGGGGATGAAGCAAACATCAGTGAGAATTCATTTGAGCCCTACAAGGTCTTTTGTCTCTTTCTGAACCTCGTACACTACAGACCGGCTGACGTCAGACTTTCACGCTACCTGCTGTTCTGTCTACGTTCAGATTGGATGGCTGGGCCTTTGACTTTGAGGCCGATCCTTGCCCAAATCACGTGGAGCTTGAACATGGCTTTTGCTGGCGTTGACCCGGCCACTGGCGGTATGCTTTGTGACCACGGGGAGAGGTTTGTTGTCGCTGAATTTAGGGGTGATCAGGACTACCATCGACTGATTTGGCAGCATGCTTCCAGCTGGCAAGCAAATTTTGTTTGCTTCCGTTGCAGGGCTAGTTGTGGAGCAATGAACCACTACACGGACCTGAGGGAGAATCCAGATTGGGCACAAACAGAACACTCCACTCTGTCATTTATCAACGTCGAACTGCCACAAGTTCCATGTTCTTTGGCATCAATGATTTGAGCGTCAGACTTCGAACATATGTTGTATACGCGTGCAAAGTTTCTCTTCTGAAGTAGGTGGGTTGCATCTGAGGCCCCCTTCTTTGCCTCAAGCACTTTGACATTTCCTGCCTGAAAATTTGCAGCATGCATGCCTGCAACCTTGGCTTACTTTATACTGCAAACGGAGGGTCATTGACGCATGGCATTGAATTGGCGCCATGAATGTTGCATGCTAGCAGTACTTGTTTTGCTAGTTCCACGATTAAGGATGACGTTGGTTCAATTGAACTACTACGGGAATGCCAGAGTGACCCCGCTGAAGGATCTTTTGCTCGAGGCTTGGGAAGACTACAACATGTGGACAAAAGACCAGAAAATTTGCGCGCCCACCAATAGATGGACACCTGGTGTTGTGCCTTGCTTCCATTCCTTCAATGCTGTTTGATTCTCTAATTTGCCTTGAGTTGGGGTCTATGTACCTGATACAAACATTTTTCAGGACTCAATAGCTGAGGTGGTGAAAGCCTCCCACGGTGCCTATATGACGGTCAAGGCATACCAGGGGAGAGTTGTTGCAGAATACCTTCTGCATTGCACCGAGCATGCCCACAATGGAACATTTCCAGGAGGCAGGCGTAAGTTTGGAAGTTGGCTAGATCAAGAGGTGCGGGCAGGAAATTTGGCAATGCCTAGTGACGAACGGTTATCCCAGCAGTTGTTAGCATTGAGCCTCATCCTGTTTAATCCATGTTGTGTGGGATCAGTTTTCCCTTCTTGAACACAATTGCCATGGTTCCAGTTCCTGCTCGAATCACACCATTCAGGAATGGAGTGTGCAGATACTTTGGTTTGACTGAACGATGCGGGCGCTTCCTGCAACTTGGCAAGATGTGTTTCTTTCATGTGTGTGTGGGATGGTGAGCAATTCCCTCACTATCTCCCTGTCTCTTTCTCTTCCTGTGTGTCCTTAGTACATTCATGTCTGAGCCCCAGTAAGGTCACCAGAGGAAGCCAGATCAATTTACCGAGCGGGCATGCAGTTTCTACGGGCGCACTTGAAGCTGAGCTCGATCTGCATGAGGCGGGGTGCGGCCAGGTTGAAAAATATTTTTTACAATATGATTGACTTCAACAAATACCAAAATCACAACATACGTCTTTTGTCGGCAGGCAGATGCATTTGATGTGGCTGGTGAAGCCGAAGCTTCATGTCTTGGCCTCAAGTCTATGCCACATGTAAGAGCAGTCTCGATTGTGGATTTGTCCAGGTTTTTCACCATCTATTGCGGGAAACACTTTCAGGGAGAAACTCGGCTACGTTGTTTCAAGAGAATCTAATGTATGAATGCGTGCATTCACAACTCAATGACTGTGTTTTGTATGCCTGCGGTGTGGATGCATATTTTTTGGTCTGGGTCTGGGGGGGGTTGCACGGCCAGAGCAGATCTAAGGAACCAATGGGCGATTTTTTCATACATTTCATGATGAGGATTCGATGGGCTGGGCCAAAGTTGTAGCGCGCAAGGTTTCCAGATCATCCTTGGAGCAATCATTGCTCCGATGTGCCAATTTGAGGTTGGCATCTGTCGGATGGCGTGTGCACCGCACCATAGGAAAGAACAAGAAGCGATGATCGAATGAGAACTGGGAAAAAAAGTGTGCGCAGTTCACTGGGAGGGTGAGAGTTTGAGAAAGAGGCAGCAATTCTTATGCAGGGCTCAAATGAATCCTCACTGATCTTTTTGCACCATGCCCATTAACCTGATCCTTGCTACATGCGTGATCTAGCGTGATCTACCGTGATCTGTCTCGACGTAGTTATACTATGTCTCAGGGCTGAGGATCAGTTTAACCTATCCTTTGGAGCCCCTGGGTGTACCCTGCTTTTGGAACCATGTACCATTCCTTCCGGTTTTGGACAGCTTCGGGTCGTTCAGGTTTGTCCCTTTTGTTCCACCTGTTTCCCCTACACAACTTCCTGGTGTCTTTCATGTCCCTCTTGGTCTTCATAGGTCTTCACGTCCGGTCATTGTATCTTAATGAGGTCTGGTACCATGAGCTCCCCAAGTCACTGGTCCCTGGTCATGTGGTGAAACGTCTTTACATCGCCTCTACAGACATGGCGCTTGTCTTCATGCCAGCTGTTGATCCGCGCCGTCGATGGAATCTGGCGACTGTGCAAGGAGAGCATTACAGGGTTTTGGAACCGTGTACCCTTCCTTCTGGTTTGGTGCCGTTTGGAAACACGTCCTACTTTCCAAACCATGTACCATTTCTACTGGTCTGGTAGAGTTTGGAACCACGTGTCGTCCGACGTGTGTGCTCTAGTGTGTGAATGGATATTGATATTCACTATATTCCCATGTATTCCCCTTGTTTTTTTCACTACAAAATCGATAATGATACCATCACAAAACAAGCATGTTTAAATTAATAATGATCTGCCCATGTTCGACGTGGCATGTCAGAGAGTCTGATTTTATAGAGAACACAGGAGATTGCGAGCCTCGATCCATTGAGGATTTTTTGTGAATAGCTTGGCAATTAAATAAGTCTGATTCTATAGTGAAGCCATGGCCATGATGGAACTTTACATGTCAAGAGGATTTTTGGCCAATGATCATGTTGAGATACTATAGAATTGTGGTAGCTTTCATTCATGCAGGAATATGCAGGAATAGGTTGCTAGAGGTCCTGTTTCCAACGTAGTCAGATTTTGCAACCCAAAGCCTGCTATTCTATAGAGGCCCTACTACCCCATAATTGAAGAAAAACTGTCCGCAAATACCTTGTGCCCTACGATTCTATGTTAGTTGTACTTGAAATGTCTACTTTTCTTCCATGTCCCCAACCCAATTCTATAGAGCTGGCCATGATTTTCTGTCTCACAGTCCCCAATTCTATAGAGCTCAAAATGCAGCCTCTCATTTTGGATGTCATATGCAGCATTGTATGACTATAAAATCGGTGTACCCACCCCCCCACTTAATTCCAAGGAGGATTTCAATATATTATAGGTTGTTTGTTTTCTTTCTCCGTTGTATAATGATTCACTTCTGGGAAGCCATGTGAGGCTATAATTATATACATATATATAATATATGTTTTAAAACATGTTTGCATATAGGCCTTTCCAGCAATACCTAACAACTCAGCGTTTGGACTTTCCACGTTGGTGGATTTTGCCACCAGCGCAGGTACACGGGTTCCTGTGTGAGCGCAGGCATTGAAGAGGTTGATTCAAGTAACCCCCACATCGACCCAAAAACACCACACTCCAGACCCCACTCCAACGACCCGCGTGACTCGCGAAATCTCGCGTTTTCCTCGAACGCATGGTGCCCTGCGATCGAGGAGAAGGACAAGTTCGCGTCCAAGGTCTCCCGGCAGAGTGCCGCAGTGGCCGCCGAGCGCCGGACAGCCCAGGGATGGGGGACGGGAAACCACGGGGTTGTCTTCGGTCGGAGAAGATGGTCCTGCTTGAAGCTTGTAAGTGGCACCGATTTAGCAGCCAGCAGACATTAAGTCTGTTTTTTGGGTGACATTTGGTAGGTCCCCCAAAAGAGGGAATATCACTTGTTGACATGAACAACTTGGAGCAGATAAATTTGAGGCCGCTCAGTCCTGGCTGTCCAATTCTATTTGAGCCAACTTGCTTCAACAAAAAACAATTGTTCATGAGGAAGATGTGAGTCTTTACGTTCGGATCAGACATTTTTGATTTCATACCTTTTCACGAGGGTCCTGCCAGCTCATCTTTTGTGGGTTTTCTGTACCCCAGATTACGCAGCTAAGCAATAGCAGACAGAGTTAGAATGCATTTGGAGGGCAGAATGATGCTACGCTGCTACTTGAATGTGGGATCATCATGGACGATACGAAAGCTTCTCTTGCTTTCTTCCCTTGCTTTCTTCCGAGCAAGTCGGGTCATGCGCCCATCAGTGTCTAGCACAGACAAGACAGAATGGGAGGGGAAGATGCTGTCAGCTGACACATGATTGGACTACTACAGTGACTCACCCGCTTTGTTCGCTCTGTGGATCTGTGTATAGTTGGAAACCGTTCGTCGCACCGTTTAGAGAACAACGACTGGTTTAAGACCCCGAGTCTATGACGGGATTCGTTCTACGCACCAAGGGCTGTTTGTTCAATGCAAGCCCTGCGGGGCCTGTGTTTTGTCGATGACATGTTCTTTTCAGACATGTGCCACAGGATACCAGTAGTCAGTAGTCACTCCTTTAGATGGAAATCACACAAGCCAACTGAGGAACACCGTGAAGGTGTTTAAGTTCTTCCAACCTAACAACATCAAACAACGGCAGCCGCGAGAAGGCTGCGCAGCCTTTTTTCAGTTCGGGTACGGCTTTCTTAGCCTGCCACCTGCGCCTGCTGGTTCCTGCCAAACCTGCCAGGGTCATTCCCGAGGCGGCAGGGGGTCAAAAGTTGACCAAACCAGGGCAGATTGACCTCCTGTAAGTCGTTCATTCTATTCATTTTGGACCTGGGTTGACCCCCAGGTACCCCTTTTTTTGGACATCAGAGCCATATGATGCGGTCGTCAAACAACACTGCGTTCTGCCAGGCTTGGGCCTGGCCAGCAGTGTCACGGAAGGCAGGAGATCGAAGAAAGACCGTCCTGCACACTGTACTCTTAGACTCTCAGACCAAGACCCATTTTGGCTTTTAGGGAATCACCACTAAACCACCAAATAGATCCAACTGGTTCAACGGTTAAACCTTGATAGCAGACAATCACATCCTGATCGCAGTGGATCTTTTTGACGGATCGGATTGGACTGCGGCACGGATGAAGCCTTGGTGGTGCAACTGGGCCAACGGCCCAGAGGATTACCCCCTGCAGCGCTTTCTCTGGTGCAACGCTGGACTTAGATCTTGGGGGGGTGTTTGGATCAATGCATCAAAAGATGGGCTACCTTTGTACCCCCTGTTCATCTCTCAAAAGCCAGACCCAAAGCCTCCGAACCCAACCTCTGCACCAAAACGGCCAGGTGCCACCTTGACCGCCTGAAACACCATGGGTGGGACAGACGAGCTCCGTGGCTTCGTGCTGGAAAGGTGAAGCTGGACCCAGGACCCTCCAAATCCGGTGTTGACAAGTTCAGTGTCCAGAAAGCATTGAATTAAGTGGTTTACTGTCCTAACACCATGTTGGAAGGTCCTGGTAGTATGATTGTCCTTCTGAGATGGCCAAAAGGAGAGCTTCAAAAAGGAGCGCCTCGCTGCTTCATTGCGCTAGATGTTTTGGTTGGCGAAGTCCTTGCTGAGCCGTTCAAGCAGAATTCAAGCACATGACATCCCGTGATCTCCATGCCTCGCTTCATCGCTTCTCCGCTGCTTCACGCGGGCGATGATTCGCGTGGTTCCCGCGGGGCTCTTTTCGCGGCTTCGACTGGACTGATCCCTGTAGCGGAAGGAGGGGAGGGAGCAGGAGAAATGGACGAGGGAGCGGATGGGTGGGAAGGGATGGAGGATGAGGGATGGGATGGGTATAAAGGAGCGGAGCGAGGGGAGGAACTGCAGTGACACAAGTCACCGTGACCGGCTTCTGCCATATAGCTTACATGGATTTTTCAGATGTCAGGGCTCTTCATCGCTGAACTGCGCTCCAGCCCCGTCCCAGCATAAATCAGCTCGCTGCTCCAGATGCCTTGCCTCGCACCTCCTCTTGCACCTGTTGCACTGCAGGGTCTGAAGGAGTGGTTCCCAGCTGATCCCAGGTCACCAAGGCTTTTTCGACCGGTTTTCAGCCCGCCTGTTTTCAGCAGCCTGTCCCACTCGGCCCTTCCTAAGCATCGAAGTTCAGAAGATCTATGGAGCTTGGGGCCGAACTTCAGCTGCTATTAGGTAACCCATGATACCCATCCCCATCGTTTCAGACTGCAGATTGAGGTTGGATCGCTTCCTGTGAGGGCCCAAAAGCATCGTGCAAAGCAAAAGATAAACTTTCCATCGCATCTCGCGAGGACAAAAATGGGGCAAGGTGCAGCAATTATCTCTATATGTATCACGTATTCTAACAAGTTTTTGCCGTGGCAAATCATGGTTTTGAGTTTTGAGCCATTTGATTCACTGGTTTTCCAGCCATTTGTTGGTGCCGACGTCAGACTTCGCTTGGACTCCTTCCGTGTTTCTTTGACCCGGCACGGCACGCACGCGAACTCAACGCGACGGAAGAGCTGCTGCGACCCGCGATGAGTGCCAAGGAGCCGCGTACCGCCAGCGCCACGCATTTGTTGGCCAAGTATGGCGCCAGTGCTTCGAAGGAAAGAACCGCGGAGTGACCTGTTTGATTTTGTTGAGTCCCCTTCTTCCTGCGGTTCTTCCAGGAACCCCTTCCCTCGTTCGCCGAAATGGCCTTCTCTCCGCCCGGTTGCTGCTACCCCGGTCATCCAACTGCGCAGGCAGCACGCGAAACGCCCGTGACGATGCGACACCGGAGGGGAAACCGCGAGAAGATTACAGGTTCAGCAGCGGGTTCATCGATGGCGATGCGTCATTCCATCATAAGCATAATTGTGTTGACCAACAATCTCCATATATAACAACCTCTTGATTGGGATTTGTGGGTCGAGTCAAGTACTCACAATGTACTCACAACTTGGGCTGCAGGAGTGTTTCCTTGGCCAGCTTGCGTGACGAGTATTCCCGCGCTCACAGCAACCACAGCGACGGCTGACAAACCAGAACAGTTGTCAGGTAGAAAGTATACAAGTCCTTTGTCGGACTGTTTCAATGGGCCCCACAGACAACTGGAAGTTCTTCATCGGGTTGCCTACAGACAACTGGGCGTCCGTTGGGAACTGAGAGCTTCCAGTGAGTCTCGAGTCTCGGGTCTCGCGTAGACAACGAAGTCTCTTTGGTCTAAACCTCGCGAGCTTTGTTCCGATGTGTGCTTTGCCTCCGAGGTTAGTGTTCTAATCATTTCGAATTCCACCTTTGCTTGATATCTATCACATGCAGTTTCATGACTTGTGAAGCTCCTTGGTTTGCTAGCAAAAACCATAAGAAGGGTGTTTCCACGCGCTGCTGTTCCTGCACGAAGCAAGCGAGACAGATTTTCAGCAAACACAGCCTGCAAAGGCCCTGCAAGACTGCCACGAACCCGACTCGAAAAGTGCATGGAGTTCCCCAGGTTCCCCAAAACCTGTGCTGAACGTTTGGCGCACTTTCGCATCTCAAGTTTCCACTCTTTTGGGGGTCGAGGTAGCGAAAGTATGTGAAGTCAGTTCTGGCAAATCATGTCAAAACATGGTGCGAAACCACTCTCTTGTTCACATGCCCACGTCTATAAGATTCGGCAACATCACGGGCTAGTTACTACAGCTGCATAGACAGTTCTGTGTTGTTGCAGCGACTTGTTGCAATGGGGGTCTTTATCGCCAAAGCGAGCAGTTTGTCCTTGGTTTGCTTTGGTTTAGCAGATTGCTCTCTCAGCAGTATGCCCGCCAGCCCCTCCATAAGAACATGCAGGCCAATGTTGTGATGAAAACTGCGTTGTTGCCTTTCCATTGCAATGCACCCAGGGCATTTTTTGGGCAACGATTTCCTGCGAAGCCATCGGCCATCGGACAAATTTCTTTGGCCAGAAATCTGGGAAGGCTTTTGCAACGCCACGTGCACCACCCGCCTCATGCGCTGATGCACTCCGATGCACTGACAATAGCCTGGAACTGCGCACCTGAACTGTCCTGAGTTCTCTTGTTTCTCCAGACCTTTCTTGGCAAGAAGGTGGCTGATGTTCATTTGACTAAAGTGCTTTTGGGCACATGCCTGCACTTTGTGTGGCCATGGAGAAGAAATTGTTGGGCAGAAAAACTCTTGGTACATACAAACCATCCAACAATTTCTCTGCACAGCTAAACTTCATAGTTGCGCCAGCAGCGAATATGTGGTGCCAGTGGTCTGCCCCCGGGGTTCCCGTGCTAGAGCGCCGAGACAACAAATTGGTTTCAGCTGGCAAACGTTACCGCCGAGGAACTTGGCTGTGCATGGGAAATTGCATGTTTTCTTCGACACTGCTTTTGGTAATGGCTGTGGCGTTTGTTGTGAAGATGCCCGCAGACCTTCGGATTGACATCCGTAGCTCCGCCGGCAGGTTTCCACAGACCACGCCATTGGCGAAGTGGCGAGAGTTTCGTAGTGACATTATGGCGTATTTTCATGCCGCTTTTCGTCAAGCTAGCCACCAACGTACGGCTTAGCTTTGACTTGCAACCGAAGACGTTAGTGGCGCTAGGAAATCTTGTCGTTATCAACCTGAACGCCTTTTTGATCAGCAAACTCCTTCATATGCCCGCAAGCAACGTATGAAACCCCACCAGATCCCTGTCTGTCAAGGCCCAAGAATTCAACATGCTGTTGCGCTCACGAGCCATGTCCCTAGGGCCCCAAGTACCCTTTCAAGAGGGTATTTGGACCATCCAAACCCACCCCAAACACCTTCTCAGAAGGTGCTTGGAGCCCTAAGGCTTATTGAGTGAGAGATCACCACCTTCTTGCCCACCTCTCTGGAAAAGGCACGAGGGCGACGGCAACCCAGTTATCAACCTGCCGTACAGCAAGGCAAGTCGAGGGGATGGAGGACTTTTCCTGCGAATTCCGCAAGGGTTCCCTTTTTTTCTCACCCTCGAACAATGTGTTTTTAACCCTCCATTTTTCCCCACCCTCGAAACCTTTTTTTTCTTCCTCAAGATTCCTTTTTTTCCCACTCGTTAGAACTTTTTTTTCTCCTCCTACCCTCCCAAAACCTTTTATTTTTACCCTGCAGCCTGTCATTTTCACCCTGTAGCAGGTTTCTTTCACCCTTCGCCTTGTTTTTTTCGCCCTTCACCCTTTCTTTTTCACCCTCGGCCCTTTCATTTCAACCCTCCGCCGGTGAAGCAGGTATCCCATGGAACCTGCACAAAGAACGACGTCACCTCCGGTTTGTTTCACACCGCTTGTCCCTGCACCTGCCAAACCCTTTGTTTTCACCTCAAAAGTTTCTTGTTACTAGCCCTTCGGAACCCTCCGGAAACTGCGTAAAGACTGTCCGGAACGGCGGGAACCGCCGAAAATCCATCCATCCATCCATGCATCCATCCGTCACCGAGTGCCAGGCAACCAACCAACCAAGCAACAACGCGGCCACAGGGGAAGCGCTGCGCCCTCCCCATTTACACAGCATCCGTCCATCCACGCATCCACCAGCGGAGTGCCAATCAACCGACCAACCAACCAAACAACAACGCGGCCAAGCCAACAAACCCACCAAGCAACCAACAAACCAAGCAACCAAAACCACCCATCCTGTAGCGCTGCGCCCTCCCCCGCACCCCCTCCCGCCTTGACTTGCACAGCATCCGTCCGTGCGTGCGTCCGTCCGTCCGTCCGTCCATGCATCCACCCATCCATCCATCCATCAACCAAGCACACAACAAGAAAAATTGCGTATCAGGCCATCCATCCATCCACCCATCAAACAAGCAAGAAACCAACAAACCAAGCAACCCAAACCACGCAACCCTGTGTTCCAAATGCTGTCGATACTTGGTTTGCATTGCGGAGAAGGCGCTGCGCCCTCCGCACCCCGTCCCGCCTTTATCTACACAGCATCCATCCATCCATCCATCCATCAACCAAGCACACAAACAGAAAAATTGCATATCCATCAAGCACTGCATCACGCAAGCAATCACAGCAAGCAAACCAAGCAACCAACGCACCAAAAAGTTACATTTTTGTCCCTGTCCATGATCCATCCATCACTGTATGTGTTTTCTCATGTTTTCTCCAAATCCAAGCAACCAACAAACCAAGCAGGCTGAACCAACCGACACACCAACAAACCAGCAACCAAAACCACACAACCCTGTGTTTTCCCAATGCTGTCGATACTTGGTTCGCATTGCCGGGGAGGCGCTGCGCTCTCCCCCGCACCCCCGCGCCTTTATTTACACTCCATCCATCCATCCATCCATCCTCATCCATCCATCCACTGTATCACGCAAGCAATCACAGCAAGCAAACCAAGCAACCAACGCACCAAAAAGTTACATTTTTCTCCCTGTCCATGATCCATCCATCACTGTATGTGTATTCTCCAAATCCAAGCAACCAACAAGGCAAGCAGGCTGAACCAACCGACACACCAACAAACCAGCAACCAAAACCACACAACCCTGTGTTTTTCCAATGCTGTCGATACTTGGCTCGCATTGCCGGGAGGCGCTGCGCTCTCCCCGCACCCCCGCGCCTTTATTTACACTCCATCCATCCATCCATCCATCCATCATCCATCCATCCACTGTATCACGCAAGCAATCACAGCAAGCAAACTAAGTAACCAACACACCAAAAAGTTACATTTTTGTCCCTGTCCATGATCCATCCATCACTGTATGTGTATTCTCCGAATCCAAGCGGCCAACAAGCCCAGCAGGCCGAACTAACCAACACACCAACCAAGGGAAGTAGTATATAAAGAAAAAATAGCAACCAAACGGTGTTTTCCCCAAACATGTTGTTGATACTTGCCTTGCATTGGTAGCCCGCCGAGCAACCAACAAACCAATCAACCAAGACCACACAATCCCGTGTTTTCCCCAAAGGCTGTCGATATTTGGTTTGCATGACAACAAGCTAGCCAACCAATCAACACACCAAGCAAAGGAAGGAGGGTGAAAAAGATTTGGTCGAGGAGAAAGGGTAGAGGATGAAAAAGACAGGTTCGAGGGTGACAAAAAAAGGTTCAGAGGGTGAAAAAGAAAAGTGGAGGGTGGGAAAAAACGGCGGGGTGAACAAAAAAAACAAGGGTTAAAATAAAAGGTCGCCCATTCCGAAACATAGTTCATGACGCAGGGGCCGAGTTCATTCCGCACAACATCCATTGGCAGTTCCTGTCTTCCGAAACCACGGCGGTTACTGCAATTCGTTTGCTGGACTTGTGGCCCGGGCTTACCAGCGCCACGCAATTCGCAGGACATCATTGAGCTGAGAGTTGTTTTTTGCCTGCGTCCTGGGGGGTTGATTTTGTAAAGCTTTTCAGATTGGCGAACCTGGGGTGGTTGATTCTGTAGCACATTTTCCTTACAAAATCAACCACCCCTACATACGCCAGGAATTCGAGGGGGTATATATTGGACCTTCAGATCGCAGAAGACACTACTTTGGAAGTCTGTTTCCTGTTTGCTTTTCCGGCGTTCAGATTCTTGGGAAAAGTTTGCCAAGCCCTCGCCGTGACTTGCCAGCACGGAGCGGGCCGAATCTCCCTGTCCGATCCCGGCACAGCGGTGCGTCATAGTTGACACAGCCATCAGGTGATGGAGTTGATCCCGTCATTTGAACAAAGGAACACTCCAGCCACATGTGGTTGAGTGATGTTGGCATGTGCTTATCATGGCTTACCATGCTGGAGGTCGCTCTCATGTTTTCAGCCTGTCGGGTCGTCACCGCGTCCCTATATTGCCACAAATTGATTCCAACTGTGTGATAAGCAATGTTAAACCATTTCAATACAGAGTTAACATGTTTTCACAGCGTTGGTTACAGTTGAGGGCCACTGTTTGATTGGGATTCGCACCGACAAGCGTAGCCAACTCGGGGCCTTTTTTGCACGTTGCCTTTCGAGATCTTCGCATTTCGTCTTTGCAGAATTGCAAAAACGGTTTCCTCACCCGCTGCGTGCCTCCACGACGCATTCGTTGTGGTGCTCGTTTCGGACTTGGTGGTCACTTGTCGTGGCCGGCGCCAAGGGAAACCTCGTGTTTGAGTGGTCTTTAAAACGATTCGTCATGGCGGGCGCAGGAGGTCGGAACATCCCGACCAAAACTTTCCACTGGGCACGGGCCACACAAGGGAGACCTGCATGGAGATGGTCGTGCAAAGCAAGTGTCCGGGACTAATAGTTGATCCCCACTTCACTTAAAACCGCCGCGTCCCGCGTGCCAGTTGGTTTGCCAGCACATCGGCAATGTGGACGTGAGTCAACAAAAGTTCGGACCAACGGCGGCGCAGATCTGGGCTCGTGCAGCGCTTCCACTGCTGTTGCGCATCGGATGTGGCGCTGAGACACCATGTTTTACACCAACCACCGTTTGCACCAAACCACGTTTTATACCACTGTTGACGCCCCAGCGCGGCTGTCGTGCACCAAGCACATACTCCTACACCACGTTTTGCAACAACCACCCGCCCTTGCGCGGTTTACGCCCAAACTTTGTTTTACGCCAACCACCCGTGTTACGCTCACAAGGCGGTTTCTAGTCTTGCCCCTACCACCTTCTGCCCCGAACAGCTGCCAATGCATGTGTTACATGTTTTGCATTATCCTATTTTTACTTCCGTCCTACAAGTCGTGTCGCTCTCCCCCTCTGTAAATTCTTCATTGGTTGTTAACTTGTAAGCAATGATGGATTTTTTTCACGCAAAGGTTGGAAGCACGGAGACCATTTGTAGAAAAAAGGGGGTATGCATGTTGGAAAGGTTTGAGACATGGCTAAATCGAAAAGGTCGGCAGAAGCACCCGCGCATTTCAGAAACAAAATGAAAACATGCGGTGCCATAGGCTTGTATGTAGGGCCTTTTTTTTTTTTTTTTTTTTTTGAGAACCTGGCGTATGATTTAAAACAAACCTATGACTTCCGTTTCTTCGGAAAAAGTGTGATTACAAAAATGATTGCAGCCTTTGTTTGAAGCTGTTTTGGAAAATGGCATTGAAACCGTTTCACGAAAAGTTGCAGCCAGCCCGGTTCGCTACGAAATGGTTGTAGGAGGTTCTGGAGTGTGGGAGATGCCACAGGAACGGAGTTTCCCAGACTAGGACCTTGATAAAGGACTTGCAGTCCATGGACCTGGACGAAGCACGTGTTGCGGAATCAAGGTTTGATGATGAGGAGGTCCGCCTACCTGGGAAGAGAACAAAAGAGCCGTCGCAAGTGATGTGACGATCGGCTTTAATCACGGCCTTGTCCTAATGGCCTCAGAGAGGTTGTGGCACCACTGGAGACCGCGTTTGTGCCGCAATTCGAGCTGCCAAAATTTGACACTGAATATGCAAGGAGTGAAATATTCGGTCTCACGGGCCTTGTGAAGACGAACTCTCCAGATGTTTATGTTCGAGTTCGCGAAGGTAAACTACAGCACTTTCTGAGGAACGGATTTGTGTCCCAAGTCATCGCGCGAAACAGGCGTTTAGGCGCAAGGTTCGCTTCAGCGGGTTCTGAAGGAAAGCCCGGAAGGGGAACGACACGCCTGAATCCCCAGCGTCTCGATGACCTGACCCCAACGGCAGGTTCCTCAGTCCTTTTTTCATCACAAAACATACCAATTCGCAGGGCTTGACATCAAACTGAACCAAAACTGAATAGAGGTCATTGTCAGCCCCGCTTGAAGGGTGAGACTGGTCCCGAACTCCTTCGACCAAGCCAAAGACTTTCCGCTGGTGGAGCCTGCAGCCACCTAAAAGATAATAGCGCCATAGGCACATCTGGAAGCTGGCCAGGATAGAATTTTAAAAACAGCTGTGTTTCAACGGGTCATACACAGACCGGCCTGTATTTTATTGTTGGGTCGGGGAGCTGGCACTTTGTTAAACAAAGCAAAACAAAACAATAAAAAATACAAGACAGCGGACGCTGGCAACCCGCAAAAGCAACAAAAACATAAAACAACAACAACAACAACAACAACCGCAATGTCAGGCATACCCGTGGACTTGACCAGCAACACCCCGAGCGACTGGATCGAAGATATCACACCCCTGCTGTCCAGCACAGGCGCGGGCACCCTTCTCTACACTTGCCACAAAGCCGGCTTGGCCACAGCAGTACCCAACCCAGCTGCTCCTTCTACACCACCCCACCCGCGTGACGCAAAAACAGGTCAGCCACCACCAGCTACCACGGATGAATTTGCCTGTCCCAGTTTGCATGGCGGCCAGCCATCCTGACGGCAAAGGAGTCATGTCCTTGTGCTTGTGGCCGCACTGCAGGCACTCTTTCCACACCGGCTGCGCCGAGCACATACGAACAACCTCACCCACCATGCCCTTCCTGCCGGCAACCGTGGCAACCCAGTTCAGCCCTCCTGCTCCGTGCCCAGTGTCGACACCACGGGGTCACACTGCCAGACCGTTTAGCAAACTCGATCAGTGACCCCAGTCCAGCCATCAGCCCCCCCCGACATGTCCTGCCATTGTGTTGTCATCGAGTCATCCTGGCCAACCCGTCTCATTCCGAACGTGACGATGCGCGGACGGAAATTCGGCACATGGAACGGGCCCAAAGCCAGGAAGCGGAATGGATTTGCCTCAGGTGCAACACCACCATCACTGTTGAGCACGCCCTATTTCAAGAACTGCTTGATTGACCAGAGTGCCCACAACACGGCATCCGATGCCTCGTCATAGATGCCAGCCGTCATAGGTGGGTGTGTCTAAACACCGCGGGTGATTTGCACGCGGGCCCGCCCCAGCAAGCGCCCAGCCCTCACCATGGGCCGCCAGCAGCACCCAGACCCCAGCACGAACAAAGCAATTGGCACCCAACAACCCACCGGGCACAACCCACATCTGGCTTTAGGCCACTGCTCTTAGCAGCCCCAGGACGGCTCGCACCCGCCGCCTTGCAACAATGGGCGAGCCACCCCTCCGGCCAAAACGCTTGGCAACAGTTGGTTTCCGCCTTGCAGGAGGCAAACCCCATCCCCTGGCAGCAACTCCACAACATCTTGGAATGCCAGAAAAAATGCCAGAAGGTGTGCCAGAAAAGATTGTCAGAAAAATTGGCGCAGATATGCCAGAAGTAATGCACAAAAAAACATGCCAGAAAACATGTCGAACAAAATGACTGAACCAACGCACTTTTGTGCTGCAGAGTTGGACTTCAAACACCCCAATGCGGACAACTTGGCCTGCAACCGTGGCTGACTTTGGCACGGTTCGCCGTTTTGGTTCCGAGCCTCCGGGAGTTAAAACTTATCTTGACCCAAAAGGGGCCACGCCATCTTGACCCTACTACCTGCATAATGTCCGAGGCCCCAGTGACGGAGTTGAGAATGTTTTCTGGGTGGCAACTGGCAACGTGGCAGATGTGGGAAGACCTGCCTTGTTGGGGTCCTTGTATGCAGCTCGCCCGCCATCCTGCCACACTTAACTTTTCAATAGTCTAAAACTCACCGTGAAGGATGCCCACCAACCAAAACCCCCCACCTGCCACTCTCACTCGGCACCATGTTTTCCACCCGCCCGAGGTACACCTTACTTTACCTCAATTTGGCCGCTGTGGCCGCATTCATGCCGAAGGACTGACCGTTTAAGGGCGTTCCCAAGGGCCGGTGCCAGGTGGGCGATCGAGAGAAGAACCGAACGACCTCGTGTTCCAGGTGTGGATACGTGGGAAGCCTAAGCGTCATATGGAACCATTCACCACAAGATCATTTGGATTCATTTGGAATCTTTGGTTTTTTAAGGGCAGCTAGCAGCTAGGTAATGCTAGGTATTGCAGCCTGCGCACGAACAATTGAGTAGGTGGCATCAATGACAATACTGGCCCATTTGATGTGAGGGCAGCCAATGAACTATCGTTACTATGCATGCCTCGATGGAAACCGAGCAGGTGGGCGCACGGGCGCGAACTTGCCACCATGCTCACTGGTGCCAACATGTAGAGGGGAAACGCATTCAGTTGGCTCAAAGCAGCACGCCCATGCCTAAGTCAATGTAAGCGTCATTGTTCCCGAAGGGAAACATTGTCATTTTCGTTTATGCCTCGGTATGGTGAGGATTCACGTCCGAAGGCCGCAGAGGAACTCGACATGAAGCCCGAAGCTTTGGCACATTTGCACAAGCTGCACAGCCGTTTGGGCAGCGAGGTTTGGACTGAAGAGTCCCGAAAAACACAGAGTTACCGTGTGGATAACGGTTTCTTGAAGGCTCAGTCTGTAGGCCTTGGCTTTCGGAGAAGCAAAGACATGAAGGATTTGGTGCCTGATACGGTGGTGCCTTGGGGAAGCCGCATTCAAGGTGTGGATGAGGGTGATGGTTGGTTGCGGCTGGGTGCCAACTATTTGCCCTTTTTCGTGCATGGCATTCCAGTGATTTCCCCGGACGGATCAAGACAATTGAGCCCTTGGAGTTCTCCACGCAGTGTGAGCGAAAAAGGGCAGGGCTCGATGCAGTCGCTGGCAGGCGCCAAAGTGGCTGAGGCTGGTGCTCCATGGCCGAGGAGCCCAGGTATGCTGGGAGGGGCAGGCACCATCAGTAGGACACCAGGGCCCAGCCCTATTGAAGCCAACGTTGTGCCTTTGTCACCGCCCATGCCAACAGCGCCCTTCGACTTTGCTTCGCTCAGGGAGTTGGTGCGTTTGCTGCGCGAGTGTCACAAGAAGGTCTCGAAAGGTTTGCGGCCGAACGAAGAGTTGCAGATGCTGGAGCAAATTAGAAGATCTTTGGCAAACGATTTGGCAATGCATCAACGCAGTGGAGTGTGGCACTACCTTTTACAGGAGATCTTGCTCACGCAAGATGCGATCGAGGGCAAGTACCCGTCATCCGAAGCCAAGCAGCCACCAGGCACCAAGGTGCCCAGCTCTCCCTGGCAGGAGTGGGAAGAGTTCAAAAAAACTGCTCTCCCAGACAGTGATGAAGATGAACCTCCCAGAAGACGAGCAGATGAAACCACCCCCAGCTTGGTCGGTCCCATCTTGACCGAAGCCTTGAGC
The DNA here is from genome assembly GCA_963970005.1 of Durusdinium trenchii. Taxonomy (NCBI): domain Eukaryota; class Dinophyceae; order Suessiales; family Symbiodiniaceae; genus Durusdinium; species Durusdinium trenchii. Next base: position 215,461 of record CAXAMN010024251.1, read on the forward strand.
GGAAGCGGCGCGGCGGCGCTCCTGGACGCGGTTCCCGCGGCGCTGAGAACGCATCACCGACACCAACCTCAGGAGGTCGAAGATCGGTGTGTCGAGCTCGAACGGCACGTGGCACGTGTGCGGCAGGCACGGCACGCACGCCAGCGTTAGGATCACCATGGAGATGTCGAGATGAATCGTGAAACCTGGCGAAACTCGAGGTGTTTGCTCCAATTGGACGGAGTATAACTGGAGTTCACTTCCTGTTGCCCCGCATGCATGAATGCACATGCGGTTCAGGCTCGTTGCGCAATGCCGCAAGGCCAGGACGGCAGAGATGCCCGTGCTGATTCATGCCACGAAAAAGGTGACGTTGAGTGTCGGTTCCCCACAGTACGGGAAGGGGGAAGGAGGGGCGGCTGTTTGGCAAAAACGCTGCACCCCAACATCCAATCCAATAGTTTTACTATGCGTACTATGTTTTACTGTGCATGGGGGGTATACGTGAAGGAAACCACATGAAATGAAGCTAGCGGCGCTTTCTTCGGTGATGCTCGTTTTGCACGTTCACACACTGATGTTTTGAAATGTTTTTCATTTATACACAATCTTTTGGATTGCAGGTGGGCGCTACATGTATACTTTGAACCCTGCAAAGTAGCTTAGAAAGTGGGACATGCATGACCCTACAAGAAAGGTACTTGTCCAATTGTTTGAGGTATTTTGACTCCAGGCAGGCCAACATTGACTCGGCTTCTTCCGGAAGAGCGCGGGTTTGGGCTCTTTTCGGCATCGCCGAAGCTCCAACTTGATCCGAAAGTGGTTGGGGTGGGTGCCAGGCGGGCCTAACTGCCTTCTCAGGATGGGATTGGAGCCGTATAGGGTCTGAGCTTCGTTTTTTTCCACTTGGCGATTGCATGATTCTGGGATGACCTGCGATGATGCAACCTCTATGAAACTTAGGATGACCAGCATGCCCCTAGCTATGCCAGCTATGCCTTGCAGGCATGCCTTGTGCTATCTTGTGCTGTTTGAAATGGCCTTCAAGGGCTACACTAGGTGGTGATTTTGGATGTTTGTCAACCTTTACTTTGGATATCTTCAGATGATTAACCCACTGACTCGTACTTTTCATTCGTGAGTTGCAAGCACCAACCAGACACTGGTTGGGTCTTGGGTGGTTGCGAAGCCGGGCGGAGTGCGAGGAGAAGGCGGCTCATTTCTTTGCATCTGAGGCGTCGACGGGCATTCTTGGGGGAGCAGAACGGCCGGTGGTCACTTGAAACGGAACGAAAGAACGAGCACCACTTGACTGATAAGATTGATGGATGTTTTTTTAACAGAAATGTTTTATATATTTTTTGGATATGGTTCTGGCGAACTCATTCAAAACCTTTTGGTAACATACCACCCCTACGAGTATGGTGTTGTTCGGTGGGCATCTCAGACAAACACATGCCAAAAAGTCAAAAAACATGGCCAGGTCTTTAATAGCTTATGCAGAGACATTTGGTGGTCTTTTTGGGCAGGCAGGGATGCAAGAAGAGGCTGTTTTCAATTGCAAATCCTGGTCAACAGCCATAGGGCCAACGAGCCCGGATCAACCATCCAAATTCAAAACAACGAACCACTTGCCACCGAAACCAGTACCTGCTATATTGTGTTGGGTGTCACCTTTTGGTCGCTATCTATTGAGCGGGGGCCCTTCCATCCAGGAATGTTTCACCCTGGCCGCCCTGGCCCCTCTTTTCCCTGCACTTTCTGCCACGCAGGCGCCCACACGCTCTACAGGCCTTTATGAAACAAGGGGGTTGTGGGGGGAAATGATTTGGGATTGGTCGACATTTTTCCAGCGGGTTTGGAGAACTTTCCAGTGAGGTCACAATGAACTGTTCTGCGGGCTTGGAGATGAATAGCAACAGAATATGACAGAACTTTGTTCCAAGCCAGAGAGACCAACTAAGGAGATCCCACGTGGACCCTCCAACAGGTGTTTCCTGTGGTGACAACAGGTGTCCAGAAACCCGCCTCTTAGGGTCCTAACACCACTATGTTGGAAGGTCCCCTCAGATGATTTTGTCATGGAGATGCAAGGGGAGAGAACTCCAGCGAAGCGGGGGAATCCTATGGCCCACCAGCTCACTGCTCACTGAGATCCAAGGTGTTGGGCATGAGTGACAAAGGATCGATGGCTACATCACCATGATATATATTTATATATTATGTGTTTATTGATTATATGTGTATTGGGTGCCTTAAGTAATTATTCCAATGGTTAAGTGAGTTAATGGAATTAGTGGAACATGTTTTGAATATATATATACGACACTATAATACACTATGTTGCTATGACATCAGGGGTGAAAGCAAAAATTATACGCCGCCGACGAAGACAGTTCCTATGTTTGCGTTGAACTTCGAGACAATGAAAACAGTCCACTGTACGTGCATGTGTTACTTTGAATCTTTGATTTTTTGTGTGTATTTATATATATATATATGTATATAACTTGGAAGTTAGTTAGTACTTCCAGCTTCAGCAGCCTTGTTCATTTGGATGGCTTCTTGCGGTGCCACTGCCAGCATGCCCTGCAGGGTTATTGCAGACGGAGCGAAACCACTCGCTCCAAAGGCTGTATTTGAAGGCCTTGGGATGTGGCTGTTGTCTTTGGTAGAAGGTTATGCCGCGCACCCAACACTTTTTGGCGGGTCGACTGCTCAGTTCATATTTTGGTGTTCACCTTGGTTCAAAGGTGGTTTTGATTGGTACTCCTATCCACTCAAGTTTTGGCAGAAGGCTTTGGCAGCGAAGGTGGTTCCACGTATGGGTCATGAAGAGCGCACAATGGGTTCTTAATTAAGTGGCACGAGATGGCACGAGGATCAGAATTTGGTTGCGACGGAGGAGTGCTACATCAGTGCATCAGCAGTCGAGATCCCATTTTCAACCAGATGCCGATCTACGATCCAGGTCGCCACCGCCCAAGCTGTAGGACCCTATCAATCTCATAAAGACTTGGACGGTCATCACCACTCTGACGTGGTACCCCCACAGGTCGGAAACTCGGCTATGATTGTCCAGTGGCCCTGGCCGCCCCTGGCCCTGGCTGTCGCAGGTGTTTCGTTCATGAACGCCTTTACCCCGCTGGTTTCCAGGTTAAAGCACCAGGCCTGCACATGGGAGTGGCATGGAATCGGACCATGTGTCCTCCCATGTCAAACCCTCGGAGAGCTCTTTCGAAAGATCACCCAGCCATGTGACCGATCCACCACCGATCCGAGAGGAAGAACAGCCACGAGCCGAGCGCGGCATCGCGCGGCACCGCGCGGCATCGCGCGGCGTGAGGACCCTGCCCTGGTGGAACTGATGGACGAGCTTTTCTCTGACGCCCATCGTGCCGATACGGCCGGAATGCTGATTGCCTGGAACGCCCAGTGGGGAGTCTGGGCGGGCGAAAAGAAGGAGAAGGGATTTCTTGTTTTGGAAGCATGCTCCACCCTGCTCAAGTTTCAAGTGTCATATGGGAAACCAAAATGTGGTTCGCGCATCTTCGCGCCAGCTTCTGGAATAGCTGAACTAGCGTGAACTGACGTCGCATGTCTCGGGGACGGCGGAGGTCACGAGTTTCATCATGGCCGTAGCAGCTGCCGGGCTCTACTTCTTCCTCCCACGGGAGGCGGAATCCGCCTCGCCGCGCGGAAGTCTCTGCAGTTTGTGCCGTGGTGATGCAAGTGGTGCAATGATTCATGGCGTCATGAACTTGTTGAAGAGCTAGCTCATGACTCATATTACTGGTCATGCTTGGAACCCAGGCTGAACACAGTAGGAGGGGATGACCTCTAGCCCTACTGGTCGATTGCTGCGTGGGCCCACCCTCAGCCTCAAGCATCTCAGTCCGCATAAAACATATCAGCACATAGACTTGGTGAGCTCTCACATGCTCCGAGGCCGATCTCGAATTGAGCTTGGAACTGTTTTGATGTTTTGAGCTGGAAGGCTGTTTGTCCCACCAAAGCCTGAATCATGCCTGAATCATGTTTTTCTTCAGAAGCAGAACTGCAAGTGGTGTTTGGGTGTCCTTTTGCCCCATGCAGGCCAAGGCAGACAGCAAGGACCGGCCAGTGCACCTTTCGTCCAACCTTCTTGGACGCGACTTTGTGGGGAACATGGAACATGACTACCCTGTTTCATCATGTTTCATCAATTTGCCGAGCTACCAGCAGGCTTGTTCTCCAGGTTCTTCAAAGAAACATGTTGAATCCGGCGATCGCGTCCTTTGATCGATTAGAGCACCAACAACATCTTAGGTGAGGGAACCTGGGCCCCTCGTTTGCTTTGTGAAAGGCTTGCTCTTTCTGATTGCTGGAGTGCTGAGGGAAACAAAGCACCGCAGCGGTACGCGTGTGCGTTCCTATCCTTTCCCAGAATCGGCTGCGCCTTCACATTCAGCTCATGCACCTGTCATAGCCGACTGCCTTTTTAGGAACACACCCTGCCTAGAGTGTGTGTATGTGTGTATCTGTATAAGTTCTTAGTTAGTTTCACACATCGTATATAAATGATAGGTCGTGTGGCACAGAGAAGCCCAAGAGTTTTGGAGATGCATTCAGGACACGGAGAAGGGTGCGGAGGCAGGATGACAGGGCGGCAGGAAAGAGGTGCAGGTCAATGGTGATGAGAGGATCTTCCATGATGTTCCTCCTGAGAAGTCTGTTGGGGGTTGGGGACTGATGTGAATAAACTAACACTCAGCAGGCCAGAGCAGATGATTTTGGGAGATTGTGGGCTTGCCAATCAAGCAAGAACTTCAGAGCCATGCCACGTAGCTGCGGGGCGTCTCATTGCAGCAAGATATATAATCAATGACATATGCTTCTGGATGCTTCTGGACGTGTGGAGGGGGCATGCATCAGCCTCAATCAGTGAAACTAGCATGTTCTGAGAAGAGTTTACTCAACAGGAGGGCCCTCTGGCGCTTTTTCGAAGTGATGGGTGCTTTTCCCAGCTGCAAGTCGCCTCCGGCGCACCTTCTACCCGACAAGTCGTCTTTCTTTCGGGTTCGAGACCGAGTCCCGCGCGCAGAGACTGAGGGATCAGGTGAAGCGTCGTGCAGCACGGCCGCACGCCGGTCCGCACGCCTGCCGCACGCCGGTGAGGTGAGTGGATCACTGACTGCAGATGAAGTGGAGGAGAGGGCAGAGGCTGCCATGCAAGACTTTGAGTCGGGGACCGAAGACAGACAGAAGAACGACCTGACCTGCCCAGACCTGCTCAAGAGTGCGTGAAGACCCTGACTGGTGAGAGAAGTACAGTAGTGTTCAGTTCTTACTGGGCTGCAGGGTGTGGTCCTAAAAGGGAGGCTCCCGCAAGCTCAGCAAACTTCATCGCGCAAAGGAGTGCCAGTCAGTTTACCTAGCCTTTGGGTAATTGCGGCGTCCTTTCCTCTCAACCACACCCTGATGAAAGCAAGCAAACAATAATTATTGAACTTTGGTGAGTGTATTGTTGAGGGTTAGAAGTGTGACCCGAGCAAAACGCATCGTTTTTAATGTTGCTTCCTTCCTCACTTCGAAGTCCCTGGAGCTGCTCACCATGCCCCCACACTTAGCGCAACCCTCGCCCACAGGGTGGGTAGCGTGCCCAGGTCCTTGGCCAAGACCTTGGCACAGTCCGTGGCGCAGAAAATCGGCCCCAAACTGGCGAAGGGCCAGGCGCGGTTTGGCGCGTTGGCTGCGCCGATCGTCAATCTCAGGTTGTTTTCCTGATGAAAGTGATGCACTCCCAGGTCGGATCCATGGTGATTCTGGATGGCGCTTGCGGCCTCCCCTTTTTCGGAGGACCATGAAATCCAAGCGAGCCTTCAGCCGCCAAGATCAGCGATGCTCAAAAAATGCAGCAAGTGGTGATGGAGGGCATGTCCAAGAAGTTGAGTTTGGGACAGCCATCCTTCACTTCAGTGTTTTGTCCATCGCCGCACTGGATGTGATGGACGCGAGCGAGCGATCCCTCAGGATGGGGAGGTGTACCGTAAAACCATGGTGTTGCTCATGCTTTATTGAAACCATCGTTATGGGTAACTCCTTCTCTGCGATTCTTTTCCGGTTCCCTAAGAAAACCCAAGAGAACCCTGTTGAGCAGATGTTGGCAGACGCTGGTTCAAGAACGAATGGCATATTCCCTTGTATGACCAAGTTCCGAATACCAAACAGGAAATGAACTCTCTATTTCCATGTTAGTGACTCGTAGTGTAGTTGGTTTTCTTTTAAGAGATCGGTTTCCATGGTGTTTTGCTTGCGCAAGACGTGGACATGGTGTCCAGAGAGCTGAAACCCGCTCATTCGCAGCGAACCGTGCGTGAAACAAGTGAAAGGAAGAACTCCTGCTTAGGGGGCATAGAGCACCCCACGAACGAGACACGGTGTTTTGGTGATCGGCCTTCAAAGCTGCTGCCCCATGTAGGCAGTCCGTACCATTCTGGAGCCTGGAGCCTTAGTCATGGTGAATTGGGTCAGCTGGGAACACCCTCCTCAGTCGGTCTCTGCCAAGCAATTTTAATCAATTTTATGTCATGATGATTCATGACCTTGGTTCAGAACCCGCCGTTTAAGACGGCAAAAAAAAGGTGCACGTTGCACGAATCTCAGACCTCAACATATCTCAGAAGCGTCCAGCGTCCTGACCCCTCCAATCCTGCCTTGTTGTTCATGCACAAAAATGGAGGCAGACCCCATCAACCATGATGTCGTACACGGCCTTATGCGTTTGCATTGCAAGTATATATCTCGTGCAGGCGGTCCATACGGCCTGCTGGTCAACAAGATCAAGAGTTGCCAAGAGAATGTCAATGTTGGACTTTCGCTGGTAGTTGGCACATCTATAGTCTATGTGCGACTGCACTGTGCAAAGCATGTAACGCCTGCGATTTCTCCAAGGTTTGGATAAGGATCAGCATTCAGATGTCACGTTCGCTTCCATCATTTCTTGTTGCCTCCCTGGGGTGTCCATGGTTCAGCTGGTGATTTCTTGCCCACCGAGGTCTCGTGTCCACCAGTTTCCCGACAAGGCACGAGACCGACGACAGACCGGTCGCCGCGCGACGGAGCCGACCGAGCCTTGGGAGATGGACGACTTGACCCTCCAATTAGGATATAAAAAGGTCAAACACCTTTCAACACGTATTGGACATCATTTCCATCTATTTGGGGACCACTTGATAAGGGGTTTGGGCACGTTTCTTTTCCTTGGCTGCCTGTTTGATGGACAGAGCCGTCGCTCAGGGAAAGCGGGTGCGCCAAATAGGAGAGGTGCATTAGGAGAGGCTCATTGATTTCCATACGGTCCATACGAACGAAGCGGTAGAAAAGGGTTCTCCTCTTTCAGAACTTGGCCAAGTTCTATTTTTCGGCCGGATGTGCACCAGCTGGGGTCACACTTGGCCCCTGGTTAAAGAAACATTAATGACCTTTGATGACCTGCCTTGGATACACGTATCGAGGTACCGTTTGATTTGCCACAATCCCAACCAGCAACAAACGGATGTGTTCCGCAGCCACTTCCTATGTGGATCTGTGCTGGTGTGGGTTCCAAGCAGAACTGTGTCTGGTTGGTGCATCTGACTTCGTGTTCTTGGACTGAGAGTATCGTCCAACATATTCAAGTTCTTCAGACCGGAGGGATCCGATTGAACCTTCCACGCCAGCGTGAGGCCAAGACCTTTCTCATGAACGAGCTCAACTGCGCTGCCGGCGCCGTCGCTGGGCGGCACGAGAGGGTTTCGACGCGACGGCTGATGCCGGAGCCGAACGGCGGTGGCTGAGGGCGAGCTGAGGTCTTAGTACAAGCCTCCTACCAGCACCCGACTTCACAGGTGCTTCCTGGTGACAACAGGATACAACAGGTGCCCAGAAACCACCTGTGGTCGGGTCTCCAAAGAGCCTGGCCAGGAGGGTCCTCCTAGAAGTCCAGTTGGCCGATCGTTGGAACCTCCGTTAAGTGTTCCGGACATTCCGCGTACGCTCCTAGCTTCGGCTGGAGGGGGTCAACATCTTCGACAGGACTTCCAGCGGTGGCTCCGCGGTACCAGGGTGCAGCCGCCACTTCCGGTCTCGCGGCTGGACTTTCCCAGGAATCGACCAGGTAGAGGGATGATGCTGTAGTTGCCACACGAGTGATGAAAAAGCTCGATGCCATGTCGGCTATTCCTTTGCTGCCATTAATGGTTTCTCAGTTCCTCGATGGGTTCGGAAAACTTTGCTAGCTGTGCTGCGATGTTGCTTCAGCTCTTTGCATCTGAGCAGTTGCTTCGGCCGCTTTGAGTTGGATAAAGCCAACACAAGCACGAGCTGAAGTTCAGACCAACACCAAACCCAAGTGTCAGACCCCAAGCCACACCACCAGCAAACACATCAATTTGGGGGTCGGCTCCATCCAAGATGCTTCGGATTTTCGCTGGTGGCACCGCAGCCCCTCCGCAGCCGGGGCCGAAAGCCTCCGTCTCCCTCGACCGAGTCGAGGTGATGAAGGCCATCGAAGCAGAAGAAGCCATGATTCTCTTGGATTTGGAGCGGAGATGGGGTCGGAACACCATAAATAACCGGTGAATTCATGTGGAATCTGAACACAAAACACAACGGAGAGGTCACACACTCTCCGAAATCATGTATACGTGGCATGTTTTTCGTAGATGTGGCGCCGATCCGAATAGCAGAAGAGAGGCGGTTGTCCACTTCCATGAATGGTGTTTTCAGGAATTGAACGTGGACATGAGGCCGAAAAAAAAACAACAGCTTGGTACGAAACCAGACAAAACGTCCCGGAACTGCCCAGTCCCAGCCATTTGACCCTATGTTTTCAGGATGTCTGGCGCGCCAGCGCCATGGGTTCCAACTAGAACTCTTAGACCGGTGACGGGACCGGTGACACGGGGTCGGTCAACGGGGGTGGAACGAACCAAGGGAAAACCGCGCCGACCTCGCCTCATCCGGCCAGACCCGGGGGAGACCGCTTTTTTGAAGCTGACCCGGGTGTTTCACTGGTGCCTGAGCTGACAAAATGTGCATTCACCATATTATAGTTAAAGCCGTTTCTCAATTCCTCCTCCTTTTCAGGTCTTGACTACCCCATACACACCCCTGAAAACTTTCGCAGAGGCACACCAGAGTGCTGCCAGCAGTTCAAAGTTCAATCAACTCCCCTGAAGTCAAGCTGCCTACAACCGTTTGTCAGGGCGACCTACCCCTGTGGCAGTTTGGATATCAAGCTACCACTGTAGCCATCCCGGCCATCCGCCCTGTTCCGAGTCCAAACCGTCCACCCAGATGCCGCCCAGATCGGCGCAGGACAATGCCTTCTCCTTGAACTTTCCACCGGCGGGGTCGACGCGGCGACGGCGGGGATGACAGGTCAATGGTGGCGCGCCGATGGCGAGGAGCAGTGCACCATAGTGCACCCCTGAACTTGGCAAGAAGGATCTTCTAGAGGGATGCGGCGAAATCCGACGAAGACGAATTCAGGGCATGCCTTTGGACCATGTACGGATCCGGATGTTCTGGATCGAAGTGGGCGAATACTTTCACCATCTATCACACAACCTGCTGTAGACGTCTATATGGATTCCGGTCAGATGATCTAGGCAGCCATGCAGGATCAACAACCCCCGCCCCACAGGTGTGATGTCCTCTTTTTATAACAGGGAGCTTATTTGGAAGGTTCCTCATTTGGCAGCTGGGAGCGGGTTCCTGCACAACGGACAAGCGCTCGCGCCTCCGTGTTTTTGTCGAAAGGTTGTGATTGAACGTCACCATATGGAGGGGGGGTTTAGGAATCAAGAGTCTATACATCAATTGAGCACACGTTTGTTGAAGAACTGGGGGTGCCTCCATTCGTGATTGCTTTGATGCAGCAGCTGGGACCCGAAAGTTCCCCCGCTTCCGAACCCCAGTTTGCTTATCGCGTCCGTGTTTTCATGGCTGGTTTGCCGCGTGACCTTCAACTATGGGCGCTACAAACCAAGAAATACGTGTCCATTGCAGATTTCCCCGCCTCTGAATTTGCTTTAGGGTGAGAGCATTTCTGCAGTCTTTAAACCTGTTGGGAACGCCCAAGTAGCGGCCTCCAAGATTTGCGACATGCTGCAACACGCTCCATGCAGCTTATGCAAGCGCGGACATGTGCGCATGCTGCCAGATCTCTATGTTGCTGGCTGGCTTGGTGTCCCCTACGTTGCTGAACTTGTCGCAGTCAGCGTTGCATTTGCACCTGGGCTCGTGAATTTCAGCATTTCGTGCTTTGGTTGTCGGAATGACATGCTGGGACACCACAGTTGGGGCTTGCAAGCCTTGCCCTGCCATGGCTTCAGATGGCTTTGTCGCGTTCAGATCCAGTCATAGGAGCTCAGGGTAGGTTTTCTAGAGGAAACCAATTCAATAACCAGAAACACATGAATGCTTCGCCAAACTTCCATTTCCCATGTCAAGGATTTCAAGCTGGCGCCATGTTGGAACAACCAGAACTGTTTCTGGTTGGGAGTGGGTTTCGAGTAATGAAACCACATGAAACCTCGGTGTTTCTCCACCCTCCGGTGAACGCATCTCCTTGGTGCGGAGGTCGCTCGGGCCGATGCTGAGGCAGAATGTCATGGTGGTTTTGCCGATGCTTCTCTTGCACGGGCCTAAGGGGTATAGAAAACCACGACCGGCACAAGCTGCAACTCCCGAATTTCCATGAAGATTGTGGATGATGTCATGAGATTTCTCTACTTGCACAATGTGTTTTTGGATGCCTTGTCCATGACACTGAGATGAGTCCTTGGACAGATCTTAGGTATCTCCCCCACGCAGAGCAGTCTTGAAGAAAAACCATCTCGAAAGCCATATTTATTAGCAGTACCATGGGACCCCTATCGATCTATAGCGGTAGCGCGTTTGGCCGCCTCCAGGTGCGGCTGGGCTGGATATGTGGACTATGGCACCTCATGTTCCCTTCTCAGTCTCAGCCAGTTTGGTTTGGAGGTTTTTCTCGCGACGTCATAGAGGCCCTGTGACCTTGTGTGTGAAGGTCCTTGGCTGTTTGAAGGTCTTGGCTCGCCGACTCCAGTTCAGAATTGGTTCCTGAACAGAAGAGGTTTTAGTCAAACAAGCCGGCTGATCCGACCTGTGCACTGCACATGGTCTGCTGAGCTGATTCGTTTCAAACAGGTGCTTGGTTCCTTCTTCACACTTTGCAAGTCACCTTTCCGAAAGTGGATTCTGGAGTGCCAGTTTCCAGAGTCTGCAGCAGTGCTTTGATGTGTTGTGCTGTACGTGGGGGGTCTGAAGGGCGCCGGCCCTCACGCACGACGTACAAGGCCGGCGCACGACGAGCTCGGGCGCCCGTGGCCGAGGTTCTGTGCCCACGATGATCTTTTGGGTGAAGGCCGCAGCCTGCGTGGATGTTGAGTGGACGTGTGTTTCTTCATCGGAGGCGATCTTCAGATCATCCACCTTGACCTCCTGGCCGTCGGCTAAGACGACCGGTGATGGTCGTCTTGCCACGTTCCTATTCAATCCTAAGAGCGAACGTGGGATCTCTGGTGATGGCCACGTGCCGGGACCCCTTGCCAGGTGGGCGACTGAAGGTCGTCACCCGTCACGTCACGGTCCCTCCCAACGAACGGACTTTCAAAGCGGACTCGGAGATTCGGAGACAGGGTAGTGTAGGGTTTTTGTTTGTCCAGCCAGACCTCGATTTCGGATGATTTTGGAAGGTGCTGGTATCCTTTCAACATGACGCCCGCGAAGGTGCTGGTCAGTCTCCTGCCCTGGCCCCGCCCTCGCCTGCAGGCCCAGTTTGGCTTCGCCGTTTTTCTGGGCATTTGCAATGGCAGCTCGACAGTGATGTCGATGTGGGGTTCTGCATGGTAGAGGTGTTCATCTAGCAAAGACCAGGCATTTTAGGATGGCAACAAGCTGATCTTGTTAGGGTGAATTCTATTTGCCCTTTGGGTGAATCCTCTCTCGGGGGAAGTTACCTTTACTTTATTTAGCGCTTCCTCAAGAAAATCCAAGACCAATCGAAGGAATGCAGTCATGTGGGACAATGGCTCCAGCACTTGCCTCGATTTCTTGGTCGGAATTTACGCCCTGGTGAGGCCTTGGTAATATCCAGGTGAGGCCTAGGCCTAGCTTCACAGATATCAGCAACCGCGGAGGGGTCTGGTATCAGTTCTGGACTCGATCCCATGAATATCAGTGACATGTCGACATGTCCCGATGTCCTAAGGATCTGGCGGCAGAATACTGGCCCCTCCATTCTACTGGCTATGTGTGATTCAGTAGGCAATTGCTCCATAGACCTTTTATAGAGAAGTTCCATATGAACTCGTTCCAGAACCCCAAGGTCCCTGTGAATCAGACGAATTTATTCACATGGCCTTCAGGTGATCCTGAAAAGGAACTTCCTTTACAATAAACAAATATCCGAAGTGCCAAAGAGTCTGGTGTGTGGGTGTGAACTTTTTGGGACCTGGACTTCCTAGACACTTTCGAGAATGCCAGAGTGGTTCATGAGCCTTTGAACACGAATCGTCCAAGTTCAGCTGAAAATAAACATCCTCAAACGTCCTGAAAAACATCCATCATCTCAAAGGTCATCCGGAAAAGGTCATCCAGCATCTCAAGCATCCTCCGCTTCATGACCTCCTTCAACCCTTCTCTAGTTTGCGAGAGAGTCGTCGGCGTGGACGCAGCAAGGTGCTGCCAATTGACACCAGAGCCCATCTGGGTGGGCCGTCACTCAGATGAGGAACATTTAAGAGATTTTAAGAGTATGGTCGTTTTCACCACTGCTAGTACAATGCTATTAAAAGTGTCCTGGGGAACCCATCGCCCTGGAATGTCCGCTCATGTGGCGAAACAAAACCGCATATGCCTCATGTTTCCCTACGTGCTTTGGCTCGGGCCGACGTCTGTCGAGGCATGGTGGCGAATCAGATCAGCAAAGGGAGGGCTGCACTGGACGTCGGCGCCCCAAAAGTCGGTTCCGAGAGAAGCGGACAGGGAGGAAGATGCTGGGACAGGAGGTCAGGAGGTGTATTTTTTTCTGTTTGAAGCCTCTTCCAATGGGCCGTTCTTGTATTATATTGGACTTGGCTCAAGGTTTTGGAGGTTCGGGCTGCATTTGAAGGAGGTCGTAAAGGTTCAATTTTGTCCTGTGTGTTCAAGCACTCAGTAACACATATTGACACCTTCCGTCCAGCAAGATGATTTCCAGACCCCCCCCACCCAGACCGGGGTGGAATGCCCGGTTTGGCGGTTGAATTCCTGACCTCATGAGCCGCACCGGGAGGGCGCGGAGTTCAGTGGATCTGCAGATCATTTGGTCGTACCCCACCGTTCGGTTCGACTTTCTCGTGGGGATCGATGAAACAGCTCGGGGGGGGGGGTCAGGCACCAACCGGTCCGGTGCCGTTGAAGAACCGGTGCGAGTGGATCAGCTGGTGGGAACGCCATAGCTGAGGGAAGGTCCACCTGGAAAGCCAATCCCAACCAGAAACAACTGGATGTTTCCCCAGTCCCAGCCATTTCCTATGTAAAGGATTTCATTTGCCATACTGCATTTGGTTGGAACAACCTGTTTCTGGTTGCTTGGGTTCCAGGCATACGTTTTTGTTTAAGTGGTTTCTTTTGATCGGTTCATGTGGCATATGGGTGGATATCATTCATACTCCCAAAGTCGATTATGTTTTTGGCGGTGGCTTGATGTTCAAAAGGTCAACAACTCGAGTGCTGTTCACCGCAAGATCTTGTGGATCCCACCCCCCCTTTACACACGAGAAGATGAAAGAATCATGGAAGTGGACCCAGAACGTCCCATGGACTAGTTGCTTACATGGATAATGGATGGGCAATTTTCATGGGGTAAATGAGGTAAATGTACGCCTGGAAGCCCAAACAACTAGAAACAAATGGTTGTTCCAATACGGCAATTGAAACCCTTTATAATATAGTAATTACATTGCTTTATGGGGAAACATCAATCTGTTTCTGGTTGTTTGGGTTTCCCAGGTGTGCCTCTTCCAGTCCCATGGATGGTCTGGGGGGAGTACCACCCGGATGTTCCGAAGACCAAACCGGGGTGAACTCACGTCCATTGATGATTTCAGGGAGTTTATAGGTCCTTCCTGACCGAGTGGAGGAGTCAAAGCCTTCAGGCTGTCAATTCTGTTGCTCTGCGGTGAGAGTCATGTGGTGAGAGAACCCGTCATTCTCTCTAGGGTCTCATAATCATGTGTTGAACTGCAGCCATTTGATCTCGTGTCAACGTGTCCAGTGAAATTGCTGGCAGAGGCGTGCGGGGGGGTCCGTGGTCAATGAAACGACAGCCTCCACGATGAGATGCATATATAGAGATTGATGGCCCTACATGGCGATTTTTGCTATTGCCATTGGCGTCCATAGGACAGGAAATAGCGAGCAATTCCTGTGGTCACTCTGTTTTGGTTTATCAATTATCCCCTAGTTTCTCACAGCATCTCCATGTTTCCAAGAGCTATCTGTTGAAATGGCGGACCTTTAGAAGTCTGTAGAATTTGAGAGCTTTGGACCTGCAACTCTGGCACAGGGCGGCACACAGATATTGGTTCGATCCAGCCATATCTTTTCTCGATCCGGTGTTGCTTGAGGATCTTAAGGGCCCATTGGCCTGTGGGTCGGTTGCGTATTTTCATACCTGGCATGCGTTCGTCGACGCATTGAAACTGAAGATCCTCTCACGGTCGGTTGAGCCGATCACCCTGGAACAAGTCGACCCATCGCCGGCCACTACCACCCTGGAACAAGTGGCCGTAGTGGGTGGTTGATAGAGGGGAGGGAATAGGTTATGGCACCAGGTGCCAAATCGACCTCTCTATCAATCCCAGATCAGGACATCTCTCGATCCGCACGAGTCCAGTCACGGCTTGGTTCCACGGTCAGCACGCGTCGGTTGGTTCAGCACCCGCGAGCTCGTAGGCCTCTCGCTTTGGCCTTTCAGACGAGCTCGCTTGGCCTTTAAGATCTGTTTGGATCTGTCTGGTTTGGGTTTATCTCAATGTTCTTGCTTAATTGGAAGAATCCAATAGGACATCTACGATCCTTGCAGTGAACCTTCACCCCCCCCCAAAAAAAATAGAGAGATAAAAGAGCAACCCCTAGTGGAATCCACATGCCTAATGACATGCACAGGGCCCCATTGACATACATTGACCTATTCTAACGCCTCGGGAATGACTCCGAACGTGCAGGTTTTCTCCCCTCTCCCTACCGCTCGGCCAAGCGATTTGGCATGGCCCAGCCGTGGCGGAAAGCCTTAAGCTCCTCGATCGGGCAATCGAGCGGTCGAGATCTCGCGTGGGGAGTGTGTGTTCTTTTTTGGGGGGGGACTTGGTTCATATACTACATATGGATACATATGGTCTAATGTATGTATATACATATATTAAGGAATCTCTACTTCAACCCCTTCAAGTAAGAGGTGCTTGGTGCATATCGAAGGTCCAAGAGGTCAAGAGTAGTTTTGGTGGATTTGGCAGCCAAATAACTAAATGAACATGGTGCATCCATTCCGAAACAGCGCCCTTCGACCGCACAGAATTCCAGGTGTTCCTCATGAAGAAAGCCAAAGAACGGATGAAAGACGGGAGTTGTGTGTTTAAACACTGCATGTTGTTTGATGTTGTTTGTATACATTGTTGATGTTTGTTCACCTTGTTCACCTTTTGTATACATGGCGGAGCTGAGTCAGTGTTTGGTTCTTTCCTCCGTTCGCAGTTCACCGTCACCGTCGGCCTCAGGAAGCCTCTCCTATGGCGCCGCAGGGGTGGGCGTGCTGGGCCTCGGGCAAGCGGCCCACCTCCGTCGCCGGCCCGCAGCCGGTGGGGTGAGGAAGCCAATGGTTTGGAGGTCGACCTGGTGAGTGGCGTTGGGGATGTTGAAGGATTCTTTAACCCAGGGCATCCAGGCAGTTCCCACGATGTCGCTGGTCACAATACAAGTGGTTCCAGTTCGACTAAAAGATACAAAAACCAGATTGACCGGTTCCGAAGCCCTGGTTCCTTAAGTACCCGTGGTTTGCCTGGGATGCACCGGGCAAGGCGATCGCCTGCCTAGAGGCAATCCCGGACCTTTTCGATGCAGGAAAAGGGGAGGACTGGACCCGATGCCCAGTCGATTTGTTCCAACTGATCCCAACGGCGAATGTGGATTAGGGCAAAGACCCCTCAAAGACCCAAATAGAAGAACCCCAAAACTCAGACTAAACTATACTAAACCCAATTCTGATGGCCTCCCCTTTATTGAACTACCCCAGGTTCTGGTCCTTCCTGATCGATGTCCACTTTTGCTCGGCTGGCGGTCGGTGGGCCCCGTCCAGTGCGGATGTGCAAAAGATCGACATGAAGAGGTCGAAAAGGGCCAGAGCTTATGCTAGACCCATCTGGGACTATCATGGACTATCTACCCAGTTGGCAGTTGGTGCTTGAAAAAGGTGCCTTGACCAGTCCCATGGAGTGTTTGGGAGATGGTCCAGGGAATTTAAGGTATAGTCTCTGGGCTATGTAGGGCCATAGGCGGCCATAGGGAGATATAGGGCTATAAGTATAGGGCTAATTACTCTGATTTGGCCGCACGTCGCATGTTTGCTCGATCTCCAAGTTGAGAATCGACTGGATCCAATCCGGACGAGATATGTACAGCATCGTCCCATCGAAATTCTGAGGCTACAAGTATCAATGCCCAGGCGGGGCTGGAAACCACGGGTCGGGGCTGTTTTCCCCCCTCAAGGAAGGAAGTGGACTAAGAAGATCTTTCCGGAACGGACCAACCCGCCGAACCGACCGGGCAAAACGCCACCCGCCTTCCGCTGCACGGAGTCGGTGGGTTTTCAGCTGAAATATGCAGCTGAACCGGTAGGCCGGTAGGTGTCCATCCAGATTTGAGGGTCGGAGTTCACCTTCAACCACCCACGGACTTGCTCCATATGTTTCGTTTCGTTTTCGTTGAAACCACCCACCCACGTGCTGGCGAGTCAATCGAGCCGTGAGGCTCCAGTACCTTCCTTTCGGTGCGGTGGGACTGGGGGTCCAGACCGAACCTGAGGAGGTACGACTGGAGCTGAAGAAGGGTCATATTCTCAGGTGACCGGCGCTCTTCCGCCCTCCCGGCCGCACTGGCGCCGTGGCGCCACGAGTCCGTCAAACCCCATGACACGACTCCGGACTGCCAGTGCCGTCGAC
Organism: Durusdinium trenchii; assembly: GCA_963970005.1. Taxonomy (NCBI): domain Eukaryota; class Dinophyceae; order Suessiales; family Symbiodiniaceae; genus Durusdinium; species Durusdinium trenchii. The sequence goes on from CAXAMN010024251.1 coordinate 232,689, forward strand.
GGCCCGACGGGGTGGTCGAAGCCGGCGGGTTCACTTCGAGGCTTTTGTAGGCATATATGGTCATATAACTCCATTCACTTATAGAGTCTTTCGAAGTCCAGTCCGACTGGCAGTCTCATGGGTCGTGCAGTACGTCGAGCCGAAACAGCGCCGACCCGGCGGACCCCGCGAACGAAACGCTCGGAAACGCTCGTCCCAGGAGAGCCGAGCGGCGCCGTGCACGGCCAAGTAGGAAGCAATTATCAAGGCCGGAACCAGGGCGAGACGGGCGGTGGACAATTGGTGGGCGTGTTTGCCTGCTTGGTTGGGCCGTTGGTTGGGGCGTTGGTGGGTTTGGTTCCGGGAGTGATGACGCAGGGTATCTCTATTCAGGTATCTCTGACGGTGACGTTCGAGGAGTCTCTGGGCAGCGTTGAAGGATCGAAGCTCCATCGACGTGAAAGAGACATGCAAACATAGAAAGAGACAGCAGGCCTGAAAGCTATAGACTCTATAGACCTTCCAACTGTGCAGTGATGTTTGCCTATGAAATGGCAGACATGTGGGGAATCGTGGGAGGATCTCGGAAGTGAATTCACCGAGGAGGACGAGTCCGGTGTGCCTGCTTGTCCCTGAAGAACGTTGCAGGAAAGCCTCTAAAGCTCCTCTTCGTCGGCGACTCCATTGCGGTGACTTGGGAGAAACGTCGACGCGACGGATTGCGACGACGGAGTGGAATGGAGTCATCCTTCAACCGGTTTTCTGCATCAAAAGAGCATGAGCATCCATGAGTACATACCCAAGCACTCCATGTGTGGCCTATTATGGTATATCATTATCTATATATAATTTACATACATTGACATTGGGGGTGGCTTCACGGGTGAGTGTAGGTAAAATGCCTGTCCCATGAAGCCTCTGGGATATAATTCTAAAAAAGTGTTCTCCTATCTGGACCAGCACCGTGGATGGTTTCTTCTACAGCTCCAGACAAGCAGTGCTATATCTATATTCATGCTATTATTAACTCCTGTCATCCACGTTTGCAAACTAAACAGCAGACTTGAATCATTTTTGAAGGCCAGTCTTGTAAACCTTGCATTGTGTATGCGTGTCTTACCAATAATAAGTGTGACACGTCCTTGTCTCACGTGAGGAAAAATGCATTCATTACTCAGCCAACGGGTGCCCAATGAAGGCCTATGAGTAGGGGCTGGGACACCCCGACAGGATGGTCCTGGCACATTGCTCAATCCAATACTGTGACACCTGGTTGATCCGTGTTGGGGCGGTTCGGACATTTGTCCTCTGCTCCGCCATGCTCCGCCCCTCAGCGAGGTGGGCGTGGGCGCAAAGGCAGCTGCACCTTTGCAGGTGCTGCGTCTCGTGGGCGCTTGCATCGCGGTCTGGGGAGTTGCGCGGCCATTGAGATTCGTTCAGAACTCTTTCAGTAGCTGAAAGGGCTGAAGGGGAAGCAACATCACCCAGACAAGTCAGAGAAGAAAGATGAAGAAAGAGAAGACCCCGGTCTTTCGGACCAGGTAGCCAGCTTGGGGTAGCCAGCCATCTATCAATGTCTATAATGTAAACTCCTTTGATTCTTGATTCGATTTCACACTCGTAAGCCAACATGTAGCAGTTGGTTCGGGTCCAGTGCCGCCTTTGAAACGAAGAGTCTACACACTGCGTCCTCTTCGACTTTGGACGCCAGGCTGCCTGCGCCCAGCGCCTCAGCAACTTGCAGCGCCGCCCCGTGGAGTGGCGTACCGTGGCGCAGAACGGCGCGGACGTGAGGGAGCTGCAGGCCTTGCTGGACCAGCCCGAAGGCCGGTCACCGATCACCAAGGGTGGTGGTGTGTGGTGTGGTGCTTTGGACGGTTTGGCCGCGTGGACCGGGCAAAAGATGGTCAACATATATCAGCTAAGTGTCGACGAGAGACTTCCCTTTTGACGGGTACATGTACTAGATATTCACTCAATCAATGTATATGCATGCAAGTACACGTTTGGTTGGGCCAATCCTCTATCAGTTGTTGAGCTGGTTGTTTCTAAGAACTTCTCATCTTCTCCTTCCACCGACCTCCACCTCCGCAGGTGGCGCCAAGGTGATTGACCTTGGCTTTGACATCGCCGTGGTGCTCTGTGGAGTGAACGACGGTAAGAAGTTCTGGCAAGGCGCAGCGGGGTCCGCACGGTGGCGTCGCGGCGTCCCTCGGCCGTCTCGCCATGGGCGTTGTGGGGCGTCCCTTCTGCGTGGTGAAGAACTCCTGTCCTCCTAGTCCATGACTCAATGACGGCGCCCAGGTCTTGGTTTTCAGTCTCCAAGAGAAACTTTTGGTCTTTTCCTGAGTTTTGGGCTCTGAATTCACGTGCAGCCCTTCAATGCATATTAGTCGTATTGCCATGGCACCGTTCTTTGAATCCAAGGGTCCTGTGGATTTGCTCCAAGAACCTGCGCCCACCCTGGTTGATGCGCGCGCAACCCTGCGCCATCAGCGCCAAGTATTCCATCTTCCTCCACAGAACGACCGAGATGTTGCCGAGATGATGAACGCTCGTCGTTCTTTCGCCAACCGATCAACTATATTTCTTCATACGCAGCACTGGGTGTCCCAGGAAACCTGTAACAGTCAGTAAGCATGTTTTCGTCACTATTTTAGAGAATGTATATACTGACCATTATCAGCCACCGTTACAGGCAATGAGATATAATGAAAACCTCCGATTAATAACCCCCCCCCCACATGGTAGGTAAACAAGGTCAAGAAGGTATGAGATACCACTCATGAGGTCCACCTCCCCTGAATTATCGGCTCAGGGAGCCATCGAAGTCGCAGTCGTCGTCGGTAGTAGGTAGTACGTAGTAGGTAGTAGGTAGTAGTAGGTAGTAGGTAGTAGGTAGTAGGTAGTAGGTAGTAGTAGGTAGTAGGTAGTAGTAGGTAGTAGTAGGTAGTAGTAGGTAGTAGTAGGTAGTAGTAGGTAGTAGTAGGTAGTAGGTAGTAGTAGATAGTAGTAGGTAGTAGTAGGTGGTAGTAGGTAGTAGGTAGTAGGTAGTAGTAGGTAGTAGTAGGTAGTAGGTAGTAGTAGGTAGTAGTAGGTAGTAGGTAGTAGTAGTCACAACAAGCTTAAACAAGTACAAAGAAAAGGCCAAGGACACAGGATCAAATTAATAGGGGGTAGTAGTGCAGATTATTGATGGGGGGACCGGCCCTTGTGAGGGGTACCCTTTGTGAGCTTGTCAAATGATTGTTTTTAATTGTTTTTTAAATAAGGCAATTTATAGGCCCTGAGCCCTAGACATTTTTAAGGATTTCATCAAACATGTAGTAGGTAGTAGGTGGTGATGGTGGTGGTGGTGGTCGTGGTAGTAGCACGTAGCAGCAGCAGCAGCAGCAGCAGCAGCAGCAGCAGCAGCAGCAGCAGCAATAGCTAGTACTAGTAGCAGTAGCAGTAGCAGCAGCAGCAGTAGCAGTAGCAGTAGCAGTAGTAGTAGTAGTAATACGAAAAATTGACCTGGTTGTGGGCTCGGATTAACTGGGGGGGGGGTTCTGATGCCCAACTAGAAAATTAGGGAAGGGAAATAGGCACGAATAATACTTTTAACTTGGTGGGCTTGTGTCTTCGGATTAACTAGGGGAGGTTTATTAATCGTAACTTTGCATTACATACTTGGCAGCACCCCGGTCACAGCAGCCACATCATCATCCATGATGCCCCGAAACTCGATCTCCAGATCTCACCCAGATCTGCACCCAGACCTTGCACCTCCTCCCCTTCCGTTCGACCCCTTCAGAATCAACCAACCTCTCCATCCTCCGGCCTCAACGAGGGCTCCCCCCGTGTCCAGGCCGCTGGCCCTCTCACTTCCGGGAGGCGAGACGACCGATCCGCTGCCGCGACCGGTCCGGCTCGAGGGCCTTGGACGACTCGAAACGGATGGGTGGATTCAGAGATTGGTAGTTGATGTCATAGGGAATACACCATGTTGGATGGCACGGCACTCGCAGGTTAGGACCTGTGATAGGCCATCCTTTTGTGAGCTATAGTTGGGAAATGCCATCTAAAGTGTGATTCCCTATAAGTTCTCTTCAACCTCTGGGATGATTGAACCTACCGAGAACTACTGACTCATGTTATGTTGTTCGTGAGTGAGTTGAGACCACCAAGCAAGAAGAGCTCTGGAGGAGCACTCTAGTTCTAGCCAGTCACCCTTAAAGGCCAAGTCCCAGTCGAACTGAAGAGCTCTGAACAGCTTCGTCGGACCATGATTTGAGCAGGAGGAGACATTGTTGTTAAGCCAGAATTTGGTGTGTGAAACCTGGTCATACCTGGCCCCAACCGAGAAATTCATGCAAGATTTGTAGCACACGCGGCCCTCCATGCTGTCCAGTGTCCAGTACAGTAGCCTGGAAGGCCGCTAGACCTCTTGAGACTCAAGGGGAAGGGACCCAGAAATCATCAGAAGCGGAACCGGCTTTCTGTCATCAGAAGCCTTTGTTCGTTTCGAGATGACGAGACGAGATGACTCACCAGATGCCAGGTGCGTGCCAGGTGCATGCTTGATCACCATGCTGACATGCGAGAGCGATTCTTCAAAGGGACCTTTTTCCTAAGTGATTTTGGACATGATTTTGGTAGTGGAACGGTCCATTCTTGGTCCTTTACATTTGGCCAATGGTGTCAGAAGACGGCTGAATTTCTTTTCATTCCAGAGTGGGAGGACTTGACTACTTTGAGATGCACTCCTTACTCCAACTAACCTTGGCAATCGATTGCCAGGGAAACACAACAAAAGCGTAGCATGCAGAAGATTCAGAAGATGTGAAGCTCAAGAAGTCTGTTTCAAAGGCCCCCCTGAAGGGGACACATATGAGATACTTAAAAGGGAAAAGCATGCGTTTCTTCTTTCTCGGAAAACTGTAGACGTTCAAATGTGTGAAGAAGTCCACTTAGAAGAATATATAGCATATACATATAACAAAACACATGCGATATTCTTGTTCTTCCCCTTTGTAATATATATATATATACATATTTCTATATTGCTTATTTATGTGTAAATAAATATGAATTATGCCTGAACATGGTGCTCTCCTCCAAGTTCGGCCCAGTTTGGCAGGGGACAGAGGACGACACAGCTCCAGAGCAGCTCCAGGATCTCGCCGAGCTGGTGCGCACCCTCCGCACCAAGGGAGATCCGGAGAGCGTCATCACGGTGCCCAACCTCCTAGGCGATGTCATCACGCGCCCAGGGCGGCTCCGGTGGATTTTTCCCAAGGTGATTCAAGGAGTGAAGTCAAGACTAGAGGTTTTCACCTACACAAAATGTTAGCATATATATACTATATGTTACTATATGTACTTACGGTTTGATCCTGAATTTGAGTAGGGGGTTCTTTTTCACATTGCAGGTGTTCAACGGTTTTCGGTCTTCTGGATGATTTTTCTTGTTTGGGTAGATGCACTGTTGGCATTTCGCTGCGCGGTTTTGTTGTGGCGGTGTTGGACTATTTCGGCTGTGTTCCCAGGAAGGCTTGTCAAGCATTGATGCATGGATGTCATGGGGTTATTCTTGAAAGGTTCGTGATCTTTAGCCAAAAGCAAGGGCCCGTTCCACATGGGAAGTTCAACATAGAACGTGACAATTGACCGCTGGAAGGCCCTTTCCCTCTACAAACACGTTTTTTCAGGTTCTATATGTTTAACTTCCCCCAGTCCACGCGTGCGAAGTCTCCTATCCAAGACACGTAAAACAGGACTGGCATATAGGGGGGGTGGTTCAAGAGGAGATAAAAGGGGGTCAAACTAGGCAGACATTCCAGTCCAGAGTATTTGGGTATCACTTTTTCTGGTTCATGGCCTGGGGCCTTCCTCTCCAGGCCACGTGGAAGCACCGCTCTTCCAGTTGTGGCCGATGTGCCATTTGGTGGATGTGCCCTGGCGTAGTATCTCAGGGCGCCTTTCGCCTTTCTCTTACACATACAAATCAGAACGAGAACACGGAGAAACACGTCGTTTCCAAACGATGACCGGACCGCGTCCAGTGGTGGGTTGTTTGGCTCCGAATGAAGCCACTTGATGAAGTAAATCGATTTGGTTCCATGGATGGTGAGTCCCTAATTCAGACACCTGGAAGACATGGAGACATTTCACATTAGAAGGCAAAACTATCTGGCTGAGTGCTTGTTCTGCATCCTTTTCGCTGGTTCTGCATCCTTAGGGCCGGAGGCGTTCAGAGCATTGTCCCTTTGGGCTTGTGGATGTGTGGTCTTTGCCAGTTCCCAAAAGGCTTCTAGAATCCTAGAAGAGAAGAGGCGATGCTTTCACGATCTAAAACGACTTCAACCAGTGAGTAAGATACCCTTGGTTTTTGGTTGCTCAGGTGGAAGGGTCCAGGGCACCTCTAGGTTTTTCTCATGTAGGGACCGAGTTTTCTGACCTTCTCCAGTCCGGTTGCCCCCCTCACTCCTTTTCCCAAAAAGAGTCACAGTGTCGAGCATGGCAGACAAATCTCGGCCGGTCCTTGTGCAGACAAATCATGCTTCCGTCATCGGAAAGTCTTGCGGGGGGGCACTGTGAGCTCGACATTGTATCGTTTCGCATCAAATCACTCATTCTAGACTATAGACACTTAAGAGATAAAGTAAAACATGGATTGTAAAACCTCTTCAGGCTTTGGGGCTGTTGAACTACCATGTTACATTCAGTCCCCTTCTCGATTCTCTGCTCTTCGCTCCCTCTCCGCGCGGGTCGCGACCCGCTCTCCAGGCGCTCTTCGAGCAGTTCGAGGCCCAAAAGGTCGCCCTCGCGGACGATGGCCATGTGAGGCCAGACGAAGGAACGGGACGAACCGGACCTTTCGCTCGCGTCCGGGGTGGATCCGGTGAGCTCCGGCCGTCGGTTTAGGCGGGCGGTGTGGCGGAGTCCGGGAGAGCACGGAGAGGTTGGTGGCCAGAGATGCAAAGATCATACGGTGTTGACCACACTTAGGCAATATATAATCAAATCATTTCCTCACAAAGAACTGATCACCAAAAAAGGTTTTGGGTATGTGATGATGTCCCAGACTTAGGGAATGGATCTGAATAGACATGAATAGACATTGAGACTTGGCAAGTCTCAATCTTTTCGTGTAACATGTCGGTCAGGATTCCTCCAATTAAAGCAAAACATCCCTGAAATGCGTTTGAAACGCTACTGTTTGAACCAATCCGTTCATCGAAGACCCTGCAAAGTGTTTCCCTGTCGGCTTCTTTTATTGGTGCACGCGGCTTTGCCTAGGCCTTGGTCCTCATCGGGACGGAAAGTGCTGACCACGGACCAGAACCTTTGGTCGGTGGATGGAATTCATCCCTCCTGCGAAGGCTATCAGACCCTGAGCGAAACAAACATGGTGAAAACACACGTAGGGAGTCGTAGACGGAAAGATGCGGGGACACGGCAGACAGCTCAGGAAACGACGCGAGTCGTCTCGGTGGAAATGGAGGAAGCCTCCCAACGACTGAGCGCCAACGCCCTCCGCTTTGGTCGCTGCCCCGAGAGGTGGTGAAAAGGTCCATTCCACGAAGTCGGAGGTTCGATGGCACAAAGAAACCCCATCAGCGAACTTGGGGGCCATGTGCCGTCGACTTAAGAGAACCAAGAGAAGGGTCATGAAGGGTCTCTATGTCGCGAAAACTCTTGGGGTTGGGTGGTTTCCTGCGGGTTTCGAGGGTGTGTGACCCTCTCAGAGGGGTGTTTTTTCTGTGGTGCCAATCCAAATCAATCTTGACTTCAAACATTATACTGTACTATAGGGTTGCCCCGAAGAAAGATCCACTGTCCACTGGAACATCTCCGATTCAGGAAGATCACCTGCAAGATTCCAAAACGTCTATGTCCTACTATGTTACTATGCCTTCAAATCAGGTAGAGATAGAGCTTAAGCTTGAGCTTTTACTATAAACGTGACCAGTGTTTAAACATCAGCTGGATGTTTTCCACTTCAACGAGTCAAGTGGTTTCGCTGGCGGTTCTAAGGAAAATTGGAGAATGGCTCCTTGGATCGATTGGTGACACTGAGAGACGTGGCCCGTTCGGAATGTGGCGCCACAGGTGTCAATGTGCCACACCCCCGGCATCTGTGCACCCGAGCCACGAACCAATGCCCCGGATGTTGATGTCCCGGATTCTGAGGCACATGGAATCCACCAGTGCTGGAAATCCCACCCTGAAAGCCTCGGGACCGTGGGCTCTTAGAGCGCGAACGGGACCGGCCGCAAAACCCCCAACAGAAAAAACAACTGGAGTCCGCACTGCCAACGAGGATGTCCGTTTCACCAAGCATTTGTTCAACACGCCGGTCTTTCGTTTTCAAAAGAAAGACTTCAACTGCTAAGGACCCACGGTATGTTTTCCCTCGGACAGGTGCTACCGCAGTGCTACCTGTTCGAAGTGGTCTTTGTGTACCCAGCCCTGAAGGGTCCACGAAACCACAAAACAGAAAGCGACAGATGCCAGAACTCCAGGACGAACAGATCGGAGGTGGGGCGTTTCTCTCCGTACTGCCGTCCCAAGACCATGAAAAGAGCGGTTTAATTATGGTTTAATGACGTCCTAATGCAGTCGAAGATCCTCACTGAACACAAAAGTCATTCAGGATGACACCGCCTTTTTCAATCGATGAGAAGCGATGTTCTTGGGACTTTACAAACACATGAGCAAGGCAAACAACTTCCCAAGATGAACTAAGTAAAGGCCTTGGGCGTAAGCAAAAACCTGAAAAAGCGCAAGGTTGCGTAAGGGAGATTGTGAGACATGCATGTTGACGTGCATGTTGTGAAAGCTGGCCATATGGGTGTGTTTTCATTAGTAGATTCTAGATTCTCACGCCTTGTCAAGAAAGGAACTGTATGGACCATGAGAGCTTGTTTCAACCCTTGGGACATGATATGGCAGTGTGCACAGTGTTTCAGGAAAGTGGCAAAGGATGAACTGAAACCCTGTGTTCGCCGGGCTTCAGCCGGGTGAAGGTGAAGCCGCCGTCCAACTCTTGGAAGCGAGGCTTGCAACGCACCTCGCGCAGATGCACGTGGTGCGAGTGGAGTAGAGACACTGGAGGCACGTTTCTGTGCACGTGCTGGGACCTGCTGGGATGTGATGGAGTTATTTTAAGGGAGATCATCTCTGTGATCATCCACTCAGGTACGTGAGAACACCAAAATACGGTGTTGGAATGTAGAAACATTGGGTTGGGACAGGCCCCTCGTCACAAGCAGCCAGGAGAACTCAACTGGTGCTTTCATATACCTCTTGCTTTTTGACACTGCTTGAGAATGACTACCCAAGTTGACTAACCCCTGGCATTCCAAGGGCCCAAGACCATTGTCGTCTAAGATCCTGGGTCAAACATAGTCAAACAAACAATAGCTGCTCGGTGAAAAGCCATCAAATCAATGGTGGGCCAGGACGTAAACGGGTAGTATTTTTGGGGAAGGGTTGAAGCCACCATCCAGTAGATCACTGTTTCTTGGAATCAGCTTCCGCCCCAACGGTTCACAACTGATTGCCATGGGAGATGTTTGCGGTGGACTGCGGGCAACCGGGAAGACCGGTCAGAGAAAGTACAGCTCCACAAAACTCCTGGCTCAAATGGCCAAGACTTTTTGATACTTGTGGTGTTTTGTTCGGAAAAGATGTACATACATTGACGATCTTGGAATTGAGCCAAGAGTTATGAGGGAGGTATGTAGAATCAGGAGTCTCAGGTAAACCCGCAGATTCTTGTATATGCATTAGTTTTTTTGCCAGGCCGTTTCTCAACATGAGCGCATTTCTCAACATGTACACGTTTAGGGTCTGCCCCATTACCTCAGTCAGTAAACAATTACCACTATTTAAGAGAGAGAGAGGCCTTCACTAACCATCAATCGCCCACTGCTACCAAGACATTTTCCCTTCATTTGGCATATGTCCATGGTTGTTCCAGTGGTTCCGTTCTGACTTCGAAAGACCTGAAAGATCCGAGAGATCATGTCTCAAACACGCCGCTCACACCCGGCACCCGGTGCTAAGACCGGTCTCACCACCACCTTACTCCGATCTCGCCGCGGGGGACGTGACCGTACGGACACGTCGTTCGTACGTACCGGACGTCCGAAGAGACGGTGTGGACCATGTGGCGAACGAAGGGTTTACTTCCTGGTGTTGTAGTGCGCAACTTCCTGGTGTTGTATACGACAAGGCTTCTGAAATCGGTGGGCCTGGAATGCTAGGGGTTGTTTTCGACGGCGCGGCGACTTCTTGCCTTCAGGACACCACGCTGGAGCCTGGTACATCATCATTTGATGCGCTGAGAGCTAGCTGTGGTGTGCCGGAGTCACCAATCAGATTTGGCAGGTATTTGGGATTCTATTTCTATCTATTTCTACTGCTATCCTACCCACAGCATATGTAGACAGTTTTTGTGTTTGGGGGGCTGGTCCACGTTCGGTCAGGCTTTGGGAACGCGCCAGCGCGCAACAATTGGCCTAAGCAACAGTGGTTTGAGCAATACTAGAAAAAACTGTGGGGACGTTACAGAAGACTTAGTCCATGCAGGCACAAGAATTAAGGTCTATAAGTATAAGTATGGCATGGTTTTTGGTACTTTTTGCTAGAACAATGGTATATGGTCGTGGTCCAGTGATAATGTTCTATGCCAGACCACCTTCTTACAATAGTGGCCAACTTGTGGGTAGTGAAAAGTAGCTTCAAGCTTCATGTAGATTTAAGTCGTAATATAAGTGCCTGTGTAAGTAGCTATGCTTTGTGTTTGCCAGACCTTTCGCACTTATAACTTGCTTCATGACCTCGATCGACTTCAAGACACCCCATAATAGTTCATCCCAGTAGCCAGTGTTTTTTGCGGGTGGTTGAAGGGAATCAACTTGGAACCATCTCTGGCCGTGGGATTGAAAGTTGCCTCCCAGGCTTCCTGGTTTGGACTTGGAACGTTCTGAGTTTGTGTTTGTTTTTCCTAGGTGTGCCCCAGTACTACTAACAGTCGGTGAAATATTAGCAGATTATCACATATGATTAGGGTCTGTCCTATTACCTGCAACAGTCAGTAAACAACTATCAATACTTTTGGAGAAGGCCTTTACTAACCATCATCATCCACTGTTACAGGTAATAAGATAGACCCAACATATGATCACTATTCTTGAGATGTTTGCCTGCAACGAGGTCCCATCATCATCCACTGTTCGTTGTTTGTGTTGAAACTCTCACGGTTGATTGCGTGGCAGCGTTTTCAATACCAATGACAGCCTTCATGATGCCGTGCGTTTGTCACGCTCTCACAGAATAGTAAAAGGACTTGCAGAAACTCAACATATTTGGGCTGGAAGAAGGTTTATGTGTCTTCCCCCGCCAGCGCGAGAAACCTCAATCCGATGCAAGTGAGGAGAAGTGGGGTTGGGCTTTCCATAGTTCTGAAAAGGGGTGCAGGTTGTAGCCCTATGAACCCAACTGAGCCAGAGAAGCAAAGATTAAGTTTCTGGATGACCCATACCAACTTGTTGAATAGCGGTGGAACAACTGTGAACAAATGTGAACAACCTGAAGTCTGCATCGAAACAGATGAGAGTTCAAGATGCCCCAGTGTCAAAGGTGGTGTTTGCAGCATGAATTGCCAAATTTCAACCACGAGGTGCAGAGTGGCTATATGTTTGTTCGGATGGGGGCCAGTAAGTATAAGATTCATTGCTGGCCTTCATGTCTTCCACACCACCTGCTAGGCCTCCACATTAACACCTTCACGGACCTTCACGTTTTCCACTGGCGACGGGAGCGACCCTTTTGCGAGCCAAATCCAGAACAATTCAACGTTGACATGCCGAGATAGTTGCACAAGGTTGCACTCTTTTTTCCTTGTCGCGTCGACGATCTGAATTCACGATCGCACGGTCGCCTCAGGCAGTGCCAGCAAAAGTTCAGATGAACTAGGTGGTTCATCCTGCCTTCAGTGACGTGTTGGGTGAATAGTTAGCGTTACCCCATGTTTTAGTAATTAGATATAGTTATAATTAGTTTGATTTAGTTTATCATGTTTACAACCTTGGATGTTGGGCAGGCCTTCTTCCAGCATTGGGTAAGTGCATCACTCCATCACAATAGATCACAGTGGGGACCCTTTGTGCTTTTGCCTCGCATGAAAAGATAGCAGCGAAGGAACCTGGCAGGCTTCATGCTCACCGTGTTTCACGGGGAACCAGCGCTTCACTGTGCTTCACCGACAAATCAGCAAGAATTCAGGGAGAACGAACTCGCCCATGCTCGCCTGAAAGGGCTCTTCCAGGGACACCCAGAAAGTCAGCCATGCCAGACGTGTGAATGCACGTGATTCGTGATGAAGAAAGTCACCCCTCACGTGATGAAGAAAAAAAGCACGTGATCGCCCCCACCTGTGGGAGGACCAGATCCTGTTCCGAAGGACGGCCCACGGTTCGTTCGTGTCGAGTTCGAGGGTCCAAGCTTCACACATCCAGAAAGCACGCACGCACAAGCACACGGTCCACCGTCATGTGGACTCTTGTGAATAGCCTCTCCATATGGGGTCTACAGCTGGTGCATCAGTCTTGGTGTACCGCGATGTTATACCGTCAGTCCTGGTGCATACAGATGGTATACCGTCATGTGGACTCTTGATTCATCAGTCTACAGCTGGTGCAAACCGTGATGCCAACATCCGATGTTGGTGTGCTGGCGAGACCGGGGTACCGTGCTGCCGCGTGCTGCGCGGGAACGCTGCGCGGGAACGGGGGGGGGCCGAAAGTTCTCAGCGACGCTTGTTGGGTTTATCCCAGAGTGTGATCAGTTAAAACATCTTGAAACCACTTCTTAAAGGCGGTCACTCCCATGGTTACAGATGGTGACTTCTTTTTTGCACAGAAGTTAGCTTATTCCGACCTTTTGTTCCTGAAATCCGTCAGAGATGGTCAATTCATCCGCTTTGAATGAGGTTCACGCCATGATCTGGGCGCTTCTTGAACCAAAAACATCAAAAACAATCATGCAAAACCCGTCTATATCTTGGGTTTGGCCTGGGGCAGAGATGATTCCCCAGAACTGGCCTTCTCAAAAAAGTAGTTAGACCACCCATCCATCCACCTCAACCATCTTCTCAGGTACTTGGAGCACGTTTGGGAGGGTCATGTGGGTGCCATGGCCAGGCGCCCCCAAAAGGCAGAACATGTTCAGACCGAACCGGTGATGCACTCCCCTTCCGAGATCGGGAGAGCAGTGTAAGCACTACCAGATACGAACAAAAAGCGCTCGAGTTTTCCTCGGAGAGTAGCATGTAGAGAAAGGACTCGAGCTTCACGCTGCCCGGCCCGAGCGGTCCGAACGACCCCCCGTAGCCGAACGCGCACCTGAACAGGACCGACCTCGCTTCGACCGGGTGCCGAGCAATGCGAAGTTCGACGATTCCAGGCAGCGACTTCTTCTCGTCCAAAGGGCGAGGTGGGAGTCTTTGCGAACTTTTTGCTGGTCATTCCGGGATAAGCAGCTCAGCTCGATCATAGCAGACCGGAAGTGCAAAGGGCCAAGTCCTGGAGGTCGGGTGCTACAAAACATCCAAAGACATGGTGAAGTACATGGTGATTTGCTCATTTCGGAGTGGGAAGGGCAAGATCCTTCACATAGAGTGAGCAATTTCTGTAGAGAACCGACATGGAAAGACATGGTGTTGTGAAAGCCGCAAAGGATCAGCATTGGTATGAATTCGTCACACATTCCCGGTTTTCGATATGCAACTGCCCGCATATGCGAGATTGCGGTATGAAACTGCTTTCAGAAACAGGGGCCTTCTGTAAACCACGGTGGCTTTCATCGTTTTCAGGAACCCGTTTCTTGCCGGAACGAGCAGCGATCAAACCCAATGGGAGGATGTTGATGGCACCATTTCTTGCCGGGAAACACGGTTCTTTACAGGTTCAGTGGTCCTGCTCCTCCACCAGCCAGAAGCTAGCTTTCTATGCTTTGTCCGTCCTCGGATTCCCTCCAAACTTCATTCCCTTGAGCATGGCTGTGGTAACTCTTCACTTTTCCTTTCCGTGTTATTTTTCTTTTCTTCCTTTCAATTTCAAGGTTGTTGTTCTTTTCTTGTCATTTTTCTTTAGACCTTTCATCCCTTTTCCGATCGCATCAAAAACCACCCCACATGAAGCTTGGAATCGCTTTGCAAAGACTCGCTCGACTCGGTGCTCCGGCGCGTTCTCCTCGTCGGCGTCACGGAATTTTCCCGAGCCCAGGTACCATGCCAGAAAGCAAGCATAAACATATAACGAAGAACAGTGGACAATCTGTAAAGACTGGTGTTGGCGCTTATTGACTCTACTAATTGAACTTCACTATATGATATCTCTGTGAATTTCACATTTGGGCCACACACGGTCCTTCACTCGAGGACCTGAAAGCTCAGTCACACGGACCAATTCTCATCAACACCGGGAGGTCTAGAGGTGTTTGATCCATCCCAACCAGGTGCAGGAGAGGTGTTCCTTCAACCATCCTTCCAGGGTTGAGGTCTTATTACTTGTGACATGACTTGAGACGCCCAACGTCTGGGAAGTCAGAGCACGCAAGGAGACGCATCATGACACGTTGCAACTTGAAACAACCAACTTTTCACTGCACCTCTCGTTGGGGGGGCAGGTGGCGGCAGCCGTTGGGGTCCAATCGAAAGGATACCGAAGTCCAGTCTCATGCAGATTTGATGCTCCCATGGGGGTCATGAGCCAAGCACAGGACAGAGCGCCGGAGGAAGATTGCCTGCAGCAAGGGAGTTTGGAGTAGATGAAGGAGATAATGTAGACAACACACACACACACACCCCAGCACTTGTCAAGCAATCTTGGAAAGGAGGGTGATCAGCTTGGGGAGGGTATCCAATGCAGGAAAAAGATGCAAACGCATCAAGGTGTGTTACTGAGGTTCTTGTCACGAATCCCTGGCAGGAGAATTGAGAATGGTACTAAGGCTCTTTGTACAGCGAGGCTCTCTAGGCTAGAGCCTTTCTCGAACCAACCTGCTCGACTTACTTCTTCGCCATGTTCACGATCTGTGGGAGGTCCAGGGCACCGTCTGGCGATAGGACCATTGGATACAATCGCCACTTCTGACGGGCGATCCTGTAGATCACCACGTGGGAGGGTCAATGAGAAATCTATCAGCTTTCCTTGGAATGCTGGGAGGTTACTGTATGCTTCCTCAGACCGTCCATGTATAGAAATGGTACTCACAGTACATATGCATTTACCCCATTTATGACCCTATAATGTAAGAGTATATAAGAAGCTATTCCATACATGGAGTCGTATGGTTCGATCTTTCAGCCTGCAGTCTTGGTCTCTTCGTCGCTTCAGAACATGTGCGCGAACTCACCCGGTCACCCGCGCGGTTTCGGCGCCGCGAAAGGCGTGTCCCTGGTCCTTCCCCACCAACCGCCGTCTTTTGAAGGATCGGACCAATCTTGCGATGCCTCCCCGCACAGGGGAATCGCCAGTGCATCTCCGATTGCACTGAGACTGTCACTCTCCCCGCCATGTCCCAAGAAAGCATATATGGACTTTCGAAGTTGGGGTTCAGTCTTTAGGAGTCTGGAAGTCTTTAGGAGTCTGGAAGCACTGATCAACACAAATAAAGTCCCCATTCGGTTCATTCAGCAGGGGACTGGACACGACAGATGCACACACACACAAACTCCAGTTGTTTGCGGTGAGAGACTGACGTCAGATCGATAGAGTCGATGGAGTCGCCACAGGTGTTCTGGGGTCCAGAATAACACATTGGGCCAAAGCAACATGCAGCTACTGGATGTTCACCAAGCAACATACTGGGTACCAACAAACCGACATTTGAGCAGTCAAATCACCACCGTCGAGACATGGCGGGTGCTGTTTCAAGGAGCAGTCCCAGTGCACATCTTCTCCAGTATTTCGATCTGCTCCAACCACAGCGCACATTGGAACCCGTGCGCGTGGGAACCCGTGCGAACGCACGCGATGAGCGGAAGAGGCCGCCTGGGCCACCGGTCTCATCGCGCCAGCCAGGTGACACTGAGCGATTGCCAGGGGTCCCTGGGGTAGTGCATGGTGATGAGAATTTATTAATCCGGTCCACCTATTAAAAAACACGACCCTAATAAGGAAACCTCGGTCGCATTTTTTCTAATAGGGGGTCCCTGAAATCGGGGGGTCCAAAATAGGTCACCTGGGAAGAGCTTCAAAACCAAAAAGTAAATCAGTCAAATTTTATATAAAATCCTTTATTAAACTCGTATCAAAAATGCAAAAAAGCTCCAGATCGAAGGGTCTTCCTTTTACCCTACAAAACCTTCATTAGAATAGTGATTCTTCAGTAGACTAACAGCTAAAGCTTTCGAAAGGTGATGTCGCTGTGCCATGCGGTGTTGCATGACCTCGGTGGCAAGTGCGTTTGCGTGAGTCCGTGCCATTGGGGGAAGGAAAGCCTGCTGGTGTAAGCGCGGCATGTCATGGTGGATAGACAGGGCGGACAGAGGTGGGCAGTTACGGTTGTTTTTGGAACCTAATAAAAAAGACTCCTCCAAAGTCGGCAATGTTGGTAGTTTAGTAGCGGCTTGAAAGGGCGGCAATTTAAAAGCAAATATAAACCGTATTTAGGGGTTTCCGACATGACTTTTTCCTAATAGGGTCCGTTTTTTAATAGGTACTTGGGATTAGTAGTGATGGCCACCAACCTAAGAGCGATGGCCTCCAACCCAAGAGCGATGAGAATTTATTAGTGGATTGGTGATTTTTTCTTCGCCTTTTTTGTGTATAAATACTGTTTTGACTTTGACAAAACTAGTCCTCATGATGGGACCATGGCAGGAGATTGCGACTTCGACATGGCAAGACTCCCACACTTTTTGTTCATCTTCCCAGGGGCCCTGGCGAGACCAGGGTGGATGCTCAGTGCCCGCGAGAGATCAGGAAAAAACATCCAAGCGCTGGGAGGCGATGGGTGCAGCGAGGCGATGGTCATACCTGCATGCTGGTTTGGGGGACGTGACTAGCAGTGACTAGCACCGTCTCCAAATGTAGTTATAGAGCACTAAGTAGTTGGTATTGTTAAACAAGACCTTTGCGACCTATATACCCCGCCAAAAAATAATCATCCTACATTTTCGGAAGAGAGAGAGAGGGAGAGAGAGAAAGAGTCAACCAACTTGTCTACTGGTATGGAGCCCTTGACAACCCCACACGCAAGCTCCAGGTGCTGTAAGAGATTCTAGCAAGAATCCGGCAAGAGATCACGCGTTTGGACGGTGGGTTCCTTCGACCCGTCGAAGCCATAAACTACGAACATGTCCCATCACCAGTTAAAGGATGCTAAAGGGCTCACATGTTGTACACTGGTCTAGGCTCTAGTCACATTCCATTTCCATGAGCAACCATTTAGCTCCTGTTGCCCCGGGCGTGTAGCCTCGTGGCATCTGCGTTTGTGCCTTCTCAGAGGTCTCGCTGGTTGCATCCGAGGAAGCTTCTTCAAGTAATGGCTCACCCTCTTCACTCCGAAATTTCAGAGCTTCCCTCAATAGATCCCCCCCCGACTGGTGATGCAGGTGATTCTTTCTGCCGGAGCGCGTTGCTCCCTGGTACGCGTGGCTGATCAAGATCATGGTCCAAGCGGTGGTTCATCCTCAGCTGTTTCAAGTGAATGTTGAACGCCTTGCCATCCCATGTGATGCCATAGATGCAGTTCTGCGACACTTAATTCCACATAATCTCCACAACCCTCCCAAAGCTGCTTGGCTTTACTCACGTTCCTGTTTCCAAGAGGATCCCCAAAACCTGCTTTCTATTGCATGTTGACCTCTGCTTCGAATGCTTCGAACGGACTTCAGAAAACCCCCGAACTTCCCACGGAGGCCAAGACTGAACGGCTTCAGAAGCGAATCAAGGAGACCGGTCGAGACGTGTCGAGATCGGTTGAGGTTTGAAGAGAGGAGATACCTTGGATGTTGTCCCATGACCTGTAACAGTTAAGAACAAGTCTATTAAATCCATTAACCATCATCGTCGTCGTCATCATCATCTTCTTCCACTCAGAGGTGAACAACCAAATGGGATATGCCCAAGAGATACCCCCAGAGGTGAACAACCAAATATGCCTGTGGGTCATTGAACCCGGAGCGCTGGGCCATGTGTGAGTCTGCGAGATCGGAGATCGGGGCTCGTGGGGACTTTCTCAGGGGCTGACATGGAAGAGGTTGAACCATTGGGGAGTCCATTGGGGCGGACTTGGTGAAGTAGCTGTAACAAAATGTCATGCACATCGGTCCAACACATGAACATTTTTTGACCGAAGACATGAACCGCATCAAAAGACCTTGCCAAAAAAAAGCTTCCTCTTACATCACAGCAGGGCTTTCAGAAATCCTCTTGGGATGTGGAGCGCTTTCGCTCGTTCGTTGTCGCTCCAGTTGACGACGCTCCATGGGAAGACCAGATTGAATCCAGATACTTCTGGGGTGGAGGGTTGAGGGACGTCCTTGGGCAATCAATTCAACCGAGCGGTAACCGAGCGGTTGAGCTACCAGTACTCCTCGTTCACCACATGGTGGAACGGAGGAAGAGACCTACCTGTGGTTTAGTGCTCCAGGTTAGATGGGACCCATCCCAGGCCAATGACGAACACCTACTTCGCATCGCTACAAGTAACAAGGGTCTTACTACTTACTAGCAAGAAGCTACTAGGTGGCCATCGCCATTAGGTTGGCGGCCACCGCTACGAACGTAACGATGTTGCAACCGCAGCCTTCGCAGGAGGCGCAGAAAGCCGGAAAGGCGAGCTTCGGCCGATCCAAGACCATCCTGCAAAAGCGTGAGGACATCTTCTTCCGAAGAAGGAAGGTTCCACAAGAGATGTAACTCCGGAAAAAGGTTGGTGTTGCTGGGTTTTGAAAGAAGTTCAACTTGGAACTTCATGTCCAAAGCAGTTTTTCAGCATGTTCATCGTGCTTTACTCCCGCAGCTATGTCAGGGAGCTGGGGGCTCCTCAACAATGAATCTTGGGTTTACATTTCTGTTTTACACTGGTGTCAGAGGAGCCTTGTGGTTCTTGACCCTTAGCTCAGCTGCTCTACCACGACTATTTCATGTTGCCATAGGGAGTCATCAATGGAGTCGTCAATATTGGTGTGATAAAGGATCAGACGCTGGTAGTCGATGAACTACAGGAGTTTCACACTTGAGGTCTTGGGAGCACTCCCTCAAAAGAAAAGAAACGCTTTGACAACGAGGGTGAAGCCCACGTAATGCCGGCTTGGCGATATGTTGGATCCTCTTCCTAGTTGGATCAGGCGGTCTTTTTATTTTCCCTATGGGTAAATCATCTTTTGCGGAATATATTCATTTCTTCCACGTTCCTGCGTTTGGAGTGCCAGACGCGTGCTCCATCCATGTCGAGCCGCGAGGCGGGCAACACGGTGCGTGAGATGCGTGAGCTCTTCGTGTGCAACACAGTGCTCATCCAGGAGGTGCGCGACACCGACCGGTGTCGTGGGGGAAGCATCGCTTCGTCCTTTGCGACCTCCGGAGGCGGTTGGGGATCCACCCTCCAAGAACGGCGCACGTAGACTCCAGGTGCTTCCAGGCAGCGTGCTGGGCACGTCTCCAGACACGCCCCAGAGACGCGGTCCGCGCCGCTCGGAGTCTCAAGCTGTGCAAAGGAAGGGTTCTGTGGATCTCTGACAGCATAGGTGCACCGGTATGAACATATTATGAGGTGTGACATATATAATCATATATAATCAATTTAATGACCTATATAATCAATTTAAACAATATATATATATAGAGAGAGTACATATGTTGATAGGCAATGTTTTCCTTTTTTTGAATCCTGTAGATAACGACAGTCCACAGATGTCCAACGGCCAAGTCACACGGAGGGTCCGGACGGGAACCCGGGCAAGTTTTCGGGGCCCATCCCACTCGCGGAATCCGGTGGAACAACCAGATACCACCAGGACCCTTCACACCCCAGGGGTTCTGGTCTGTTTGGGGTGTTTTTTGATGGGGAATAAGGTCTTTCAAGGTCTTTCCGATGTTCAGTGGAGAACCTGCAGAGCCTCTGTTTGAGGGGGGATTGGTCTCTCCAGTTCGGTGGAGGTTCGATATCTGCCACCCATTTGGACACCCGCCCCCGCCCCCGGTGTCCCACTTCCGTGGCCCTTCGGAGTGGAGAAGAAGTGGAGTGCACTGGATCAAGTGGGCAGATTGAGGTCTCTCAGATTGAGGTCCTTGCACCACTCAACCAACGGGGGCGACCTTGTGCTATCAAACCTCCAAAACCACCGGCAGTTTTGGTCCGAAACCGGAGTCAGCTCGCGTCACGGAGTCGGCTCTGCTCACATCACGCAAGCGCGGCGCTTGAGGCGCTACTGTTGGAGGATGAAGTGAAGGCTCTTCTCGGCTGGGCGGAGCGGTATGCCGTCAAAACCTCTTGACGGTCGCACCTCCTTTGACTTGTGACTATTCTATCGGTTTCCCATGAACTACAGATATCATTTGGTGCTGGCCCAAGTTTATTCGCTGCTTTCTATCCGCCGCTAGGCACCCCTTTCTCTGGCCCAGGGTTTACTGAGGATCTTGTGACATTTTGACGAGCAAGGTGTTAAGTGGTTCACAGCCATTTGGGGTTGGCAAACATTTGGGGTGGGGCCACCTCACCTCGAGAGATGCCTCGCACGTGGTCCATGTGCGCCTCTTCTCCACAACTGAACCCTTGGATGAATTTGGTATCTATTCTTGAGTCACACATCATTGGTCATCATGCCCTTCCTTTTAATCCTTTTCCCGAGGTGTTCAATAGAATTAGCTTGGCTTCATCTTGTTTTGATTGCTCCCACATGGAAAGTCCGATTGGGTTGAGCAAATGAATCTACAGTGGTTTGTTTGTGTTTTTTTCTCAGGTGTTGCTTTTCAGAGGCCAGTCTTGTACATATAGTTTGGGGTTAGTAACTCCCTTGGTTCTTTAGTATGTTGAGTATTTTTGAAGATTGTGGGTGTGGATATGTGTGGATATGCATTGCCCGTCCCCAAGCATGACAAAAGGACCTGGGACGTCGTTGCTTTGCCTCGTCAGATCCCAGGCAGTTCATGACGATCTTTTGCATGGCTTCTAGGTAGGGTTTGCACCAGTGAGCCAGCAACTGACGGCAAAAGATTAGTTTTTTTTTTTTGAGAAAGGCCCATTTATCATTGACCCACTGCTACTGGCAATGAGTGATATACCGTATATACCCATCAGGATAGACTCTGTAAATATGTTTACAGTGAGGCGACCTGAAAGAGGCCCCTGGAAGCCTGTTTGCTTTACTCCATGTTCTCCATGTTGCGTAGGGAAGCTGCGTCCTGGCGATGTGAACGTCATCACTGAATCACCCGGCCCCATCATAGACATTGACCAACCGGGCCAGAATCAAACCTCCCGAAAGAGGACTAGACCGGGACGCTCAGCCTAGCAGACCACCAGCCGGCGTGGCATGTGCCAGGCCTCCTTCTGGTTTAACGCTTCGGGCATTGCCACGGTCTTCTGGTTGGTTCTGCTGGGACCTCGGCTCTTCACACCTGACAGGAGGCGGTTCTGTGTGGTGTACCCCCTGGATACGGTGACGATGCTCTTGTTGATCTGACAGGGCGTTCAGACTGCACCACCAACATGTCGTTCCGGGTCCCTTGGAATTTCTTTTTGAGAAGTTGATCAAGCTTCCAAATGATGGAAGCTGTGTGCAATCAGGATCCACCTCATTAGATTGATAACTGCAACTGGTCCATGGTCCAGATCTTCTTAGCTGTCTAATCACCCCCCTGGTGTGGTGCAGCACTTGTGTGTGGTCACTTTTGGGGATGGGCTGCCGGATTGGGAAGCACCAATCTGCGAGGGTCCAACTACCTTCTGAGGAGGTACGACTGGAGCCCTAGGGATGATTTCCGCAGCCTGTTGAGGTGCCCGGTTTTGGTACTTGTCTCCGGTTTGCTAGGGTTGTCCTCCACTTGATCGATCTCAAGACCAGATGCTTGCATCAAGTACTAGGCAGCTTTATCATGCTTTATCCTTTTTCAAAAGCCAAGACGACCGAACACCTAGGACCTAGGATCTATGGCAGTCAGTCCATCATCCACCCAGACGCTCCATGATTCACAGCCCGACCAGTTCCTCAAAACCATCACCGATTGGAGGGTCCGGAGCCCACGGAAACGGATGGTCCATGAGCGCTGGGTCGTGCCGCCCCGTCCAGTCCGCTGCTTTGGCGCGTTCAGGATGCTTTGGACCTTCGTCTTGGTCTTTGGCTGGACCTTCGTCCCTGGCCAGACGGCCTTCGATGCCGCAGCCGCGGGCAGTCGCCCGGCGTGGAGGGAGATGGGAAGAGCACGGAAAAGGAAGGCCAAGTTCCAGCAAGATGGGGAAGAATGGCAAGACCAGAATGGAAACAAGTACATATCCAAGTGTAGGAAGTGTTAAAAGGGTGTGCGTCTTTTACATGGGAGGGGGTTCCCGCAGGTGTTCTCTCGACGGAGTCCACATTGTACATGTTTGAGTGGGGAAGAGAGGGGCACCATTTATCCAATCCTTATCCTTGGATACCTCATTGTGAGGCAGAACATGACCCCCTGTGCCGCAGTGCAGGGCTCTCAGTGCGAAGACGAGACGTTCTTCCCGACCTGATGGGGTTGTGGGCGCCCAAACGGTTTCGCTTTGGCTCCCTCTCGTTGGGGAGAGGGGCATACAACGGTGACCGTCAGTGGGGAAGAGGAAGATCTTTTAGGATACCTGAAATCGCCCAATGTTCCTTGGTTTCTGAGTTGTATTTCCAGCCGGAATGCAGATGGCTTCCAAGGGAGCATGCTGTTTCGTTGAACTGCCGTGCAACGTGCCATGGTTTGGCAGTTTTCTGGAGTGCCATCACCATTCACCATATAGTGACGTTCACACCGAACACTATACAAAGATTTACAACATAGCCCAGAACAAACAAGCGAAGATATTTGCCTCTTGCCTGTGGCAAGTCGCTTTTCGGGTGCTCAGAGTCATCATCCCTTACAGCTTCCCGGGCTCGGTGTCTTGGGGCCCATCGGCCCTTTACACGTCAGACGTGCCACGCACCTCGCGCGGGGCGCACCTCGACACGACGCGCTCGCCAAGGCGCCAACTTCTGCGGAGCCTGGGCGAGTGCCGGGGCGCCCCAGCGGCCGCGGTCACGTGACCTCTTCATGTGGGGCGTTTCTGCGGTCGCGTGACCAGCGGAAGAACATCAAGGAAGGAGGGCCAGGGAGATGTTTCGGAAGGAGCCACTGGTCAACTTCACAGCAAGAAGGGAATTTGTGGGCAGTATGGGAGTGTAAGGGAACACTTGCACGAGGTCCCTGTTTCTGTACGACAAGATGTGAAGAATGACATGAAACAAACCATATCCAGTGCAGCCCAGTTACCACTATATGAGGAACCAGTGGTTCTAGGTCTATGGTTTTAGTCTTTGCAACCACTGGTTACCAGTCATAGTGGTAACTGGATGCCCTGGGATATATATCCTATGCCCGATCAGGGTGCGACGTTTCTGCGGCATGCATCCCACAAGTTTCGACCATACACATGAAGCGGAGTGCAAAACCACTCTATGTTTGGTCCTCGGAGTTCAAGGTCATCTGAAACCGGTGCCGTTTTCCATCCACGTGGGGAGTGCAATGCCAAGTTTGTATCATCGCTAAATCAATCATTTGCTGCTATTCAGCCCATGCAGCCAGCATCCAGCATCACAAGTGGTGTGTCTAGACCATTCTAGACCTTCGTGCGTGACCTTGACACATGTGACTCAGGTGCTAGTGGCACGCATCGCTGCGATTCTGGACATCTTCTTTTTGGTGATCAATCTCCTCACTGCTGATCACTCAGAAAGGAGCCCTGTGAGATAGCACAAACTATTCGGGGGCCAATTTTTCTGGGGAGCATTGTTGTAGGACAACCACCAGGTGGCTTTCTGGCATTTGTTGGATCTAAAGTGTCACACGTCGCAGACCAAACACCTCAGGCCGAAGAACGATGTCCGGCCTGGTGTCCGGCCAGGCTCACCCCCTCCCGAAAGGACCATATAGACACTTAGAGCCGGAGATAGCAAGGCCGGTCTCCTTTGCAAAGACCTGTTTTCCGCGGGTGCAGCGTTTGGTTGAACGTCCTGTTTGGTGATGATTTAGCTGTGGATCCAATTGGGCTTCTTTGAAGAACGCATGCGTCAACTGACTAAACTTCATGGTCTGGCTCTCCGTGTCATCCATATGATGCATGGAGGCCCTGAGCCCTCGTTTTACATGGGCAGACTATGGCAGACTGGGTTGTCCAGCCACAAGACCCAGAACGGATGGTGTTGCTATCATCTACCACAGTATTTATATACTGTATAATACTAACTATGCATGTACTAAGTATCAATATAAACTATTCATACCAAATATATATACTGTATATATATATAATGTATATATATATATAAGTCCACCTACTATCATCTACTATCTACTAAGGTGGCCAATTGGATGGCCACGCGTTTGGTGGCCTCGGAGGGCTTCGTGAAAGCTGTCTCTCAGAAGGCTCCTTTGCTGGGAAAGCCGATGAGAAGGAGAGTGAGAAGGAGATAAAGGTTGGGGAGTAGGCTTGGGCGAGACACAATAGTCTCCGTATAGGGATCTTTTGAAGGTACTCGTGGTTATTTCCGAGCCAGTCTCCAATCACCTTCCCTCACGGGGCATTTTTGGGATCGCATAATATAGAACAGCACCCGACTTCACAGGTGCTTCCTGGTGACAAGTCCGGTGCCCAGAAACCACCTTTCGTCGGGTCTCCAAACAGCTTGGCCAGGTCCGAGGGAGATGTGCGCCGATGTGTGCGACCGTTTTTCGGTCCGAGTTGAAGACGAGACGAATGTAGACCCACCGACAAGCTCAGACGGTGTGCCCGTGGTGGCGGCCGTTGTCCCACATCCGAAACGAAGGTGGGGTGGGGTGGGTGTCACGGGGTTTTGTCCCTACCTTCTCAGGATTGTGGTACAGGAGCCCTAGTGATAGCGAAGACTACTGACTATACTGCTAGTTCCAGAACCTTCCAACGGCGGTGGGTTTCTGGACACCAACTACTTATCACTTTGGGACACGAGATCGGGAGGGTCCAGGTTGAACGTATACGGAACCTGAGTTCAGTTCCAGCCATCAAACACAGGTTGCAACTCCTATCGCCACGGACATGCCACAAATGACCCAAAAACCAATATCTTCCAAAACACAGGTCGCAACTTATAAGTAAACCAGCACCCTCCAACAGGTCACAAATTACCAGAGGAGACTGGTGTTTAGGTGCTGGTCCACCTTAAACGTCCACTACCACCTCCGTCCACCGAGCACCGAACACATGCGGCCGGCCGTGTGCTGTCCCGGACGAATTCGGGGTCGGCCGGGCTGGAACCGCATGCGTTGCCACACCCGTTTGAGGAGAGCGCCGAAGGGGAGGTGAAAGTATTTAATGTTTGAACTGGGGGCCGAAGGTCCGAAGGTTGTGATGAGATGTCCGGGCGCAGCCTATAGAGTGGTCTATAGGTATATGATGGTATATATCGATCATCTCCTTCTTGGACGTCTGTAGGGTAGCAGCCTTTGCCGAGGCTCGCGAGATCGACCGCAAAGGGTCCGGACGGCCCAGCTGGACCCGCTGACACGCGCCGCGCGTGAGCCCGGCGTGGAGTCCGGAGCGGAGTCTTCGACCCCGGTCGGAACCCGGAATCCGAACGGGGCAGGATTCATGGGGTTCTGGGCTCTATCGGTTTGGAGGGACCGGTTGAGTCATTCGGGCTGTGTTTCCGGAGCATCCTGGGTATAGTTTAACTTGGATTGGACATGGGAAGATGAGACCCTACAGGTGAACAGGCATCTGACCGGTCACCCAGTCGTTGAGACCGGTTGAACCCCGATCGCGTCTCTAAGGCTGGGCTTTCCGGTCGCCGAGCTCGTGGTGAAAGCCCTGTTGCTCCGGGGGCGTTCGGGTCTCCAAGAGCATGGCTTCCATCGTGCCTGGTGGGCCTTCCAAGAGCATGGTGAGGGTGGGACCTGGCTGGGCAGTAGTGCAAAAATACCACAAACTATCTCATATAAACCTATATAATATATTAGTGCTGCTGAATGCTGATCTATGCTGATCTGTTACTGTACTTTCCCTATGGGTAAAACCCCGTATTCTGGTGAATCTTCACCCGGCTTCCACAGCAAACCCAAGTAGAACCAGTCGAAGGTCAGAGGCCCGATGAAGAGGCGCCCAAGACCTCATGAGGGCCGATGGTTTGAAGAACAGACTCCCCATGAACATGAATACATGAACATACATGAACCATTTTCCACTATGGGTCTTGATGGCGCTCAGGGGTTTTCTGCTCTTGTCACAATTGTCCCGGTCCCTGTTGTTTTTGCATTCCAGTCATGTTCTAATTCTAATTGATCCAGGTGCTTCAAGGCATCACATACCCTACATATCCCACATATTCACTTTGATCCCATAGACCTTGCTGCTGTATAGACTGTTTTCAAGCAATAGGGAATGTTTGACGGCAAAGTGTGGGCCAAGTCAAAAACATGTTGTGAGCCCTAGACCTGCTCCAAAGCTGTGACTGGCACCGGCAGACTGAACTGACAATCCCCAGACACTCCAGGGGACTGCCAGATATGCCTACAGTACATTGGGCTGGTTTGGGGGGCTCAATGGGGCGGCATATATGGCAGTCCCATGGAGTGTCTGGGATTGACCACTTTCCAGGGAAACGGCTTGGGAGTCAGAAGAGTTCAGTTCCATCCATGTGCCTTTCGGCGTCACGTGCCCACACTCACCCACCCGCCCCCAACCTCCGCGCGGACGTCCGCTTGCGAGTTTTGAGGATCCAAGGAAAAGCCCCGCCATGTAGGACAACAAGGTACATGCCTTGGCGTCTCACCTGCCCTGACGATGGATTAGGGGCATCGAGGTTGGACATGGGAACCCTCGAACTATGGAGAATGTTTTGGCCTCCGAATCTTAGAGAGGAGTGATCCCAAAAGAATGCGTGCCGCTAGCGGTTCCAACACCCCTTGAGTCTTTGGGCGCACGACCTCAACCACCGATGTTGCTGCCCGCGGGTTGCTGTCCCAGGGCGAAGTGGACGGAAGAAATGTGTCTTTTTTCCAACTCTGGACCGCCAAAAGCATGTAGGTCGTGTCTGTAGGGGGTTGATCTCCGCCTCACTTTCGGTCTTGGTCCACAGCCAAACGGATTGAATCAGTTTCGTTCGCTTGGTTTTCCACTTGAAGCGCTGCCTCGAGACTGCTGTCTCAGCGGCCTTGGGTGAGACATCTTCCATGGCGGTGCTGCTGCGGCTTTTGCTGGCCATTTGCTGGCCTGTTGCCCTCGGACACTTGAAAGATCTCGGAGATATCTACCTGCCCTTGCAGTTTGATAGTACGCAGACATTAAATCGGACACGTCCCAACCACTGGCAGATTCCATGTTACCTTTGGCTTTCCATTCCGTAAGCTTGGCAAGTAGGTAGGTGCATGATGCCATGATGACTTTGGTCTCACACTCAGCAACTGGCTTGTTCATTGTTCGCTTTCGGGGAACATGGGAGTATTGACGTCGGAGTCTCCCTACAGGCTCCTCCAGGGCCCCCCAACTCCGTCCAAATCATCGGAATGGGCCATGCATTCAACATTGGGAAGACCTCCTTTTGGCCAAGCTTCCGGTGTTAGGAACCCAAAACCATGGGAGCGAGTCACCCGATCGTCAGACGCACACCCAAGTTCTTGAGGGTCTTGAGGGTCCGATGTCACATGTCTTCGCTATGAGGCACCCCTCCCCAAATTCACCCACCAGAGGAAAAGTAGAGAACCTGCTGAAACAGCATTTTGGGACCCATTGGGGGCACCTATACTCAAATCCAACAGGTGGATCACCTAGCCTTGTAAAAGGCAATGGAGCGAGTCAGGCTACCAATGTTGGTGCTAACGAAGGGGCCAGTTTTGTGCAGCTGGATTCGGGGTTCAATGTTCCGTCCCGATGCATCGATCATTGCATGTAGGGCATTGATTCAATTGGCGCCATGATATCAAAAAAGAAAACGAAGGCCTTCCTCCTTGCTTCCCTCTTTTCTGCCAGGTTCCTTGGTACAAGACTCGGCTTACACTTGGCCTCAGGAAATGTGAAGCTGGGAAAGCACATCGTGAAATACACCGAGGAGCTTCGGGCGAGTGTATTCTTGATTTTTGTTTGGGATTTTGTTCGATATATTATTTCAAAGTGTTCTTGACAGGGAAGACAGCCAAAGGATTTTTCAAATCTGGGAGTCAAGACATCCTTCATAACTTTGTTTATGGTCAGGGATGGCTCATGGATGCTTGTGTTTAACTATTACACCCGGCGCATCCGCTTAGCTGCAGCAGTCTGGGGCAGCCCGCAGTGACCCGCCGCACCGGGGGATTGAACTGACGCATCCGACGCATCCCGAGGGTCAGAGCATCCCTCAGGTATCGGACCTTTGAGGCTGACCTGTGGGCAATTCTTGACAGCGTTTCTCACAACGACATGTCCACCGTCATGTCCACCTATTATATTTTGCATGCATAAAGAGGCAAGAAACACATCCAGCTTGTGACCTTTTGAGCTATTGAACGGTGGAGCACCCACTGGGGCACCCAACGACGACGGTCGAGTCAGGTGGGGGCGTGGACCCAAAGGGTGCAATGGAGCCAAGAAGTCGAAGAACATAATAACAATGTATATACCCTAGGGATCCAGTCGTACCTTCTCAGAAGGACTTCCCCAAACCTACATCACAGTGTCGAACACATCACCTCACTTGGATCCCTAGGGGTGCTAAAAGTACATCTTGGGATTGTATGGGTGTACGATTTGTTCATTCGCTTTCGGAAGGCTACGGGTCCTGAATGTATCATTGGTGGACTTAGTAAGGCTTGAAAGTCAGTAGCACGATTCCAAATGGATGGAGCAATGGAACCCGTTTCAACATGTCTTGGGAACCATTCCGTTCTATGGGGGACCAACATGGACTCCATATACTGTGAATTATTATAATATATATATATCGTATATATATATATATATGTGTGCGTTAAATAAATAAATATATATATATATATACAATACACCCCTCCAACAGGTCACCACCTGCGACTTTTAGGAGACCTGTTGGAAGGTGCTGGTATATGTTTTAATAGCTATTATAAAGTTATCAATAGCAGTTGTCAAATACGCCTTAAGTGCCACATTCAAAACTGGATTACTTAGTGGACTACACCATGAGATGACAAGCAATCCTGCACTTGGTCCTTCCCTTCTGGCCCCCCTTCGTGCAGCCCGGGCCAAACCCGCTGCAGTCCCATGACCTGGCCTAGGCCCTTGGTTGGTGGCTTTAACCAACCCCAGTAGATTGCACCTAGCATCGGCCCTTCTAGCATTCCACACCCCAGGCACTCCAAGAACGGCATATTTACCTTCATTGACCCCTTTTCAACCACCCCAATGTATGTAAGATTATGTAAGTATGCCAAGTCCCATTGGTCCTGTTTGGATATTCTCATGGGACCAGTTGAACCCGAAGCCACGACGGCACCGTACTTCACTGTTCGTCACCCAGGCATGATCGTTTCTCAAGCGAGCCAATTGATCTCTTGGTCAGTCGGCCTTTACATTCATCTTGCACTCCATCATGGCACGTCCTACTACTGCTCCAATCCATCATGCTCTACCTCATGATCCAATGCAGTCAACTTGGTGCAGATCGCCTTCTACCTCCGGAAAGCTGCAGCTTTACTCGACGATATCTACACGATCCTCACACCGCTGCTACCACCACCGGCATATCCTCCACTGCCTGGCTTTGGCAATCCACCTCGACCTCTTCAGCCAACACAAGCTGCCTTTCCACTCTCATCCAGCATCGAGGAAGAGAGTGCCACATTACCTAAAGCCAGAATTGTTGGCGTGCCACACATTCCACCACCATCATCCTCACCATCCGACAGTGAACCATCAGACCCACCGGCACCGCCACCAACCAAGCGAGCACGCCTTCGAGTCACCAGTACTCCGACGCTGCACTCGTCGCCCGGGGGCGACGCGGAGCACCAGGAGAAGTTGAACTATGTCTTGAGCCAAGCGGATCGCCCTCCGATCTTCTTGGAGATCTTTTCGCCCACCTGCCCCGCCTGCCAAGCCATTGCCGCTCGGTGGTCGTGGGTGCGTGGTCACCCCCTGCACGAGGAGGATCGAGGAGGAACTGCTCTGGTTTGAGCGGTTCCATGGAAGATGGGAAAGCACTGGTGACATGCCTGCTTGTGCAGATCGGATGATGTTTTATTTCCCCTATGGGGACATCATTGGGAATATTTTTTAGTTTTTCCTGGATCCTTGGGCAAATCCAAGCATGTGGGTGTTAGCACGTATATATAATTAAGCCATGGCCATGTTTCTTATTCCCAGGATTCAGGATCTAATATGTCATGGCTCCTGGCGAGGGTGTTCTATAGGTTTCTTCAAGTTTCTATGGTTGGGGCAGTTGGTTCTTGGGGTTTGGAGGCTGGGCGGGCATGTTGACAAGACTTTTTGCTGAAGGAATCGCCCTTGTAGATGGTGAGGTTGAACTGAGTTCATATCGGTAAGGCGGTAAGGATGGCACACCATGCCAGAAAGGTCTTTGCGGATCCACTGATGTCTCTTTGTTTTCGTTCCCTATCCGGTGAATCTCCGCAAAATCAAGATGTTTCTATATGGTGTGCCAATTCCTCAGCCAGCAATTTATCAGATCCAAGTTCACCAAAATTGAACAATTGGCAAAAATAGGTGCAGCAGGTATTATTGGTGGTACTTTAATTGCAGACCTTCACTTTTGCTCCGCCTACCCCGCTCAGGCGCCCCGGATGAACGCCGCGGCGTCGCGCTTGCGGGCAGAGACGGAGATCAAGGCGCGTCGAGAAACCGGGTCGCGGTCGCGTGGACGGGTGAAGATCGGTGAGAAGGCGCCGGGTGGGTGAATCGAGACTCCTTGAGGCTTTTCGATGAATTCGGTGGTTCGGTGACTCGGTGGCTCTCACATCGGGAGTCTGCCCGGAACTCGGTTCCTGAACACGGACCACATCAAACCTCCCCCAAGCTGCAACAGGAAGTCAAACTGGCTGTTGGACTGTTACGAAAGCCAGCCTTCGTAGAAGGCGCCAGCGGAGTTGTGTTTGGCGAACGAAGTGAGTAGTTAGGGGGTCTGGGGGGGGTGGCCCGCAAAAGGTACACGTAAACTCGGCACATGCTGGGGGAGGAGGGTGCGTCGAGGGAAGGTTTTTTGAGGTTGTGTTGGAGGTGATTTTTGAGGGGTGGCGATGCAAGAAATGCAATTTGCATCATTTGCATCATCTAAATGGAAAGGTGTAGTTGGCACCTTGCCAGGTATAGAGACCCAGAGTAGCTATAGTGCAGCTACCAGGTATAGTACTTCGAGTTCCCTTTCCGTCAACCGCTCGATGACCTCTACACACGCACAGCAATCCACAGCTTTGAAGCCTCATGCGCGCGATACCTGGGAACAGAATTGTAGCTACCGTGGGTCCGTATGAATGCTATGTTGCTATACCTCTTACACACCTATAGCAGCTCAAAGCACGATCTGTGCATGTGTGGCTCGAGAAAGATATACGTAAACTCTGGAAGGTGATGCTTTGATGCTTTTGGAGCGGGTGGTGACGCACTCGCCAATGAGAACATATACCCTTCAATAGGAACTCGAACAGCTCAAATCCAGAAGATTCTGAAAATGGCCTGGCTCCCTATATGAACCCTGGGAAGACTGGGAAGCGAGGAGGTGGAAAGTCCTTTGCTCTCGCTTCGCAGACCTTCATTTTCAAGGTGGCCTGAACAGAGTGTTTTAGGGCAGCAAACCCTGGTCTCAGGCCACCGTGAATTTAGCTTGAAAACCACAGCTTTGAAGCCTCATGCGCGCGATACCTGGGAACAGAATTGTAGCTACCCTGGGTCCGTATAAATGCTATGTTGCTATACCTCTTACACACCTATACAAGTTCAAAGCACGAATGAGACTTCAAAGCTGTGGTTTGCTGTGCATGTGTGGCTCGAGAAAGATATACGTAAACTCTGGGGGGTGATGCTTTGATGCTTTTGGAGC
The DNA here is from genome assembly GCA_963970005.1 of Durusdinium trenchii. Taxonomy (NCBI): domain Eukaryota; class Dinophyceae; order Suessiales; family Symbiodiniaceae; genus Durusdinium; species Durusdinium trenchii. The sequence goes on from CAXAMN010024251.1 coordinate 264,916, forward strand.
GGGTGGTGACGCACTCGCCAACTATACCCTTCAATAGGAACTCGAACAGCTCAAATCCAGAAGATTCTGAAAATGTGGGAAGCGAAGAGGTGGAAACAGCTGGGAGGTCTTGAACTTTTAAGTAAACAAAAGGCCACATTCAAGCAGCAGAAGGACAATGTGCATCCTCTGCTCTCGCTTCGCAGACCTTCATTTTTAAGGTGGCCTGAACAGATTGTTTTAGGGCAGCAAACCCTGGTCTCAGGCCACCTTGAATTTAGCTTGAAAAATTGTCTGTTTTAACAAAAGCCTTGTCACAGAGACACCTCAGGACCCTTGCTTCGCATATCTTCATTTCTGAGGTGGCCTGAACATATAGTTTCGGGCAGCGAGCCTCTGGTCCCAGGCCACCTCGAATTTTGGTGCATTGTTTGGCTTTTGCTTCATCTGAATGTGGATGGGAATTATCTATGTGTGAAGTCGGTCGGGGGTCGCGGGGGGGTGGCCCGAGAAAGGTATACGTAAACTCTTGGAGAAAGATATACGTAAACTCTGGGGGGTGATGCTTTGATGCTTTTGGAGCGGGTGGTGACGCACTCGCCAACTATACCCTTCAATAGGAACTCGAACAGCTCAAATCCAGAAGATTCTGAAAATGGCCTGGCTCCCTATATGAACCCTGGGAAGACTGGGAAGCGAAGAGGTGGAAACAGCTGGGAGGTCTTGAACTTTTACGTAAACAAAAGGCCACATTCAAGCAACAGAAGGACAATGTGCATCCTCTGGTCTCGCTTCGCAGACCTTCATTTTTAAGGTGGCCTGAACAGAGTGTTTTAGGGCAGCAAACCCTGGTCTCAGGCCACCTTGAATTTAGCTTGAAAAACTGTCTGTTTTAACAAAAGCCTTGTCACAGAGACACCTCAGGACCCTTGCTTCGCATATCTTGATTCTGAGGTGGCCTGAACATATAGTTTCGGGCAGCGAGCCTCTGGTCCCAGGCCACCTCGAATTTTGGTGCATTGTTTGGCTTTTGCTTCATCTGAGTGTGGATGGGAATTATCTATGTGTGAAGTCGGTCGGGGGTCGGGGGGGTGGCCCGTAAACTCTTCGAGGTGATGTTTTAGTGATTTTGGAGCGGGTGGTGATGCAAGAATGCATTTTTTGCTTTTGCATGGTTACTTATGTGTGGGCAGAGCAAGACATGAAACAGATTTAGAGAAGATAGCACACCACGAGAGACTCCGCGGCAGCCCACAAGACTCTGCTGCAGCAGACCCTCCTCTACCACAAGACAAGACCCGACTCACTATAACAAGCAGCTATACCCATCTATATAGAACCTAAATGAACCTAAATAGACAACTGTTCCCAACAAGCCAAGTTTTTGTTTCTTCAACTTTCCTGCAACCACGTATGCAGCTCCTCCGTTTGCTGGATTTTTGCTTCTTGCCATTTTCGCACTCCACGTGTCCCTTCAGGTGGTAGCGCTCGATGGGACACAGGCGGAGCAGACCATGCAGAAGCTTGGGGCCAAGGAGCCCCGAAGCGAGGTACGACGAAGCGAGGTACCACGCCCCAGGTCAAACGAAGAAGCAGAAAAAAAAGACCTCCAGCGACGGAGAACAAGTGGCAGGAACAAGTCAAAAAAGTGTGGTTCAGTCTATTCTGCTTGAGGTGTGGCACCCTAGCCAGGAAAAAGTGGACAAGCGGCAACAGTTTTTGGGGTGATTGGGGGCAAACCCAACAGATGGGAACATGCTAGCCTTGATTTCCGAAAGAAAAGGCTTGGAAGTCAGGTGCTGCAATTCATGTTTGGGCTAGTCTCGACATTCAGAGGGTGAAGAGGGTAAGCGTTTGGAACTGTGATGGTCCATCTCCAGGAGCTTGCAGCTTCATGTGGAGAACCACCATGTTTCAACCTTTATAGGGCTGATTGCGGTTGATATAGGAGGACATCAAGGATTTCCGGAACTCCGTGGGTTGCATCCAATGGTCATGCTGAACACATGTTGAACACGAGTCATATATCATTGGTTGCTGAGAGCCCTTTGGTTCTGGTCGTATATGTGATGGTGTTAACCACCTTCTTAACCACCTTGTGAGGATATGGTTGGAGCCCTATAGGGTATGTTGGCCACCGGTTTTTGGCAGATGACAGCAGATGACTGCGTGTTTCTTTGAGGGTTTGGGCTCTCGAAGACGGCTGGTTTTGCGTTCATCAAGGAATTCAAGGATCATACACCCTGGAAGACTAACATGGACCCGGAAAACCACTGGTTGCTAGAAGTAAACCACTGGTTGGTAGAGGGGGCCATTGTCAGGGTCTATGTTAGTTTTCGGGAGTGTACCCAGACCATCCATGGGCTTGAAATAGTTACGTAATGGGCCATAAAAGGGGTAGCTGTATGTAGCTATCCCATGCAATGCTTTAGGATAAGGCCTCCCATGGAAGCCCGACTCGAATCAGTGTTTCGATACAACACCCTCACTTGGGCTGGTCAACCTTCGCCGGTTTCAGAAGATTCATGTCAATCCAGAATGACTCACGTCCGTGAACGCCCGTCACTACCGCCTTCGACCACCCCTAGTGGGTGGTCGACCGTGCGATCGATGTGGCCCACGCACGGACAGGAGTTTCCGGCGCTTTTCTTCCTGGGCGCCAACCACACGGCGCCTGGAAGTCGGTTCGGTGCAGAAGCGACATGGACGGGGGGCAGGCGGCAGGTTTTGCTTAGAGTCTTAGAGGGATCTTGATCGGCCCTATGGGCCGAATCCCCCTGAGGAAGGTGTTGGATTTTGAGAGGGATCCATCTAAAGGACATCTTGGGGTGCCAGTGCCATCTACTCTGAAGGCACTGTAGGCTCGTGGGCAAATCCAAGCAGCATGGGTACGGCCGACCGTTGGACAGTAGCATGGGCCGGTGCTTTCGTTCGACGGGTAGTGTGTGACACTGGGAACTAAGCATTCCTATGTTCATCCATGCCCTGAGCTTCTAAGGCTTAGATTCGATAGGCCTCGGCTTAAATGTGTAGTAAACTGGTCAACCATGTCAGAAATCCAGGTCACTCACTGGTTCAGAAAGGCGCCATGCAACATCTTCACCCACGTGGCGCACGTGGTCCTCACGATTCACCCAAGACCGTGGACACATGGTGCGCACACACACACGCACCTTCCATATCTTCCAAGATCGTAGAGGAGTTCACCGAAAGAACCTTTTGAGCGATTTTTTACGCGTGTCCCGGGTGGTTTACCAGTCATCGGCCAGTACCGGTAAAAGATTATCACTATATGTTTGCTACAGGTCTTTAATCCAAGGGAGGTCAAGTGAACTTATAGGACCCTACTGGGGTACCTATGGGATAGTCTCTAGGGTCCTTCAACCTCTGTTGGATAACCATCATCCACTGAAACTGTGTAACATATACCCAGCCATTTCCGCTGCCACTCGTGCTTCGGAGCAGCAGGCGGACCCCAATGTTTGAGGGTGTCACACACAACCAGGCTGTGCCCGTGTTCTTTTTCCTCCAACCACTTCTCCTTTAAGTATTGATCTCCCATGTCTTAACTGTGGTTTGGCAGGTCCTTTTATTATTTGAATTCGTAAGGCATTAAAGCGATTAAAGGGGGTTTCAATGGCTTGCCTCCCCACAGCCATGGGCCGCCTGGACCTCCAGCGCCCCAAGGCTCGCTTGGACCTCCAGCGCGCCGACACGGCCGCCGCCATCGTCCACTGGGCCACGCGCCTGGCGGCGCCGGCGGTGCGGCAGGTCGCGGCGGCGGAGCTGCCACCGTGCACGGGGGCGCCACAGCTGGTATTGCGGGCACCGTGGCGTGGCGGGATGAGATGGGATGTGAGGCCAGGCTGGAGGAGAAGGAAGGCGGATTAGAAGAAGGATTGCGCCCAAAAACCTAGCTAGTATAGGGTATTTCTGGTGATTTGGGGGTTCAGGAGGTGCTGGAGACCGGTTTGGATGGTCATTTGTTTTTTTTTGAAGCCATCAAACTCGTCCACAGCTTGATGCTTCACCAGTTGTCAAGTCCAGTTTCAGGTCCATGGTGCCAGCCTTCCAAAGCATTGCAGAGGAGCACAAGCTACACTTCGAGGCTAAACGAGCGACCTCTCTCCATCTCCAAAATCGACGAACCGCGCGGTGTGCGGCGGTGTTCTGCGCAGATCATCCAGTTGACGGAGCCTGCGCGACATGTCATGTCTAGACTTGATTTTTGGAACACATGTGGATTGTAAAAATTCTTCATAAGATCTTCATACATGATTTCTGTATGATTTTGGTGTTTTTTTTCCTCAAGTGATCGATCATCACGTTCCAAGACTGCGACTAGTCTAGCAGCTAGCAATGACATCGATCGCCTTCCAAGGAGGAGAAAGCAAGCTAATGATACTCCTTGAAAGAATCATGTTTGTAGAGGAAGATGGTCCAATGGGCCTATGTTCCAAATCCAAGACTGCTTCAGGGAGTGTCATGCAGGCTTGGGGAGGACCAGTCAAGCCTGCGGCGGTGCAAACTGGTCGGACTCGCAGATGTGGATCCAAAAGAGCTTGTACATCATACCAATGCTACAGATCTGTGAAATGACATGAAATAACCATAAATAACCGATAGGAACCACACTCACCTATGGTTCTGCATCTTGCCCGCAGTGAGGGCTTCTTGTCGAAAAGGCCATCTCTCCAGTCTCCATCGTCCCAACGGTCACGCTTCGAAGGCCTTCTGGATCACCACCGGCGGCCCAGCGACGGCGGCCATCCGCCATGCCCATCAAGCGGACGCGACCTTTACATGGAGCTCCTCGGGTAAGCGGACAGCTGGGCAAGCTGTGCAGATCACCCGGCTGGTGCGGGAAGTGGCGACTCCCAGGCTCCAGACCCGTTGGTTTTTTTCCCCCATTGGCAGCGAGCAACTACGACATGTTTTTGAAACAGAGGGCCACCCAGCGAAGTAATAGCCAGACACTTCATGGGACTTGGCATGTTTACCTATTGGATCCTATTCAAGATCTTTGGGGGGTGCCTTCAAGGGTCCATGTATAGGTAAATCTTCCATACATTGGAGTGTTTGGGAGTCCGATCATTTGGGATCTCGTTTTGCAGAGGTTCCCCGGTCAACCGGGACATCAGGGCTTTTCCACAGGTGTGGTGGGTGTGGAGGTGGATGCTGTGGCAGATCGAGGCGTTCAAGACCTCATTGCCAAACATGGCCAACCCTCCTGCAGAGGACCACATGGACCCCCAACACCACTTGGGTTGAGGAAAACCCATGAAAAACCATGTGAGTCCGATTCTGAGGTCTTACGGGGCCATGTGATTCTGCTGAGGTGTAGGTTACCACATCCCAGACACGGGACTGCCATAGGACTGCCGATCAATTGGGGTGGTGCCATGGGGGTCAATGGGGCGGCATATGATATCATATATGGCAGTCCCATGGAGTGTTTGGGCATAAGCTCACCTACACAATCCGAGGTTCTGGTTCTGGTCCTCACGTATGACATCGTATGACACCTCACCAGGAGCTGCCGCGAAAAGAACACTGCTAATCCTGCGCTAGATCCATCAGAAGTCACCTCAAACAGATGGCTGACACACACACACACACACGTTTCAAGGTGGTGTTAAGATGCATTCACATTTGACGATCTATAGTTAGTGCAAGAACGACCTCTTCAACCCGCAACAGCCCTGAGCAACGGGAAAGTTGAAGAGTCAGCAACAGAATAGTTTAAATCATCGATGGTACAAGCGGTTGATCAGACCACTCATCAACCGAAATGCCATAGCCTTGTTGGACTGGTTGGGCAAATCGGCCGTGGAGATCAAACAGCCGTGTAAGTCCCTGGAGACGGGGTGTTGACACACACACTCACACACAAGATAGTATGCCATGTATGCGTCAGGCAGCTTCTGCTCAAAAACGACCAGCCAAGAGAAGAGCCAAAAGGCCCCCTTGGATTCCACGGGTGGCACACACACACCGCCTACTTGAGGTGATCTCACAGCCGATACACTGGACGAGGAGGGTGAGCGCTTTGAGCAACTGGTGAAGGAGAGTCTTCTCCCAGTCGCTTGGCTCGGGGCTCCGTGCTGGACAGTTTCGGCACGTAGCAATGAGCAAGGAATCTGGGTGGTGCAGGCTTTTATCATGCGTGACTTGAACAGTTTATCGTGATGTTTTACTTGATTGCATTACCATGCTTGACTTGAACGGTAGTTACAACATCTTTGAAGATGTTAACAATTGACATTCAACATGCTTGAGTTTAACAGTGAACATCTTTCCTAGACCTTCAAAGGGGTGTCCATTGGAGATCCACAAGTGGTGTGGGGTATTCCGTTGGAGACCCCTTTGAAGGTGCTTGTTAGTGATTGCACCATATTTTGCCATGCTCGATTCTGGGAGCTGTTGAGCGGCCGAGTGGCAGCTGCGTCGACCGACGTGTTGGACGCGGGATGGGGCCGCGAAGCTCCAGATCGATCACGTGCCCGAAGGAAGCACCCCAAGACAGCTGATCCCAGACATCCATGGGATTGGAATAGTTACCAGGAGTCACAAGTAAGTGGTGTTTTTTGTCGTTAAGTGAGTAGACAATGGGCATCCCCTAACTTCCAATAGGCACCCCTTTGTGACTCCTGGTGCGTATATGTATGAACATGACCCCAAGGTTGGTAACTATTCCAGTCCCATGGATGGTCCGGGGCCGGTGATGGTAGTTTGATTTAAAAACGGGTCGTTTCGGATAGTTTTGGAAGTGGCGCCTTTGTTGATCAAAAGGTAGTTACCTCCTCTCCCTGCAAGATCCTTCTTTGGACGATCCACAGCACCGGACCGTAAGGGCCTCTTTTGTGCGTGCTTTGCGCCGTCCACTCCCGTTGGTCAGTCTCCCGTTATACAAGTAGCTTCACTCCTGTTTGATTGGCCTTTGTAGGGCCGCAATTCCCAAGCTTTCACCCAGCAGCTGGGCCTCGCCTCGCGGTGTGGCTTGGTCCCTTGAGGCTGTGATCATGGTCGACGAACCCAAGAAGGCTATGAAAATGATTGAGAGCTCCACGGCGAAAGCGAGAAGTTGGGCACCTGTTGAATCCATGTGCTGGTTAGGGTTTCGGAGTTGGTTTCAAGGAAGCCTGAATGGATCTCCTGTAGAGCTATCACCCCACCCACCGTCCCCCCCTTGAGGGGATTGTGTCTATCAAGATGTTGCCCCAATCATCATCAACTTCCAGGACCTTCTCAGTGACCTCTTCAGGATTGATAAGTGGCCTTTTCAAGACCTAAGTGACCTCATTCTGGAATCTCAAAAGGTCACAAGGAGGGTCCTGGTTTTGTGGGTCTCTGGTGTGTTGTGTGGGCTTGGCTGGCTGGGGCCGGCATAAAGGTCGTTGCTGATCGTTGGTGTTTGATTAATCCACAGTGAGGCTCCGTAACCCCCATGGCGCAGTTCCCCAGTTGTTGGATAGTGGATCCTATTCTATGCAAATTTATAGACTCTGAATTAACCACCGACATCTTACTGTAGTAGAAATGTGATTTATGACGACAGCAATATCCTACAAAGGAAGTGGAACATGGTCCGGAAAGGAGTGGAAGACTCTAGACACAGGGGTGAACTCCACTTCCATGCCCCAGCGATACCCCGCAGACGATGTCCAACGATTCGGAGGTTTCTCCGCGACAGGCGACTCTCCATGTGAGTGCTTCACTGTTTTCATCATGATGCAACTGCTTGAAAAGGGTGATGACGAGGCATGAAAGCTATGACACGGTATGCAAGCTATGAAACTAACGTGAACACATGCGTGAGATATTTTTCAACTTTATCACACATTGGCACCACAAGCTGAAACTTGTGACCTGTAGAAGGCAAGTCTATTGATTCTCACAACGGTAGTCTGTGCTATACTTTGAATTACTACTTTAGAATGAATTGCACAAGAATTGAGGGCCTCCTTGAGGTGGAAAACGGTCGGTTCACCTGCCGTTTGGAAACCAGAAGTTTCTCGAAACGGCTCGGGGGCTCGTCAAGGTCAGCAAGATGCAGTTCTCCTTTGGCTCGTGCTGAACGGGACCTCGAGCGAGGTGCTACGAGCGATACGAGCGACCTCCGAGTGGGAGAGGGCAGCAGAGGGCAAGGTGGCAGCTGCCTTCCCAGCCCAACATCGACATAAAGTAGGAGGAAACTGGTTTCAGACATGTTTATGATGTTCAACATTGTTCAACCTTTGCTTAATCTTAACCTTTACTTTACTTGGGATGATTTGTCACCCACTACTCATATTTGGGGGTCCGGAGTTGACACCACCACCCAGGTAAAAGTTCGGTTAGGGAGCTATAGCCCTCCCATTATTACTCCAAACTGGACTTGCTGTGGGTGGGGTACGTAGCGTCTTGTGGTTTGCACCTTTATCACCACTCAAAAACACCTTCCAGAAACCCTGCTTGCCAGGCTTGCGACCAGAGTTGCAGTGCTGGCGGCGAAACTGGCCAGGCCTGGTCAGTACTCTCTCCAGGTTTGGTGCCCGGAGCCAGGGGGTGAGGGGCATGATACTCAACCCGCCCTTTGATTCGGACATGAACCCCAAAAGCCTCCAAGTCTGAGAGCTCCTGGAGTCGACCATGATGGTGTTCATGGAGTCGACCCATGGAGTCGACCCTCGGGATCCGGGGTATCATGTCCCATGGGACACCGCTCCGAACGCTCAGCGAACGGCTCGCTGCTTCGAGCGGAACCCGCTCGTTCCGCCATGACCGACCCGCGAGGCTCTCGAAACCCATGTGGCGCCCTGGCGCGCCGTGTTGGACGAAGGAGTGCGCTTGTACCGAGTGTCTGAGCTGAAGAACATCGCGGCGAAGCAGAGAACCTGGTTTGTTTGAGGTGATGCTTTGCATTTCCTTGTGGGTACATCCCCTTCTGAGGAATAGTATGGAATAGTCCGTAGTTTTTCTAGATTCCTGAAGCAAATCCAAGAGAAAGGGCTGGATCTTCATCTATTGGAAGTAAATTTAATAGATGAAGGTGGACTAAAGCAGACCTCTGATGTTGAAGACGGTCCTTTTTTGGTTGGTTTCTTTTGTTTGGAGCAGTTCTGAGGGCCGAGGGTGTTCCAGTTCGGCCTGCTTTGAGGGTGTTCCAGGTAATATGGACAACATGCCAGAAGACCGGACCCACTTAGAGGGGTGGTACTCCAAACCACTCCAAACATCATCCCAAACGGTGTTTCCTTGTAGCTTTCTATAGGTGTCCGGCAGGTCATACAGTTCTCATTTTCATTGGGGTCTACCATGTTGACCGTACAAGATGGTCGGTTGGTCTACCATGTTGACCGTACAAGAGGCCGGTCGGACCGACCATGTTGACCGTACAAGTTTTTGACCGTTTTCGGAGTCGATGGCGGCCATAGCACAAGCACCTTAAGATGTGTGGACTTGTTTTGAAACAACAGGTGCTTCCTGGTGACAACTGGTGCCCAGAAACCACCTGTTAGGGTCTCCAAACAGCTTGTTGGAGGGTCCTGGTGTATATATATATATATTATATAAACCACCCAGCTTGGGGGCCCTTGTGCCACTGACTGCTGACTCTTAATGCTGTGTGCATCCACAAAGTCAGAGAAAGTACAACAGTCCAGGACATTCCAGGACCCTCCAAGGGGTGCCTATAGGTAGTGTGGGGTATTCCATTGGACACCCCTTGGAGGGTCCAGGGTGAGACCTGCAGCCAGAAAGCCACAGTGAGACCCATATATGTCTCCACTCCAGTCTTGTGTCGCCTCGCTGGGCGAGGCTGAAGCGAAGTCGCCACTTGGGTCGTCACAAAGTTCGGAGCAGAGCCCATCTGGATGGTTTCAGGTGACGGTTCGAGCAAACTGGGAGGGATCTTCGGTCAAGCTCCCCACGGACTCGCTCCTCCACGGGACTGGTCGTGTTTTCCTTGTTCTTCTGAATCCCACCAAGCCAAGAGCCCTGACTCCGTCCACAGTGCTCGGAGGCTCGGGATCGGGCGACACGGTACCCATCCCTTGAATCGCCTTCGGCTGACGCCTCGTTCGCCTGCCTCGTTACGGCGGCGGCGGTCTTGACCGAAGTTGGGCGGAACATTTGGAGAAGCACTGGGGATGAGGATGCGGGCTTCCGGACTGTATAGATGTAAAGACAGCACCAGGTTTTGATTCGTCCAAAAGCCTGGGTTTTGGGGGGTGAACTGCTTGCCTTCCACATTCATAGGTTGACGTCAAGGCCAAGGACATGTATGGGGGGTTTTTGTTTGCGTCATCAGCATGGCACATGATCCCTCCAGAAGATACCTAGCCTCATTTTGCCAACCCAGCTACTCCCAATTGCTTACTGTACAGTGATATTGCATGCAAGAAGACGCGGCTAGACCTGTTGGCAGTCATTTTGCTAGGGATTTGGGCCGCTGGACGTTTTGGGCAGAAAGTCTGTCTCATGCCAACTCGGAGCCGGGCCCCTGAGGAAGAGCAGCTGCCTAGTGCTGGCAGTGGATTTGGCCCGTTTCCCCACCTTTGTGGAGCAGGAACTGTATGCCACTTGGAGATAGGCAAAATTTATCAAAATTTGGCATACACTCCCTGAAGCAATCATGGAGGTGGAAAACCAACTGCTTGTAGTCTTGTAGAGGAAAATGGTCATCCGGGCCACGCCACCCTTCCATAATAATGTCAGGGAGTGTAGTCCACCCTGTTGTTTTTCTTGGCGAGGCGGCGTCCGTAGGAAGTAGTTTTGTCAAGTAGAGTTTTCAGCTGCGCAGTTTTGTTTCAGAAAAAGCATCCATAAGACATAAGGCCCCTCCAAAATGCAACGGTGGGAGCAAGATCAGTTTGACCACTTTGCACCATAAACAGGTAAATACTGAACATACATCAACGTGCAACGGCCTTTGCTTAAAACAAAAAAAAGCGTTGTTAAAACAAATTGAACCTTCTCATGTACAGGCCTGAACTGCTGGAAGGTCCGCGCCTGAACTGGAAAACCGGAGGTCTCCTGCACCGCGTCCTAGGCCTGGTCAGCCCCGACCTTGGTGGCCCAACGCTTCCGACATGGGCCCAGGCAGGGGCAGGGGTGATTCGGAGGGACTGGTGGGATGGGATGGCCAACCCAACACCAGGCATGTGTGGAATCCGAAGCGCTAGGTTTGGTCTTGCTGGATTTTGGCTCCAACTCGAGAGTCTGAGTGGAGATATGATTGCATTTGATTGCCTTTGAGGAGTGCAATTCAGGGTCATTGCTCGATGAAGAGCTTTGGGCCTGGTTTGTCATGCAGGTTGCAACCCCAAATCACCACCTCAGTAGTCCCTCGCCGTCGCGTGCGGAGGTACTTGTTTTCAGAGAATGGAACACTCCCAGACGCTTGGCTTGACATCGCTGCCTGGGTGCTTCCAACACACTGGATGCTATCGCAGATTCTGTGGGAAAAGACAAAGGTTGCACCATCGCACCGGTAGGTTGAATGCCCTCGGCTTCAAGCGACTCATCTTGTTTTATACATAGTATTTGGATTCGGGGATTTATGAGATGCTCATCAAGTGCTTCCACAGAACAAGAAGCGGCCGACTTCTGCGTGGCCACTGGACCGGTACCATGAAGCCAGGAAACCACTCAGCCGGTTTGAACATGAAGTCCTGAGAGTGTGCTTCAATATAGTTATGCTTCAATAGTAGTTACCCAAAAAGACATCAACAGACTAAAAGACGAAAGGAAGGAAAGTGCTGACCGGATGACGCAGATGGACCCAGATGAAGACGACCTGTGGTTTCCAGAGGTTTCCGGCCAAACAGGTTCGCTTCTACAGGTATCGGTATAGGATTTGACAACATCTATGGTTTGCGTCGGCGCCGGGTTGGGTTTTTCTAGAATGGAAAGAGATTTCGGCGATCTCCCCTGACCATTCCCTCCCTCGGTCCGAGAGGTCGCCAGAGAATGTTTGTCCATTACTCATTGTCATATCATCTCTCTACGACCCCTGTTTTGATGGGAAAGGGCCCATATTTCCCCAGACGCTCCACGGGACTGCCATAGGACTGCCGCGCCATTGGCCCCCCTGGCACCACCCCAATTGATCGGCAAGTATGCCAGTCCCATGGAGCGTTTGGGTTTTAGGAGGTTGCTGATCTTAACATAAAGGTCCCTCAGGTTCGAGAGTTGCTGGTCGAGGAGACGGGGAGAGACCTGGCGGACTGGCTGGGCAGCCTGATGAGGAGGAGAGGGGCGGGCCTTGGCCCAGCTGCGCCACGCGGCGCGCCAGGATGCGACGAAGGTCCATTGTGCGTAGTGTATAATATTGCAATAGGGAGACCATGAGAGACCTCCCAGTTTGACCCCTGGAAGTAGGAAAGCTGATTGAAGCCCATTGGTTGGCGGATTGAAAGGAACACCCTTATTTGCCTGGAACATGTCTTGCAGATTTTGTGTATTAGTGCATGTGTGGGGAATATGTTTGTTCCCAGTTCCGATGCCGGAATTAAGACATCCAAGGCATGGTTCACCTGCTTGTTTTGGATGGTGAAGGTGGCAGGTAGACTTCCTCTTCAAGTGCTGACCGGGATGACCGGGGACGATCAGGCCAGGTCATAAGGGATAGCAGGCCGGGCCGTATACGAGTTCAATGATCCGACCTCCAACAAACTACCTCTAGTACTATGACCCCAGACATCTCCAGACATCCCAAGGCCGTCAAAGCCATTGTGACACTCCAAGAGGCCCCCTGTAGGCCATCCGGCGACGAGCCTGCAGAGGTGGCCCTCTAAAGGTCATGACCAGTTGGCCAGTGGAAAACGAGTCTTTGGGTGGGGATTTGCTTCTTAGACAGGATCATGATCCTTGAGGTCAAGAGGTTGGGGTGTATGCCATCAAGCGCTAGGCATTTTGATGCGTTCTTTCTATGTTCTTTCTATATTGTGTTTCTGGGCAGTGTTCTTTGTTGTGCCAGTGCAAGATGTGTTCGTTGTCTAGTCGTATGTTCTGGAAGGTTCTTGATGTTTTACCTTGGAGTTCGGTCACACTTTAGGAAACAAACATAGATCCAAATCCAAGAACATGTAACACGGAACGCACACAGGCACAAACATAGCTTAACATAGAACAGGCGTCCAAATGTTTTGTATCAGAGGTTCTATGTTAGTCTCGGTTTCCTCTTTCCACGCATCCTCTCTCCCTTCAAACAGGGGGAGAACAGGCACGACTATACCTGTGACATTTGTGCGGGAAGTGCTTCCACTTGTTGGTTTTGCTGTTTTTGTTCACTTTCACTCGGTACTGTAGCCCTATTTGGATTACAGTATGTTCTGCACCGTGCTACTGTACTGTAAGAAGGGCGGGCCAGTACTGTACCATTGCTGTTTTGCACTGACAGAATCAATCAAACAGCGTTAACATAGAACACGGGGTGACATTTCTGGGGAGTACTCTCAGCTTACTGCACTGTATCTTGAAGGATGGAAGCCATTTGTGGAAGCTATTCGGAGGGGTAGTGTCTGTGTGAGGGTTTATGCAATTTAGGAAGCCGGACCCCCCGGGCTGTGAAAGATTCATTCACATGTGTTCCATGCAACGGCAAGACCCAACTAACATGGAATCCTGGGGGGTGCAGTCTTCTGAAACGTGTTCGCATGCTATGTGAGCCCTGCGGGGGCGGCTTTTCCCTGCTCACATGGAACAGCGCCTAGTACTAGTAAAGCATGTATGGTTAACACGGACCAACGGACCGTCAAACACGTATACATGTATATTTGTTAGGGGTTATGTATGCTGAAGAGTAACGTCTATTTGGATCATATTGGATCTACCATGGATCTACCACGTGATCGATGTAGCACCATCCAAACCGGCGAAGAAGCCCGGCATGCCGGCAAAGCAGCACCAGGAGCCCCAAGCAGCTCTCGGAAAAACCGGTGTCCGAAACGTCCCAGAAGCTCTGGCAAAAGGTGGTGAACGTGAACCTCGAGGCAGAGTGCGTTTTGACGTTTTGTTCGTGGATAATTTGGGCAACTATGTTTTTCCTGGGATTCTGGTGCGTTGCTTGGGGTTAATTGGAGCTTCAGGAGGTACATCATTTACATCTATTTGTCGTAAATCAAACCACGACTTCCCGGACCAGGGCCGCCGAGACGTCTCAGGGAGCGTCTCTCTTTCGGACCAGGAGGCGCTTCGGGCGGAGCCAGTGACCCTGCTCTATTCCTTCAAATCTCCGGACAGCATCTCAAGCGATGAGGAGGTGGGTGTGGCAGATGCATCTCCGGCGAGCTTTGCGTGGGTCCATCGAGGTCGGTGTGTTGTGTGTGTGTGCTTCTCCCGTGTAACATGTATAGTTATATATGGACAGGGTAGCGGACAGGGTGTCTTATAGAAACCACTGAGCGATTTTCAATTGGAGGAGCAGGAGCAGCCATGTTTCCTTCAAATGACGCCAGTCGACGTGGTTTGAAAATAGGGGAAAGTCAGGTCCCGAGCTACCCTAGTGTATCCCGATTTGAGAATCTGAATGGTATTTTGGCATCTGGAAGAACATGTTGATGAGTGACCCGTTCCAGTCGTAGCTCTTCAGATGGTTCTTGGAGCCTCCCTCCCCAGATACCCCCAGTCCCACCTTCTCAGAACCCTGAAATTTCAAGCACCATTGATTCAATATGACTCAATAGATTTCCCAAACAACCTTTGGTGTTCCTATCGAACCAGGTCAACCTTTCTTTTCAGGCTGAAGGCTGAAGGCGAATTGGGTTGTGGAGGTGATCGAGTTCGAAGATGAGATGGAAGCTCTGGATGCCTTGGCGGAGTGGCTCAACAAGAGCTGCGCCAGGCGAACACTCAGCAAGACAGGGGGGAAGTTTCTCAGCTGCGCCTTGAAAGAACGGAAGAGACTGATTCTATGAGACCTCAAAAAGAGAGCCGAGAAAAAAACCTCTGATAGGCGTTGCAACGTGGGCAGCACTTTGGAGCTCACTGAATTCAATGTTTTGCATTTTGTGCTGTATCGTGCTGTATGCCGTGTGGGTGTCAATGGCAGGCCTCCCAGGTTGGCAGCTTTGGATGTGAGGAAGAACGAGGTGCCTTTGGGTGACTTGCTTGCAAAGACCAAGCTTGGACAAGCTATGTATATATATATATATACGTTGTTTTTGATTTTTTGTTTTAAATCAGGTTGGCAAGGCTGTACTGTCACAAGTCCTCCCCCAATGCAAGAATTGTTTCAATGCCATCTCCCTTAAAATCTGAGGTGCGGCCGGGGGAATTCAGTAGTTTCTCCTTGGAGGCACTTTGTAGTTTACCCAAGAGAGATTCAGAGACCTTATATATATATATGTGTGTGTATAGGAGGGGTACTGTAGTAAAGAGTGGGTACATATATGGGATTGGCGAAAAAGGGCTGTTCAACCTCTATAGGATATTTCACAATTCACTCATGAGATTTTGTGGGTAGAGCTGAACACCGTCCAATACCGAGTGTCTCCGGTCTCCATGACGAAGCCCCACATGTCGACACCTAGCTTGGGAGAAGTCGAGTGTCAGATGTCTCCAGGCCTAGCTTTCGCCACAAGCCAGACACTCCATGGATATCCATCCATCGTGACCATCATTGAACCTACATTGATACCTTTTCAACCAACCCAATGTGTGTAAATATGCCATCCATCATCCATGCATATCCATCCAGTGTTTGGGCAAGCTGAATCATTCAACCCTTCTTGTCTAATTACACCACGGCCTCGCTCTTTCCTTTGTGGCCGCGCGGCCCTGCCCGCATCGCTTGGAGGCCTCTACGCGGCGGCGAGCATCGGCGGCTTGAGTGCACCGAGTCTCTACTTAATCGACGCTTGGTGTGGGCGGATCAGGGCGGGTCCTCACCGAGCAGATCGCCGAGAGAGAAGGATGAAACAGATCAAAGTCCGGTGCAGTGTCGGTGTCAAGTCCGTCGGAAGCCGTGGATGAAGGGCATATCACCTGCAAACCCTTTTCTTCAGCGGGGGGATTGGGATGGATGGAGGGGATGAGAGGGAGGCCAATCACTTCAGCACCAAGAGGTGGACACCGGGTTCACATTTGTCCAGGGCAAGAGCTCTGGGAGTTAGCCAAACATGCATTTGCACTGACCATGATATGAAGCGTTGGCGAAAGACGACGGTGTGGAATCATGAGCCCGCAAAACCTCGAACACGCAACTTCGCACATGTTTGCAGATGAACTTTGTTTGTATTACAGATCCTTTGGCGTAGTGTGGGCCGTGTTCTCTTGACAATGAGTTTGACAAGCCTTGATATCAACGTTGCTTAGCTGCACAAACTACTCCTTGTAACCACTCACCACCGCAAGGAGGTGGGGTATGGGTATGGGATGGCCTCACGTGTGAACAGTTGCCGGCTGGCAACAGCCACTACATCAAAAGCTGCTTGCAACCGGCACTAGAGAAGCAGAGTCGAGCAGTTGAATGATGATGCTGTAGTACCACAAAGGGTCTGTGCCCCATGCCTCCTTGTGAACTGGAGGGCCGACCTTGCCTGCTCCAGGCAGTTTGCTCAATCGAGATGAAATCTTTTTGTACAGATAACTACGTCTCCCCACAGATTAACCTGGAACCCCAAACAAACTGGGTTGGTATTCGGAACATGGTTTTCCACCAGTCCATTCTCAGCTTCCATCGTCCGAGACGTGCAACGTCTCCCTGTCTCCCGGCATGGCATCCCGTCGAATCCCGTCGAAAAACCGCTCCCGACTCGAGCTTCGTAACCTCCAGAAGGCGTAAGTGAAAGAAAAACACGACGTGGCTCCTCTCAGGAGTCGGACGTGGAGAAGAAATCCGTTGGAATCCGCTGGGCTGGTGAGATCCACGAGTTCGAGGGCGACCAGCCGCCGGGGCGGATGGTGGTTTATTTTCATGTGATGATTTACATCGGGTGATGTGTGGATGTTTTGGGTGAAGTGGGTGAATCAGAGTCAGTCCCAAAGGAAATTGGCAAAGTATGTCTGCAATTGGTGATTGTTTGTTAATTACTATTCAATACGACTATTCATATTCCCGGTTCCTCAATTCAAATCCGGTGGGTGCGCACAGACAGTTTGCTTTTGCGTGTTGGTGTTTTTGCATGTCGGGGAGTAGGTGGCATCATGCAGATCGGGTTTGGGGTCTTTGGCCGATGCTTGGGTGCAGTCCCTGGAACTAATATGATTGGCATGGCCCCGAATATGGCAGACCATGAAATCCGATGACCAAACAGGTGCCGAACTCCACTTTCACGTTAGTTCCAGGGAGAGTACTTGCAGTTGGTATGACGAGAGTTGTTCAATGGTCGCCTTCGATCAGAGCGGGATGACCGCAACAAACGGAAAAGTAACCCCTTCCCAGGACACATGTCCTGCAATTCTGGGGGGGCTCTTATCTAGTGAATCTAGTGAGCCAAAGCCTTTGAAATACCCCTGTTCATCTCGCGACGCGCAAAGAATCTCCTACGCCTCGTTGTCAACGAGGAAATTTGGTTGGGCGAAACTACCCACAAAAAGTTGATCACCTGCAAGAAGCTTTTCGGGGACACTAGGGACACAGCACCCCACTAAACAAGAAGAGGTGAAAACGAATGAAACATACTTATATAGTTTTCTTTTTTAAATACCCATACTTGCAGGTCCTAAGAGCGATGGCCTCCAACCTGCTAGCGATGGCCTCCAACCTTAATTGAACTTTCTTTCATTCCAAGGAAGCTGAGGGGGTTGGGATTGGGGACACCCTCCACCAGAGTGAAAACACCGCTGTGGACATGGTGCCAGAAAGAGCTGGACATGGCTGGTGCGGTGGAAACCCCGATCTTCTTCGGGGAGCGGCAGGGTTTTGCGTACACCCAGTCCACCAAACTTGGGCCACCATGCAGTGGGTAAGTAAGCCTTAGTATGGCAAGAACTCAAAGACAACGCTAAGCCGCTAAGACAATGCTAATCGTGCAGTCTGGTAGTCAAGTATAGGCTCCGATGATTTTTTCGCATGTCGATTCGTCGCGGAGACAACCCACTAGGACATCCGGCCGCCCACGGGCCCTAGGAAGAAGGGCGCCTTGGAGAAGTCGACCACCCTGCTGAGAGCAAAGCTCAATCAGCTTCTTTTCAGTCCAATTCCGGGGTGGTGGAATGAGTGGGATTCGCTGAATCCGTGGGAGACATGAGTTGATGAGTTGATGTTGATGAGTTTTTTCGGGAGTGTTTGGGATAGGTCGCCCCAAATAGAAGTTGGAAGACCTGTCCAGAGGGTCTGACTTGTTTGAAAGGATTCCGCGGGCCATTCAAGAAGTCAATCTGGAAAGCTTGCTCTTTGGTTTTCAAGTGTTGTTTGATGATTGTGCTGTTCTCCAATGGGCTTGGGGGAGTCTTATGATGAGATGTCCCAGTCCCCCGAACATAACAAACTGTCACCGGTGTGCCAAGCCAACAGTAGCTTCTACACGTGTGCCAAACAATACGTCCTTCCCCCCATGCTCCTTCGCCTTGGTGTGGATATGCTGGGAGCACCATCTGCACCCTGGGGGTCAGGTGCTATAAAGAGATATGTTCAAAGAATGGTTTGACTAGGGCTCCAAGTACCTTCTAAGAAGGTGGGACTGGGGTAGGTTTAGAGGCTCCAAATATGTCCAAATACCTTCTGAGGAGGTACTTGGAGCCGGCCCTGATGTCGGAATTTTCTTGACTTCACACAAAGAACTAACTATAGAAGTACTTTCGAACTGGGCTGGGCTTCACTCGACGAGGACCTTTCCATTCACCACCCCAAAGTACCATGTCCACTCCTCCCAGACCATCCATAATAGTTATATTCATACAAGATACATGCAAGTTTACAGTTACTCCATTTAAGACTGCAATGTAGGTAAATATAACTCTTCCATACATGGATGGTCCACTGAATGTCCACCATTTGTACGCCAGCATGGAGTTGTTCGACCGAACATGCCCCAAACTTCACGGAGTCGTCGAACTGCTCCTTCAGCTGTCTTACAGCGAAATGACAAAGTCGCCGCGTTCTTTTGCAAATGTTGAATTGAGCTTGGGAAGAGCATTCCAGGAAAATCGTCGCACTTTTGTAGTTCTTGCTTGCTGCAATTCCTTGGGGGAGAGACACTTGTGGGACAGTGTGGGGTGACTTCAGCAGTTCCCTGTAGGAGCTAGATATAGTGGACACACTCCCTGAACAAACCATGGCGACGTGATGTTACGTGGAGTGAGTTTTCACCTGAATTTTGTTGTTTTTTTTTTAAATGCCGATGCCATCTACGGTGGTTTCAGAGTAGCTGGCACCATCCCAAAAAAGTGATTAATATGGACCCCAGCATGAAGGACGTCTTTGGATTTGTGCCATCGAACCTCTGAAACCACTGGGGAAGTTTGGGGGCCTTCACTGGCCTAGTTCTGCAGATCGAGTTACTATTATTTTTGATGTTCCCAGAGACCCGAACTTCCCCACGCCAGGAAACATGGACCACGCAGGTCGACCTGTTTTTTGGTGGAATGGACGGGGGCACCCCACTCAAAATCAGTGGAAAGTTTGGTTCACCTGGATTCTACTCCGGCTCAGGAGCCAGGATGTATTGCACATCGCATCATTTTAAAAACTCATCTACAGTGCACCGGATGACTTCATTGCAGGTCTTGAAAGCCCCAGTGGTTTGTGCAGGAGACTTTTTCCAGCCCCTTTTCTGGAGGTTCCTTCACTTCGAACATCTCCAGGATCCCGGTGGGAGGGCCCTCCTTGATCTTCCAATCTGCCTGGCTTTTCTCCACCCGCCCTGGCCTTGCCCCAGCCCTTGGGACGACTTCCCCCGCTGAGGATCCTCCCCTGGGTTCTGGAGCACTCCCGGCGCTACAGGGCACCCCGTTCGATGGAGGGACGTGTGCGATCAGTCCGAGCTGGGTTGGAGGTTTGGGAAGGGGGGGAAGGGGGGGGAAGGGGGTGGTGACAGGACGGGTGGGTCTCGTGAGTGGGAAGGGAATAAGATTGGAAACACACATCTGTCAGTGGGTGTGTTTGACTGGCGTTTTGTAGGGTGGTGGGAGAGAAAAAAACGGAGGAAGCTTTCTGTGGGACTTCGTATGTTGAAGGTCCTCCAGACGCGTTTTGCTCCTTTTCACCTCAGGCACTGTCAGTGCCTGAGACCTTCGAGCCAGAGCAGGGTGGAGCCTTTCGATCTCAAGAGGCTCCGGTCCTTGAGCTGGGCAATGAGAAAGAGCTTCAGATGCTTGGGCTTAAGCGGCTTATGACATGGTCACATGGGTGGAGATGGGTGGCTGGGGCCTCACCTCTCAACAGTGGAGAAAGCTGGCATGTTTCGATCTGGCTTTCCCTCCCAAGAGCTGGACCATGAGACTGTTCTGGCTGGGCGTGGGGTTCAGTGATGCGGCCAGAACTCAGAGTGAGAGAGAGGGAGAGAGCTTGGCTCAGTGTGAAACTCGCCAAGTCCCTGTGAAGCTGTCTCAGACATGTTCTGGTTGGTGCTGTCGTTGACAATTTTGGAAGGACTACACCAGTTGATACATATTTTTGGGAAATGTGTTGAAGCAACTTGAAACAACCATTCACTGTGTTATTGTTATGATATGGCTTTGATTGGAGCACCCAATTGATCATACCTAGCGATGTGTGGGAAAGGCCCGAAAACTGGCCTCTACATCATCCACTTGGTCATAGTTGTCAATGGGATCTACCGGATTCCCTACCATCCTCTTCCCGGTGAAAGTCGATCACATTCATGGTGGCACCCCACCACGCAGTCGAACAAGGTGGAGACTTCGGCTTAAGAAAAGCAGACGCCCATGGACGCCAGACGCGGACGGTGAACAAAACGGTAAGCTAGCAATGGTTGTACCCAGACGCTTATGGACCCTCCTAAGACTCCTAACTAGGGGCCAGACGTTATTTGAGGGTCCGGACCCTCCAATTGGACCGACGGACCTGTCGACCTGTGAGCGGTGAGGAAGAGGCTCGGTTTCGACAGTCATCCCAGGCAACTCTTGGAGCGCAATGTGACCGGATACATGGAGCAACTCGGAGAGGTGAGGATGATCGATGGACTGCTGTGTGTTTTTGTTCTTTGGGACTGGTCCCGAGAAAAAGAGAGACCAACCTAAGACCCCACTCAGTGGATCGCTTGACCAGTGGATCAGCTTGAATGACATCCTCAACTTCCTATCCAGTGACAAGTGCACCTGCCCCAACCGACTCAAACTGGGAGCATTTGGAGGGACACCCGGCTCCAATGCAGTTGGTCCCCCGCGCCCTTGGTGTTTTTCTTTAGGCTTTGCTGGTGATGTTAAATTTTTGTTGATGTTGGGCACCTTCCATCTCTTCCTCACATGGTTTCACAAATGCTGGGAACTAACAGATGATGGAGTGATTGACGAATGTTTTTTGTAGAAGTCCAACCAAAGATGTCAACAAATTCAACATAATACCATTCTGTTTCTGGAGCTGTTTGACCTCATTCGCCAGTGATTCTATAGCAGTAGGTTGAAATTGATTGTGTATTCTTGGAACTGTTGATACGGAGCTAGGTGCGTGTGTTTGTTGACGCAATTGTGGTGCAGGTGATGGAATTGGGGCAACCATAGGGTGCACTTCTGCTGTTCGGGTAGGATGTAGCGAAAACGCTGAAAAGGACACGGGTAGTTGTTGTGTCTCTATTTCAGATCAACGCATCACGCCCAGAGAAACGCACCCTGCACCACACGATCTTCCGCTGTAGCACCCACCACACAGAACCTGCAGGTTGCAGGAATCCGATCGAACGCCGATAGACAGAGCCACTGACAGAGCTCAGGTTCTTTTCCCCCTCCTGCGGTGCTTGCAAGAAGTTCGCTCCCACCTACGAGTCGGCCGCCCGGAAGGCGACGGTTTCTAGTTTGTTGTCGTGAAACATGCAAGTCATGGAAGGCACATGGGGAGATCCTTGAGAATCTAATACTAACAAAATACATCAAGACAAGATGAAGGGATTGAAAGGTATAGCTTTTAAGGATCCTTTCGGATGACACCAGGAACTTCCTCTTACTGTTCCTCTTACTCCTGGGCTCAAGTTCAGACGCTATAGACGACACTCTGGGCGCCCACGCTAGAGGTTTTGGGCGCCCCCCAAAAGAGGAGACTTCTCCTTTCGTAGCTCCTCGGAGCCTTGAGTGCTCCTCTTCGGCAGCCACTCCGAGCCCATTCCGAGCCCCCACCTTTCGCACTCATTGCCAAACATATATATATATATACCATGCATCACCATGCCCATCCATGAATTAACTATTCAATATGATTAATATGATTCCCCAAAGAATTCTTCCAGTAGGTCACGTACCTCCTGCGGCATGGAATATGAAGGAGCATGCTAGCACGGCCGGGCCGGCCCAGCCGTGCGAGCGGCCGTGACGCGCCAAGTCTGCGGCCGTCGCCCACGCTATCAGAAACTAGGGAGGCCATCGCTATTAGGAACAAAGAGAAAAGACAAGGAAGAAATGGATCAAAGGATAGACAAGGAAGGTAAGACCCCTCTCTGAATGGGTTTGGAGCGATGTTTGGGGTACTTTGCCTTAGCCATCCGGACGTCCCAGCCTTCGAATCCGACCTGGACTTTAGACCTCAGACCGGTAGGATCCTGTAGGCACCAGATCATGTTTAGTAACAAGAAGCTACTAATTACTACTACTACTACTACTACTACTAAGTAGCACTACTACTACTACTACTAATACTACCACTACCACTACTACTACTACTACTACTACTACTACTACTAAGTAGCACTACTACTACTACCACTACTACTACTCCTCCTACTACTACTACTACTAAGTAGCACTACTACTACTACTACTCCTACTACTCCTACTCCTACTCCTACTCCTCCTACTACTCCTACTCCTCCTACTCCTACTCCTACTCCTACGACGACAACGACGACGACGACTACTACTAGCTAGAAGCTTCCTTGGGAATCGTTTCCTTGGGAATCGTTTCACCTGTAGTAACCAGAAGCTGTTTCGATCTTTTTAGTATATTGTTGAAGCTTTCTGATAACTAGAAGCTATGTTGGATTGTTCCATATGCTGCACCCATCACCCCTTTCCTGCTCTGCAGGCTCCCAATTTCACCTTTGCTCGGGTGGCGCCTTTTCTGCAAGAGATATATACGATATATGCGATATATGTGCCCTCTGCGAGTTCGGGAGGACAAAAAACTGGCAAACTCGCAGGGAGTGATTGCTATAGTTGAGTAACTTCCCAAGTAGTCGGAATAGTTTTTTGGGACTCGCATTGATCCACTGACTTTGCAACTTCAATTCTGATGTATGCTTTTCCGGAGGAGGAACAAATCGGGAAGGATGAACATCGACCGCAGGAAGTTCAAAAGGAGGCACATGACCCAAACAGATTTGGACTTTTTGAATGTTTGGCGCCCTAGTCACTGGCTTGGACAGTGGCAGTGTAAGTCTTTGATTCCACAGAATGGAGATACCAACTCCATTGGGCACGTACCATCCCCAAAGCCCCACGCGTGGAAGACTTCGCCTTCGGCGTTGGAAGTCGACTGCCTACCATCCTCAACTAAAAGGGGCCAAAAACCTGGAGCACGACCAGTCCACCATGTAGCGAACGACCATCACGTCAGTGGGTCAACCAAAGTATCCTTGATGCAAATCCTCACCCTGGTACTGTTCCAACAGAAAAAAATCGGGCAGGCCTTGCAGCCACTTTGTCGCGGAGATTCATTCCACGCCTAAGGATTGCTCCACACCTGATGGAGAAAGGCCGACCTAGCACACGCGATGATTATTTGTTTTTGGTCGTGGGAGCTTTGGAGCTCTGGAGCTGCAGAGTGGATCAGAGTGGTTTGGTGGGTCACGGCAGTCGTTGTCGCTCCCCGACGACGACGACTCGGGCGTCGGTTGACGGAGGACGAACGGCCTAGCGGTTTTTCCGCAGCATGGACCCAGAGCCACAGAGAGGAGCTTTAATGATGTTTAGTGTATTGATTCGTATAATATACATCTAGAGGGGCGCAGCGAGATATTTCAAATGCTCCTTCACAGCTCAGCTCAAGCGTTGGACTTCTGGTTGTTTTGGGAGATTCTTGGGGAGACATGACGTCATTTGTTATCTCCGCTCTTCGTCTGTGGCTACCATATTATGGCCTTCACAGTGCCATCGGGTGGTAATGGCTGAGCCAAAGCAGCCATTTGTGTCACCCAAAGTTCGCCAAGTCCGGAGAAATCACACCTGAGCAGTCACAAATTTGGATACCCCGATTTGCTGATAATGCATCTACCCTAAAGAGTTCAGCGGATCACCAAAACATTGCAAAACCTGTGTTGGGGAAGCAATCAAGAGACGCCCCACTCAAAACCAACAGGTGCAAAAGAATTAGTTTGTTTTTTTCTCGGATGTTCCATCAAAAGCGGCTCAGAGTCAGAAAAAACGGCTCCACCTGGGAAAAGAAACCGCACGGACAGGTCGTGCAACAAGCATGGGATCGACAAGTACCCAAGCCTCTTCCTAATGCAGGGTGGCCGCTTAGAGAAGCCTCTTGGCAAGTGACTCACCGATGAACGAGTTACGGTGCATGAGAGCCGGCCGGATGGCGGTGCCTCCGGTGATGGCGGTGTCACTGGAGCACCCGAAAACCGTTTGGGGGTGATGTGGCACTCCAGAGATGGGGGAAACAACACTGCCAGCACAAACAATGCCTGGGACCACTCTGATGACTGACGTTACTTTAGATTGTTTTTGGTATGTTTGGATTGTTGACTTCTACTTCCAACTTCCAACGTATAGGTACTGACTGGGTAAACCAATGGCATAAGAAGTGGACGTGCTAAAAAACAGTTCCACTTCTCCATTCTACCCATGCAGTTTTTCGAAGGCTTTGTTGCTGCTGGTGCATTTCTTCTTGATCTCATATTCAATGCCCCCCTCAACATGTGTGACATGTGTGCTTTTGGATCTGGAAGATCCACTCTAAGACTTGCTTTGAGGAAAAATCTCACAGGAACCATAGCCTTTGGGGTTACATCCATGGTTTTGCTGTAGATTCTGAACCAACTAATTGATCCACAGCAAAAGATACCTACGGTTTCTTCGAGACACGGATCCCACCTGGAAGTGGACGCATTGACGCATCACTGGAAGACTCATCATCATGGGCCAACGTGGATGGCGCCCCCCGAAAGGATGACTATGAACTCACTTCCATTAGGCCCTTGAAGATTAAAATGGAACCTGAAAATCACTGGCTTGTAGATGAAAATTTCATGCATCCATGTCTAGGCTGCTAGACATGTATGTAAAGATCATGCGTAAAGTATGGCACTAAGATTGTATACTGTAGCCCTTAACTCAAGAAGGAAGAAGGGCGAGTTAGAGTTTTCGCATGGTAGCGGAGCAGGTTGTGGGCCGACCCACTTCCAGCTGTCAGGATCCACCGATTCAGGCGGGCATCGCCGCGATTCGCCGCGAGGGCGCGCGGTGTCCAGCTGCTGCGTGAGTAAGCAGCGCTGGCGAGTGCAAAAGGGCCACTCCAGCTGCGTGAGTAAGCAGTGGGGGGCCGGCTTCCCGCGAAGACGGGAAAAGGAAAGCAGAAAGGAAAGGATCGCTCCCACTCAGCCCAGGCAATCGAGAAGCGCATCCTTCAAGGAGTCGCCAAAAGGGCCGAGCAACTCCTAGCCACAAACCAGGAAGTGTGGAACAGCAGGCCTGGTGCAGCGAGTTCGCTTTCAGCAGACGACTACAGCTTTGCCGAGGGACTCCAGTACCAAGCAAACCCACGTGCAGCACCTGGCGTGACAGATCATCGAACTTTCACTTCAAGTTCCCAAACTTTCACAAGTCGTCGGGGAGAATCTCGGCTCCAGTGCAAGTCTAGGCAGTGTCAGGGAAGCTGCAGCCGACGCTTCTGACGAGCCAGTGCTGGAAGAGATTCGTGCTGATCTGAGGTCAGAACCTGGAAAGCCCGCTTCAGTAAAGCAGGCAAAGGAGGAAACAGCTGAGGTCGAGCAGCCCGACAACGTGACAGTCTGGCATTCAGTCGCTACGCGCTCTGAAGACACGACTCACAAGGCAACGACCGTTTACTCTTCAGAAGGGGAGTCCGTGAGTGAAGAGGACACCAATAACAACGAGCAGGCCGTGGAAGAGAACAATTATCGTTTTCACTGGCGTCGTTGGGAAGAGACATCTTCTTGGGCCCGCTCTTCCGCAAGTGACGGAAAAGAAGGCCGGTCAGACTCCAAGTCGGGGTACAACCAGGACTGGCACAACTGGACAGAGAGGGATCACTCCTGGCAAGGCGGGTACCACCGCAAGTGGTACTGAGTGCAATCCTTGCACGTACGCTCCCTGTACTGTTTTTTGTTCAAGGCTAGATGGGGGCTCACGAAATGCAGGGTCTCGCACAGCAGCTGACCCAGCTGCAGAATCAAGTTGTTGCTCTCACGGAAGGGCGTAGGCAATCCGCAGTGGCAAACGAGAGTCAGGCTGCAAAACTTTTGGAGACCGAGAGCAGGCTAGCATCAGCAGAAGCAGAGCCAATACAGCAGCGACGGCAGACCACTGCCGCAGCTATCCGCAGCTTCAAGGAAGTCAGACGAACTGAAACTGATCCACCCCAGCAATGTTCCAAAACCACCGATCTATAGTGGCAAGAAAGAAGAATGGGAGAGATTCAAACATGTGTTTGTCGCATGGTCTTCCACTGTTCACCCAAAGTTTCCTGATTTGAGAAGTACGGGAAACAGACAGATGTAATTGATGAACTGCACTTTGACGCTGAGGAAGATCGTTTGTCTAAGGCGATGTACACTTTTCTCAAGCAGTACTGTCCCGAGCCAACAATGGGCGTGATCGGCCAAGGACTTCATGACTCCAACGGTTTTGAAGTGCAGCGGAGGCTGGTGAAACTTTCAGAGCCGTCGTATCGCACCGAGGCATGGGTTTGGAGAAGGCACCTGTCGAACCCAAACTTCCCCAGTGACATTGCGCAATGGAGCGCTGCTCTTCACCAATGGGAAAGTGAAGTTAGAGAGTTTGAACTTTCAAGAACGTGTTTTCGCAAGACGAAAAGGTGTCGATCTTAGCGCATGTGGTCCCCAAAGAACTCCAACAGAGCATTTTCATGCATAGCGATGCATTGGAGACATATGATAAGATTAGGGAGTACGTTGAGCAATACTTGGTCAACAAGAACCTCTGGAAAAGGCCTCAAGGTTGCCAGTTTGGGTTGACGAAGGTGACCGACAAGGTTGACGATGGTGGACTGGCCCCCATGGACATAGGAGGTGTTGGTGGAAGAGGAAAAGGTCAAGGATACAAAGGCAAAGGAAAGCATGGCAAGGATAACGGGAAAGGCGCAAAAGGTTGGAGTGATTGGAGACAAAGGCCCCAAAGGTTGGAGCGAATGGGCCGACGAAGGCAAGCCAGGCAAAGGCAAAGGTGACAAAGGACTGGGAAAAGGCAAAGGCCCCGGTGACACAAAAGGTAAAGGTAAGAAGGGAGAAAAAGGTGACAAGCCCAGCGGCAAGGGTAATGTAGGAAACCCTCACGCAGGAAAACAATGTCACATTTGCAAGAAGTATGGACACATCGCGAACGATTGTTATTGGAAGGTTGGCGCAGTTGAGTCTGGCCGAGGTAGGCCTACTTCTTCTAGCGGAGAACACCCAAGCCAATCGAACACAGCAGAAAGGAGCCAACGCGGACACTATGATCTTCACTGTTGGAGAGTCCAAGGTGGCAGCCGTCAGCGGCACAGGTGAGTGGAAGTATTTGCTGATTGACTCAGGAGCATGTGAAAGCGTGGCCAGGACCAGCGATCTTGCTGGAAAGGTTGATGACAGTGTTGCGCGTCCCTTGTACAGTGTTCAAGGTAACCCCTTGAGAGTTCTCGAGTGTATGGGAAGCAATACCCCACCGTGTCAGTTGGAAGTATGACAGGCACCGTAGAAATGACGGTGACAGACGCACCTGAGAGCTTAGCTTCCGTCCATAGTCTATTGACTCATGGGCGCGAAGTGCATTTTCAGCAGGACTCATGCTACTTGGTCACAAGGTTTGGTGAGTCAATTCCCTTAGAGCTTCATGGGAAGAGATGGTACCTCAAGGTCAGACACCTTGGTGACAAGCAGTGTGGGTCACACCACTGGCAAAGCCGGGTATCACCGGTGACAAAAGGCGTCCGCTTTGAAGAGCTCAAGGAGCCAGATGTTTGGAGGACAGAAACCAAAGACGATGACGAGCACCTGGTCAGACAGCACAACACGGCAAGGTTCCAGAAGTTTGCCCCCGACAAGGTGCAGAATTTGCCAGTTGAACTTGGCCAGATATGCCCAGGAAGGTTGACCAAAATGATAGCCACCAAGGATGGTGGACGGACAGACGAGGAAGATGCTTGGACTTCAAAGAGGTTGGCAAACAGGAATGTTGGCTTTGAAGGGTTAGGTGAGACTTGGTTTCGGTTGAGAAGAAGTGAGGAGCCAAGCAGCAGTCGTGACAACGCACACAACGAGGACATTGCAGACATGGAGAGAACTATGGAAGACATTCTCGCTGGAAAGACCATAGTGGAAGATGATGTGGAATATGAACCGTCAATTCCAGGAGAAGACAAGCGTGAAACAAAAGAGGCAAACGAGGTAGCAGTTCCAGCCCAACCAACAGCCAAACAGCGAGACAACCACATGTTGCACCATGCAAACTTTGACCCATGGTGTGAAACCTGTGTCATGGGCCAAGGGCGTGAAAAGCGCCATGAAAGACGCAAAGAAGATACAAGAGAACACCTTGTCTACTCAGACTACATGTTCTTCAGCAGGGATGGCAATGTGGAAGACGTCGAAGAAGGAAAGAAGCAGAAAGGGCTGATTACAGTTCTCACGGCCATTTGCACGGAACAGCCAGTCGCTATTTTCCTTGGTGGTTCCAAGCAAAGGAGGAGGTAACTATGCAGTTCTCTCAATGGTACGGTGGCTAAAGTTCCTTGGATGGGACAAAGTCGTCGTTGAGGTGGACAAGGAGAATTCGATGAACAAGCTCTATGACAATGTGCAAGAGCATATGGGTTCAGCAATGGAGTTGAGGAAGTCGCCCAGATATAGCTCTCAGAGTTTGGCAGACGGCGACGTGGTGAATGGGCTGATCGCAGGGAAGATCAGGACGTGGATGATTGAGCTGGCGGACAAATACAAGGAGAAAATGCAGTGCGGCCATTACATCTTTCCGTGGATTGTGAGGCACAGTAGCTGGACTTTGGCCTGTTTCTATGTCAACAAGAGTGGAACAACAGCGCATCGAGTCATCCATGGACATGACTATCTTGGGGAACTAAACCCTCTCGGTGAAACTGTCATGGCCAAACTCCCACGTGCCAAGAGCAATGCAGCAGCTCGGAGAGTAAAAGGAATCTACGCGGGGAAAAGCAACGACTCCGACGAGCACATTGTGATGACGGCGGGCGGCGCCCAGACTTATAGAACGGTCAGGAGGTTGCCGCCAGGGTCGCAGTAATTACCAGAATCTGCAAGGGGAGCACCTTGGAACTCATGCTGGGTATCACCAGGAGTAGCGCAGAGCCGGTAACGTCTGGATTGGAAGCGCAACGTGTCCCAGAGATTGCACTGAAGCTCTCATTGACTTTGAGAAAATTGATCGTGACGACGAGCCAGAGAAGGTTGTCGCAGTTCCAGTCCCAGCATGCAACGCCAATGCTTTTGGCAAAGGTGTCGCGTGATGAACCAGAACTTGCGACCAAGAAGGAGAAGCAGAGAAGGACGTGACACCGAAGATGAACCAGTCAGAGAACAGCATGAAGGTAGATGATGAAGGGGAACGAATCACGGTTGAGGAGGCAAGCCGCAAGAAGATGAGAATGACTGAGCCTTCAGGACCATCAGTAGTGCAAAAACCTGAAGTGCACAGAATTTCAACCCCATCTGACCAAGTCATGGAAGAAGGAATGGGCTCCAGAAAGTCAAGCGCCGACTTCATGGGAGACGCCACAGTTCCAATCAGGAGGGAGACAATCAGCATGATTTCCCGCTTGGCGTGCTTAGATGTGAGATGTGAAGAGGGAAGTTTCATTCCTGATAAGGAACGCCATAGGTACGCAGAGTGGTTGAAGAAGCATTCGTCAATCTTTGAGCCAGAGACAGTGTCAAGCATCATGGACTATTTAGATCACATGGGTTGCAGTGCAGAAGATTTGAAAGTATAGCTAGAAAGGAGGAGTTGCGCAAGTTGAATGACGTCCATGGTGCCTTCAAGCCCAGAGACAGAAGAGAGTTGCCCAAGCACATCACGGTGTTTGGGCACAAGTGGGTTGACAAAGTAATTGAAGGTATTGCCAAAGCTAGGTTGAAGAGAGGAGCGCAAGCAGAGGACAAGAACAGTTCCGAGAGCTCCAGCAATTTTTGTCCAACTCCACATGGATGCTCACGCAAAATTTTGGAAGAGTACAGCTTGAAGACAGGATTTCCCAGGGTGCAGGCAGATTTGTCTTCAGCGTTCTTGATCGCCAGGGATCAGGGAGACAACAGAGGGCAGCCAGTGATGATGGTTCCACCGCGTGAATGGCTAGAGCAGTATGACGAATGGTTAGTTTCCCAGCCAGATGATGTCAGACAGGAATTGGACAATGTGCCGGCTTCGGAAATAGCGTGGCAGGTTGATGGAAACCTGCACGGTCGTCAATCAGCAGCGGCGCAATACAGGGACAGACTTGAGGAGATCCTCACTTTTGAGTTGAAAGAAGACTATGAGTTCATTCGGGGAAAGTTGGATGTTGCATCTACCGCTGCCAAAAGACAGGAACAGTGTTGTTGCACCACATAGTCGATATTTGTGGCCCCGAGAAAGTTTTGAACACTTCAACTTCCCAGAGCAGGCTGCAAGTTGAAGATGGGCAAGATGGAGTACCCAATCTTAGGCAACCACGCAACGTCAGAGTTCTTAGGACGTATAAAGATCAACTTGGAGGACCAAACCAAACGCAAAACACATCAAGGTCATTATTGAAAACTTAGAACTTGAAGATGCAAAACCGTCACCAGTTCCAGGTGGAAAGCTTGATTTGACAAAGGGCAATCCATTGGACGAAGCTGACAAAGCAAAGTATGCGAGTTGTGTAGGAAGCGCAATATACCTCTCGCAGGATAGGTATGACATTAAATTTAGCGTCAAAGAGCTTGCAAAGGGAACCCGAGAACCGCGTGAATGCGACTTGCAGAATTTTATAACTTCTTGGAAGGTACCTGAAAGGAACCAAAGAGTACGAACACGTGAGAAAATTTGATGAAGATGTCACCGATGCAGAGGCAATTCCACTACACGCATTTTGTGACTCCGACTGGGCAGGCGACGTTGAATCACGCAAAAGCACCAGCGGTGAAATCATATTCCTAGGAGGGACGGTGATCAAAGCATCATCGCGCACGCAACCAGGAGTACCCGGCCACTTCATCAGGAGAAGCTGAAATCCGGTCACTTTTAACTGAATGCGCCAGGAGCTCAGTTTTCGTCCGAAACTTAGCCGAGACTGATTTTGGACTCACGGTGGAAGTGCCAAGAGTCTGGTGTGATTCTCCCGCAGCGCTGCAAGCGGCGCGAAAGATGGGTGTAGGCAAAATGAGACATGTCGCTGTTGCGCATTTCTTTTTTCAAGAGTGGGTCAAAAAGAAACGAGTGATTGTGAACAAGGTGAAAGGAACCCGCAATCCAGCTGACATACTCACAAAGTTCATGGACACTGGCGAAGCAGTAAGAAATGCCGTTGAATGATTGGCATGGTTGATCTAACGCAGCAAAGCGTCGACAGACATGTCAGCAAGGCAAACATGAAAAGTGTTGGAAGCATTTCAAGCAGCAAAGGTCTCTAGTGCCGGGTGGACAACGCGACACACATGGAAACCAATGCAAAGCGCAAAGCTCACAATAAGACAATACCTCAGCAGCGTAAGCCGCAACCGGTCTGGAGGGGTGTTACCTCACAACAGAATTCAGCTTGGCAATGCAGACGGGTATCACCGGAAGTGAACTACCACTCTTCGCTAAATGCAGTCAGCCTGACACTCGTGTGGAAAGTGCATACTGAAAAGAGTAGCACTCTGCCGAAGTTTCATGTACAGAAGTGGGACATGTGTAAAGAAATCCCAGAACCCAATACGCATAAAGTGCCAAGTGCATGTCTGAGCGCCAAACTTTAAGGAGGGTGCAAAACTTCATGCATCCAAATAGGTTGCTAGACATGTATGTAAAGAGAATGCGTAAAGTGGCACTAAGACAGTTTACTGTAGCCCTTAACTCAAGAAGGAAAAAGGGAGAGTTAGAGTTTTCGCACAAAGGTCCATGTTGCCCGGGCGTACTATTTCCGAAAGTGTACTGCCTTTAACTGCATGGCCACACTGCTGAGGTACCCAGGCGGTCCTAAGCGACATCAGCTACTGGAATATCTCGAGACGCATCCTGGCCAGACAGCAAAAACGTAGGTCTCTGTTCATCGTTTTGCGTTCGACGGCCGTTTTCATAAGCGTCATAGCCTGACAGTCATATACACTCAGTGGAACACCACCGCCTGCAACTGGCCTTCGGATTTCATCATCCGAGTCTGGGACCATGACCTCCACGACGTTGGAGTTTCTAAGCGTTCCAGGTCTATGGCTGTCTTTGGAACCGGTGTCAACCTCGGGAGGGAGACCGTGGCGCTCAGCTCCCGCTCTCTGAGATGTGGAGGGGCGATCATGGAGGTCGTTTTTGGTGTAGCGAAGCACTCAGACAAGCACGGCAATGGGAACATAAATCATCTGAGGATATGGCAGGAGTCTATATTTATATACCAGGTCACCGACTCTACAGGTGCTTCCTGATGACAACGCGTGTCCACAAACCACCTGCTAGGGTCTCCAAACAGTTTGTTGGAGGGTCCTGGTAGATAATATAGGTTTCTGAACGTCTGAAGAGCAAAATTGTGCTTAGTGACTGATTGTGCTCAGTGACTGGGCAATTTTGTCACCAAACAGTTTTTCAGCATTTGCGCATTGCGCCACAGACAGTCCACCGAAGTGGTATTCTTGCGCTGCTGGCCAGTTTTGAGCCCAGGCAGACCTCGCCTCCCTGGCGGGATTTCCAGAGCCAAGAGGTGTGCAGGGATGGGAATGTGCAGGGGATGTAGCCTTGACATCGTCACGCAACAGACATAGTCCAAAAAATGTCAAAGGTGTTTCAGCACATAGTGTTGACAGGGGGTTGCCGACATCCGACATCCGAACCCGCGAGTCTTTGGGTGAACTCAGGTACATATCTCAAGAGATCTGAAATTGAGATATCTAATCAGGTTTCATGAACTGTTTGATTATAGCCGCAACCAGTTCCCAAACCCATCACTTCGCGACTAGGAAGCCAGCACTTCCGACTAGGAAGCCATCGCCTTCGCCAAGACGAAGCGATTGCTGCTTTGGGCTGGAGATCGCAACGCTAACTTTGAAGCAGTCTTGAGCCCTGGATTTGAATCAGTGTAGGTGTAGTAGATGGTGAAAGAAGTGCACACTGCATGGGGGCTCAGAAGTGGATCGGGTGATGTTCATGTTCCTGAACTGGGTGTGAATCCCCAAACCTGGTGAATACTATGCTATTTGTCCAGGTTCCTGGACAGCAAATCATGGACACCCTCTTTGCTTTACGCGCGCGCTCGCAAACGGAAGCAATCTGTTGAGCTCACGGCCGGGTGAACACAGCGCTTGCGGTCTTTTCTCCCAGGGACTGCCTCTGAGTCGTCCAAAATCCGACTGGTTTAGATTGGATTATTCTACCATGTTCTATAGCCTGGTTGCACTCACTTAGATCCTCCAATCCTTTCCATCGTGCCTGTCCATCTCATCTCATGGGAATATTGCAGAACATGCTACAAAGCCTTCCCTTTCCACCATCCCCAGCCCTTGGCTTTTGAAACCCTCGTTGCTTCGGCTCGCCTAGTTGACCTCAGACCTGCCTGGAGCCACCTGGGTCCCAAGGGTTCGATCCCGTTCGATTTCCAACAGGCCCATTCCCCAGAATTACCTCATTGAATACTATCTCCCTACCCTCCAGTACTGCTCCTGAGTGTGGGACTCCCTAATAGAAGAGGTGCAGATCGCGGATCGCGACACGACCAAGGACAGCAGCAAACGAGATGCGCCAGCAGGCAGCGTGTTGGGCTGGAAGCGAAAATCCACCGGACGTTAGACTGACTGATGCTTAGCAGAGAAGAAGGGCATGGGTCCTAGAGGGTATCATATACAATAATGTCATAATATATCAATAGACCTATATCTATAGTAGTGGTTTCCTCATTCCCTACTAAGCACCAACCAGGACCTCGGATCTTGGAGATGTGATTTATATACGCTGGCGCAGTTCCGATGCCCAGATCCGATGGGGCGAAACCAAGCAACGCGTTGAATGGAACTCTGGGCGCAGGGCGTGGAGTTGAGACGGGTTGGTCCGCTTTCTTTCTGAAACTCCCACCAGCGCAGGGCGCTGGTGAAAAGCGAACCGCCGTTTGTTCCACAGACGGTTTTTCATGAAGGAGTGCAGGATGTCCAGTTGAAATGTGGACAACAGCTAACACATGTGACATATACTGTAGACATAGGGCTCAACACCAGTGATGGGAATTCATGTGGAGCCATCGGTTGTGGCTCGTTTGAACACCCATCCACAACTTCAGGCACACAGCCATGTGGAGCCTCGTTCTTTCACTCCAACTTTAGTGTTGTCACCAGACGTTTGGCCGTGTTAGTTGCATGTTGTTCAAGCTGTTGAAGCTGTTGTCTATCTTTTTTGGGGGGTGAAGACATCCGTGCTCACCTATGCTCACCTTGTTCGACAGGTGAGCCTGGGAAAAGTGGACGCTGACGCTGGGCCTGATCAGAGTGCTTAACCTATTGGTCGCTTTCATCAGAGCTATTTCTGTATTACTTTGGGGTGTATGATGGTGTATGTTTGTTTGGAAGATTAAGAACATCCAAGGACGACCAGGGTCTTAAAATCAATCAACACATCTTTAAAGGCAAGATCAGCTGTCTTGGAGAGCATGATTTGCCAGGGTTCTTTTGTTGTTCCCTTTGACTTCTTTAAAGTGTGCTTTCTTTAAGTTATATATTTAGTGTTAGAGTGTTAGGTGAGGTTCTTGTTGTTGTTGTTGTTGATGTTGTTGTTGTTGTTGTTGTTGTATTTTCTTCCGCGCAAGCGCGAGCGCGCGCGGGTGTGTGTGTGTCACCTGTATCCAAGGAGACTGACCACATTGCGAAGTAACCACCCATAGTAACTGTCCTTTTGATACACTTCTGTACTGACTTTCAGGGGGGCAATGAACACTTTGGAAGGCATTGCCCAACGAAGACCTTTCCATCGTGTTGTGAAAGGACTTTGGGATGCCGAAGTCACGTACCTGCACCAATTGTTCCAACTGTTGTCCAACTGCACTAAAGTGCCAACGCGTGATGTTCAAACAATTCAGTTTGGCAGTTTGGCCGACCCAGCACCCTTTCCGTTTTGCAAGTCAGGGTCTAGCTGTCAGTAACGTAAAGTGCTAGCTTCACGGGGAAGTCACAACTGATATAGCTCTTGCGAGCATGGATCTAAGTGCGTATGTGGGCATCGATCTAAAGGTCCATGAAAGGAGTTTCATATGGAACAGCCATTTCGGTTACTAAGTACCAACCGGGCGAAAGATCGCGAAAGTTAAACACAGGGTTCGCGAAAGTATTTTTTTTTCGCGAAAGTTCATGTAACCATGTATGTTATTTGTAGGTAAAGGGACCCTTATTTGTTTGCTTACTGTGATCTTTTCAGACCTATATATAGTTTTCCTTTAACTACTATATATACCCATGTACCCGAACTTCTTCTGAATATGTAAGATCATACTTCGCGAAAGTTCGCGAAAGTTAAACATGGGGTTCGCGAAGGTAATTTTTTTTCGCGAAGAGGCACTTTCCAGATGAAAGGAATTTAGATCAACCACCATGTGTTTTTTTGGGGGGGAGGGGTTGTATTACCATATGCTGCGCACATGGCATATATTTTTTTCATTAATTACATGGGTTACTTCCGGAGCGGTGGAATTGCTATCTTTGTTTGAGGGCACACAGTGGTGGTGTCTCATATAAAGTGGTGGTGTCCACATACTATACATGGTGTTTCTTTCGGGCGGACGTCACACCAGAAATCGTCCCTAACTCTTTACAGGTGTTCGAGCGTTCCAGCTTGCCCCAAAGGTGTGCGTTTCAACCGGCAGATTGACTGCCTGAGGACAAGGAGAGCCTGTCATTGCTGGCCCCTTCGCGGAAGGAGGTGGCGCACCTCTGCTGAGTTTGAATCTCGAGATACGAACGATACTCAGGGAGGGGTTAGATTGAACAGTGTCACAAGACGACTTTCGGCCTGAGCAGTCGTTTCATTCATGACCAGAGGAACAAAATGGCCTACAGTCAGTGCAAGGCCTGCCAAAGTTTGGTACAGACCTGTGCAAGTCAGCAAGTGCACATGAACAGTGAAAACGATCCGAAGTCTGAAGACACAGCACTTCTCAGGTACCAGGGGCCATACCAACCAGAGGAGCATTCGTATGCAGCATGGGGCATACGGCGCCGGTGGAATGAGTCTCCCAGCCAACAGGTATAGAAGAGGTGAAACTGAGTGATTGGAAAAGCAAGGCATGCGGCATGCTCTTGATAGGAACACTGTTTTTGAGGGGTTTACCTTCAGGCACGACGAACTCATGGTTTTTGTTCTATATAGGTAGGTGAACCATGCTGGATGAATGAAACCATACTATACAATACTCGATCCTGAGTACCCTCCTCAAAGAGTCCACAAGCAAATGGGCACGATTTCATCCAAACCTTGGGGCAATGTTGTTGATGTTTTTCCAGCTTTACTCAATCAGGGAAGGATGTTTGACACTCCTTTGGGGGTGCGAAAAGGAGGTTTGCCCAACGGAAGGCTCGGACACTGGGGTGGTCTTCAACCATGGGATATCGAGTTACTAACTCGTGCTGCAGAATGACGCGGTGTTTACTGATCTGGGTCTGGGAGGTCTGGAGGAGGCCTTGTGGCACGTTGTGGCCGCCAAGGTGAGGTGATGGTTTCAGAGATGTTGATGTTCCACCTTCAACTTGGGATGATTGTTCACCTTAACGCTTAACTGAATCGTGTTATTTACAAGTGAGTTGAACCCACCAACTGGAAGGCCATTTCTTTTAACGGATCAGATGTCCTTCCGAAAACCATATTCATCGGAGTGTTTGTCTTTGCTGCATGCTAATTGCATCACCAGGGCGGACCCTTGGTCCCCGCAGCGGGTCTATTTGCACATGTTTGCAGTTTGCACCTTCATGATCGCTGCTCCTAATCAGGACAAGTGGATCATCTGCAGGGCACCCCCATTGGATTGGGGACACCATGGGGCACCCCACTCAAATCCACCAGGTGGAAAGCTCAGTTCTCCTGCATTTCCCTAAAAATCCTCATTGCGAGTCCGTTTTTTGAGTCTTTTTGAGGTGGTTCCTGTTCCCCTGAACATCAGCCGAATGGTGGAGCTTGGAACATGTTCACCTTTGCCTACCAGAGTGCAGCCAATCCAAGGGCCTGAAAGATTTGCCTATGTTGTTGAGATGCTTTCAGCGCTGAGGTCGGGTCAATGTAGGTATATAAATGTTCCGGTCCCATGAATATTGTTGGGCAATTCGAGCAGCTACACTCACTGAAAGAGTCATCGAAGTGGAAAACCCACCACCTGTTTGATCTTCGGGTTTGATGGTCCATGAAACAGTCGTCGCCAGTTGAGGCCGATGCCTCAAATAAATGTGTTGTTTTATGTTGTTTTCCCTTTTGCGAATAGTGTTTTGATTGCAACTCTGCGCAACTTTCTGGGTCCTAACAGGCCAAGGAATAGAAAAAAAAAAACGTGCATGTCATGTGAGTCATGCGAAACCTCACCCGATCTGCTAGGACTTGCAGCTCTGGCTCGCCGAGCAGCTGGTTCGTAGCGCACCCATTCCACCCGAGACCGAGACGCAAGCCTCGTCCTCGCCCGTGCGCACCGTGGTGGGAGCGAACTTCCGACAGAAGGTGCGCCCGTGTGGTTCTTGGGGAGTGGTGCCGGTGGTGACCGCAGCGGACTGAGTGGTGCTGGGGGGGCTGGGGAGTGGGGTGAAAGACTAGAGAGTGTTGAGATGGTTGTTGTCGGACATCAGGGAGTTCAAGATGGGCCTTCGGCGAGGGAACTTATGGGGGAGTCATCATGAGTGTTCAAGGATGCCATTTGGGTCCTCAATTGGTCTAGGTTTACCACTCTTGAACTGGCCAGTGCTCCGTTGATTCCGGGGATTCTGCACCTAGCCTGAGCTTGTAATTTTAAATGAAGGTTTGATCTTTTTAAACTTGTCGGAGCTCGATGCTTTTGGCCTCCACCTCCTAAAACTAGCAAGTACCTCAGCTATGCATACTGAACCAGCTCAAGACGTGCACATCAAACAAGGCTTGCCACACCTTCGGCTCGTTGCGTGCCTGCACTGCCGCATTCACCAAGCCCAAACGTAGGTGCCCCAAGCCTAAGCGGCCCAGGGCGACCCCTTGCTGATGTAAAAGCCACGCTGGATATATAGGCTATCCAGAGTGCAGAACTATAGAAATGGCTGATGTTTCTGAAAGAGGATTTTTTACCAGATGAACTGGCCGTAGCTCACTTGCACTGACCCTTTTACAGCCTCGCGGCGCTTGTTACCCCAACTTGGCAAGTCACCCATGCGCTTGGGATGTGTTTTTTCCAAGAAGGATGCCGGGAAGCTCAGATATAGTCCAGCTATGTCCAGCTTCGCTCAAGACCAAACGATGTGCTGGATCCAAAAATTCCAAAATGGGGAGACAGGAGTTCACTCCTCCACCCTCATCATGGTCTCATCGCAGGGTCACCTGCCATCAGCCGGAGGTGTTCAAGCCGCTGGAGGAAGGGAAACATGTTCTGTTGGAAGTGACTTGGATGACGAAATTCGAATGCTGCCCATGCCTCGGCATTTTCATGGAGGATTTG
The DNA here is from genome assembly GCA_963970005.1 of Durusdinium trenchii. Lineage (NCBI taxonomy): Eukaryota > Dinophyceae > Suessiales > Symbiodiniaceae > Durusdinium > Durusdinium trenchii. The sequence continues at coordinate 303,989 of CAXAMN010024251.1, forward strand.
TAGAGGTCGGAAGTGGAGACGAACTGTTCGCAGGTGGTCCCTGTAGTTGGTGACTGCTTACACTTTCTATAAGAAGGACTTTCTTGAAATACTCGCGACAGTGGAGTGGAGTTCACCACCTGTTTGTAGAAGGAAAGTGTCATCCAAGGGGCCATGCCATCCACTTCCATGATGATTTCAGGGATTGCACGTTCTTGAACTTGCTGGAAGTTCTTGCAGCTCCAGGATTGGGGTGCGGAGAAGGCTTGGGGTATCTTGGGGTCATATTTAACTGGTGAAACTCGATGGTGGCATCCCAGATGCAGAAGTGCTCAGACTGAGTAATTGGCCCCAGACTGCCCAGACTTGGCTAGGAATCAGACTGCTTTGCTCAGACCTGCCAAAAAAGAATCTTCCACGCTTTCAAACAAAACCATCACATGCCCACAGGTCTATGCACCTTGGTGTGGCCATTGCAAGAAGCTTGCGCCCATCTATGAGCAGTTTGCACAGAAGATGCAGGATGAGGGCCGGCCGCTGGTGGTTGCCAAGTTGGATGGAGATGCCAATGGTATTCCGCGCCTCGGCACTTGATCCGGGATCTGGAACAAACGACCTGCCCCTGAGCAACCAGGCGGATGATCTGGGAACACTTGCAGTTTTGGTATGCTTGCACCTTTCATTTGTGCTTTTCCGACCATGTATGCCATATATATGCCGCCCCATTGACCCCCAAACCACCCCTGGCCTGATCGGCAAATATGCCAGTCCCATGGAGCGTTTGGGTTTCATTGGTGCTTTGACCGATCATGCTGCCGGCGGCACCCCCGCTCACCCTTCAAACATCTTCAAAAACAACTCGCAACTTATCAGACCTGTCATCCAAAGACAAGTCTCACATCTAATTTTGTTAGAACACGTACTGTATGATAAAAGTGTGGGAGCATATGCGAAAGTGAGTTTTGATGATGGAAGTGTGATTGGCAAGGCAATTGAAGGGCGCGTGTGCAAATTTTAGCTACAGTAGAAGACTGGCAGTTAGAATATCGAATCAATGAATTTAGCTTTTAATGACATCCCAACATAGAGAAGCCTGGTGGAGGCACTGCAGTTAGAATATGCCACAGTTAGAATATGGAATGCAATGCATCGTTGGCAACACCAAGAACAAACATCTCAAGCAATTACAAAAAATGCATTTATCATTTATCACTAACAAGATTTAAACACACACTGTGCAGTCAAAAAGGTTTTTGCCCGCTTTCCTTCGCAGCTTACTAGAACTAAACTTTTGGAACCAAATGGTGGTGGATAGAGCACTGGGCTGTGTGTTCATGTGCAGTTAGAATTTGTCCTCGTAGACCACCACAAAGTTTTGCTTGATTCAAAGAGACGTGTCAATTTCTTGTGCTTCATCCAGACATGTGGTAGCTACAAACGGCTACAGTACAGATCTTGTGGCCGCCTCCGCAGGGAAAAAAGGACTGGCACTGATGTTTTGACCCATAGCCCATAGCCCGTTAATTTGACCGCTGCATAGTCTTAAACTGTATATTCTAAGTGCATTGGTGGAACAATTAGAAGTTCTTGATATATATATATATATTCTAAGTGCATGGGCCATATATTCTAACTCTATTTAATGACCATATATTCTAAGTGCATCCAAATGTTCGAACCATATTAGAAACTGATAGTCCAAGATAGTAGAGATGTGTGCAAATATGAGGCACCTCCCCTTTCTGCTTCCTCAGACTGACTTGCGATATCAATCTTGGACTTAGCCGACTTAGCCTTCAGACCCACCCTTGAATTTTAGTAGAGGACCTGCCGCGGCTGAGAAGGACCCAACCTCATGAGTGTCAAGATCATCATCTCAAAATCAACATAATGTTGACAGTAATTAACACGGAACGATGTTGATTGGAAGATTGCATACAGAAAACTGAGGTTGATCGATGATCGATGTAGGGTTGAGCACCTTCCAAACACATGACCCGGAAGCCTGGAAGTGCTTCAGGAAAGTGCAGAAGCAGCATGTTTTCGACAAGGTTTCCATTGATGGACAAGTGGTGTTTCCGGAGCGAATGATGTAAGAACAAATTTGTAGTAACATGATGTAACATGGTTACAGTGATGAACTGTAACATCAAATGGTTATTTAACATCTTCCAAGGCTGGCTGGCGCAACCCATGTGCTTCTCAGCTCACGAGCTGCGCCCGGCTCGCCCGGCTAGCGAGGTTCGCTGGCTTCGACTACACCGGTTTCCCCACGCTTTTCTACCTCTCGCCCAGCAGCGAGCAGATTACGAAGGTTTCTGAGCCTTGGCCCAGGTGGAGCGGTTTAGGTGACACGTGTTGTTCACTGTTGATGAATGCTCCCACCCCTACATCCCCCGAGCTGGTTCACCATGGACACCTCCAGGCCTGGAACATGTGATTCATGAACAATCAACATGACGTTCGCCTTGAGATTCGTATAGCATTTCATGTTTTTTTGGCTAGCCAGTTTTCTTGTGCGTCATGTTTGCACCCAAAAACGGCGTGACATGCCCCAGATGGATCGATTTGGAACCCAAACCGATCGACTTGGTTCCGCTCAGGAGCGAACCTTGGAGGGCCTGGTCTCCTTTGTGACCAAGATGGGTGTGTCGAAACCCGGTGAGGCCCTGGACCGATAGAAAAGCATAGAAGGACGCAGCATGGCCAAAGTGAAGCACAACTCTCGTGTTGAGTGCTGAGCCCGAACATGTTTTTTCACACTTCTCTTGATTGAATCGGGATGCCCTGTGCGATTTGGGGATCTAGTTCCAGTTCTGAACTGTTCCGACCTCGGCGCAGCCATGTTCCGTGCGGCTCCGGTTCCTTCGTACTCAGCCTCCCGGTGCCCTCCGGGCGGCTCTCCAGGCGTCGAAGCCGAGCCTCTCGCAGCTGCTGAGCCAGTTCCGCTCGGAGGAGCCGCCAGCCAAGCAGACCAGTCCTGTAAGGCACGGGTCGCAGGGGGTTAGGGGTGTGGGTCTCACGGTCGCTGGGGGAGTGGTTGGGAGTCCAGGTTTCTGGGCCAAGGCATGTGGGATTGGTAGGGGTGGGGGTGGCGCAAGCGTTTCTTCCCTGGATCTCAGTGGCAGGGACCAGAGGGTCTCCTGGCCTCACCCAGTCGCAACCAGCAACCGTTCTGGTTGGAACCCACGATGGCACCAGCTGGAAATCCTTTACATAGGAAATGGCGGGGACTGGGGAAACAAAAAGAACATCCCAGGTGTTGGTTGCTGGTTGTTGGGAAACCCCAGGTGTTTGAATTCCGGAAATGGTGTGCTTTGTCCCACTTTCCCTCAGGACGGTGGTACTCAGCAACTTCGTTGATGTGGTCTTCCATGAGCAGAAGCATTGCCTTTTAATGCTTTATGCATCTCAGCTGTCTCAGCTCAGGTTTTGGGCGGTCTTTTCGTCCCGGACCTTTTGGCTGTTAACGGGCTAAGGCGGCTAAGGCTACCTTAGCCTCAGCACTTCAAATGGCTAGCCCACCTATGCCTTTGCCCACCATCTGAACCAACAGAATGATGGACACTCCACATGTATGGCATATATGATGTATGCCTATACTTGGGCCCTTGAAACAAAAACATACAGAAACCACCCCAATGATCATCAATATGATAAATATGTATCCAGTATATTTATTCCTATAATGTAATGTATGGCAATCTAATGTAAAATATGTATTCTGTATGTACGCATCTATGGTAATGTAATGTTGCACTATGTGATGTTATTAGTTAATGTATCGTCTACCGCTGCCGGAGAACCGTGCCCTGGTGCTCCGGTGGATGAAGGGCCATCCGATGGAGGCTCCGCGGTGAGTCTTGTCCCGCCCTTTCAGCGGCCTGGGCGGTGCTGAACAGACATGCAGCAGAACGGGTGTATTCCTTTTTTGGTTCTTTTGTACTGTGACTGCTGAGGACCAAAAGTGCCCCCACTGCATGCGGATGATGCCTGAGCCGGGGACCTCAGACCTTGACCGCCTTGACGCATGGGCGAAGCCACAGATCGCAGATGTGCAAGATAGGAATCCATTTAGTTGCAACATGTTGCAACGTGCTGGAAGCCACTTGTATAATTTAGTAATTTCCCTATTTCCCATGTATGATTTTAGGAGGTTTGGAACATAACCATGCCAAACCTTTGAACCCATCGTACGCCCAGTCACCATTCTCTCGGATCATGCGCTGCACGCCAAAGCCTTCCCAACGTCATCACAGTGGACGTTGGACTTACGATTTGGCAACTGGATTAACCTGGCGAGGAACTCCCATAGGTAGCAGGATGCATGAAAATCATAAAGCATGGCATACCAGGTGGCATACCACTGCTTGTGGCGATGTAGTAAGCTCTGTGAATGTGCCAAGGGGCGTTTTAAACTGTTTGTTTGGTCCGTGGGATTTCTCGAAGCACGCAACCAAAGGAAAGGTTTGGCATCAGGATTGGCAGCATCTTGCGGCTGTTTTGAATGCGACCCAGGAAGATCCTGCAGTAACATGCAGTAACTATATGACTTGGGACCGCAAGAACTACATAGGCGAGTTCCTATGCTAACCACCTTCCTACCATTGTTCACCTCACTCCACCATGCGATCCCGTTATTTTTACAGCAACCCCTCCTGGCGACCTCTGCTCTTGGACCTCCCTGCGGGCCAGGCTCGAGGCCTTCGCGCAGGAGCTAAAGAGAATCGTCGTCGTGGCAAAGATGGACGGCACCAAGACTCTCAGCCAGGGCAGAGAGTTTGGGTGGGTGTTTTGAACATTTGGATGTTCAACCGTTACTCCCTCCTAGCTACCAGCCTAGCTACCCAGAGGTCCTAGACCAGGAGGGTAGGTAGGGTGGTTGCTTGGTAGCTTGTTTACTCTCCCACTCACGAGCGGCCTTCCCGGCACCAATTGTCCATTTCCAGCGGGTCAGAGGTGTGATTTTTCTCCCAGTGACTTATCGGGGATTTCGATGTTCAACCTTGGGATACTGTAATTGTTCACCCCCTGACTCAACTCCAAAGGAAGGGGCATCATGGGCACCCCTATCCTCCAGTTCGGCACCCATCTTCATAGAACCGCTGGCGCGGTCAAGTGATTTGAACACCACGGTCGCCCTGTGATCGCCGATGTCGGCCGCTGAAGCCAAAAAAACCGCGGTTCGAACGAACGCCTTCCTTTTTCGGGTGGTTTGTCTCGACACCATCCAACCTCGATCCGCCGCCGCCATATCCTCCATCATCCCGTGGTTGAAATCACCCGAGGTGATGGTCTGGCGATGGTCTTGGGTTCTGAAGAACCAGGGTGAAAATACACAGCGGTGGCTCTAGGCCGCTCCGGGGGCTGTTTCAGAGCGAATCGCTTCCAACACCCAGGAATGATTTGCCCATGACCGGCTTCGAAGTCAAGGCACTGCCTGCTCACGGAAGGAGTCGCCAGAAATACTGTGTGTGTAATTGAAATGTGCTTCGTGGTCAAGTTGCGGTTATTTGCGTCGATGAAGGGTTACCAGAGTCTCCTGGACCCTCAAACTGGCACATGTGAAGTCCAAAACGTTGTGACAATGAGCCTTAAGTGAAGATGTGTGAAGATGTGTGAAATATGAATCAACCCCATATACTTACTTCTGTCAGTCCTTTGATCATCTCTTTTTCGGTCGGACCTTGCCACGTCGGCAAGGGCTTTCCCACGCTGTTCTTCATCGAAGCGGGCCACAAGGCGCTCGGGCTGATCCGGGGGACCTCGACCTGGACCGTTTCGCGCCATGGGCCATGGTCCCTGGCGCGCATGGACAGCGGACAGCTCAACTGTCGGTGCTGCACAGAGACGAGAGAGAGAGAGAGAGAGACCTCAACTCATGGGAGATGGCGGAGATGAGAAACTCCCTCACTTGCTTAGGCCCTGATCGCCCCTTAGGCTGGGTGAGATGCCCAGGGCTGCGAGATCTTAGGCCCCTCCCGATGTGTTGGCCACAGGAGCCGTCCATGACACAGATTGGCAGCAACGCGTTGGTGGCCACGAAACGACTCTTGGAGAGCCTCGGCGCAGTGGCAGGAGGGAGTCCTCCCCAGGTGCTGCCTGCCGCATGTGTTGGAAATATCCCGAGGTCACTCGGGTGATGGAACATGTCCGCCCTTGCCTGGCTTCAAGCCTGAAGACTGTTCTTCACTATAGATTGATGGTTTCAACACTTTTGCGCGCAAAAGGCTGCAAACCCTTCAAGCCGTTCAAATTTGACATTCTGGTAAAATATCTCAATAATTGGAGTTGAGCAAGGAGAATCGTTCAGTTCATGCAGATCTAAACCTGATTAGACTGTGTATATAGAAAGTTTGACTTGGATGTTTGCAAATTAACTGTAACCAACAGCAATGTGAAGGCACTTTGACAGGGTCAAACACAAAAGTATCTCATTCCTAGCATTCAGGCTTTGAAGAGCTGTATGCTGAGTTAGAGAAGGTTTGCCACCCCACTACATCAGATGGAAGCATCCCTCAACTAATGACACTAATGCTGCTAGTCGTTTTCTCTTGGTATGCAATATGTAATGCGATGTCATTTGCAAAGCTGCTTTTTCATGCACATAAACATTTATAAACAGGTACGCACAATACTCGGGATTTCTGTACTTTTTGGTTCTCAACATTTCACCGAGTCTCCATCACACGACTAGAGCTTCAGAGGGGTTTCCCTTGGTATGATGGGTGGAAAAGGGGACTTGCTATCCAACAAGAATCGCCTTGTGTACAAACTGCATGTCAGCCTTTCACGCAATTTCTGCATTTGTTGAACCACTCAGTCCTGTCATTGAGTCATTGATGGCACACTTGGCTTGCAGATTTTCCACTTGTGTGCGCATCAAGAAAGGAACAGGAGCAGCGCTAGCATTCAATGTTGGTTGAAACCGTTCACTTTTGGGTGGAAGCCAATAGAAAAGAGATCCCAATATATAGTGAATACATTTCTTGTTGGTTGAGGGATGTTGAGGGTCCAGGTTTGGTCATTTGCTCCGGGATATTTCTGTCCTTCCCTCTCGGGGTGCTTTTGAAGTCCTTTTTTTCCGACCGGCCCCAGGGCAAAAGGAGCCTCGGAGACGCAGCCAGACCGCTTTCGTCGCAGTCTTCGCGGGCCTCGCTTTGTGGGAAAGAGGCGACATACCCAGACCATCCATGCATGAAATAGTTACATACATTTGGCCCTAATGTAGGTAACTGTTCCATACATGGATGGTCTGGGATAGTACACCCGAAGACTTTCCAGGTTGCCTCCTACTTTTGATAATGGATGGATTTTGCCCCTGCTGTTGCCACAATGGTGACCCTGCGGAGCAAGCTACAGTGCTGGAAGGTGTTGGGTGCTTTTTGGTGGCCTTACTTTTCGGGTGTTCTTCGGATGCTTTGGGAAGCATTCATCGACCAGTTACATTCCTTTGGCCACGACGCGCTGACCGAGGACTCCTGAAAGAAAAGGTGGAGCTTTGAGTTTTGTCCGCGTGCCGCCGAGAAAGGAGATCCCTGTCCACCAAATACTCCATGGTGCCCAGCCCGTGGCAAAAGAATGCACCGCTCCCGATCTTCGGGCTAAGTGAGATTGATACTGTAGCAAGTGAGAGCCCCCCATTGGAATATAGATTGAAGACTCAGGGAGCTGAAGAGTAGAAGTCAGAGGACTTAGCAAGTCTGCTTTGACCATCAGTTGATCGATGTTGAGTCCTGATCACTACGTGATTCTCTTCACGTCTCACTCAGGCGTGGTTTGACTTGCTAGAACTTTTTGCTAGCTGCTATGGGCCCAAGGCTGTTCCTTTGCCCACTGAAAAGGGAGAACCAAGAGGTTCACGTTTGTTCCTACTTCATCTAACGCAGAAGATGGGCTGGGGCGGCTGTGGAAAGGATTGGGGCGCTGCTGCTGGTGGCTGGGGCGGCGGCGACGCTGGCTGGGGAGGTGACGGCGGTTGGGGAGGAGGGGGGTGCAGCAAAGGAGGTGGTGGAGGATGGGGTGGTGAGAGCAGCAAGGGCTGTGGTGGTGGAAGCTGGGGGGGTGACAGCGGCAAAGGCTTTGGTGGAGGATGCAAGGGTGGCAAGGGCTACGGAGCTGGTGGTGGAAAGGGCGCTGGACCCGGCAGCAATTGGGGTGGTGCTGGTGTTTGGCAGCCCATGTTCAACCCGATGCTCGCGATGATGATGAAGGGCATGGGCAAGCAGACCACTGGCCTTCGAAATTTCTCCAACGAAAAGAAGGTTTGGATAGGAGGGCTGCCAGCCAACCAAGTCAGCAAGGAGGTCAACATGAAGATGAAAGATCACATGTCCACAGCTCCTTGGAATTGGAACGGCTATGTTTTTGTTACTATATACATGTAAAGGTCTTTTTTGTAGCAGCGCAGTTAGCAGCGCATGATGAGACAAATGGTCCACGCGATGGCTATTTTGATGGCATTTCGGCAAAGAACCCTAGGCTGGCTTTCCTTGCTTGTATGCAGAGATCGGCAAGAGTGGCAGTGGAGGTGCTGCATTCAAAAGCGCTTCAGAGGCTCAGAGTGCTTGCGCTGCGCTGAATGGCTCTGTCTTTGAGGGCCACACTCTCTCCATAGATATGTGGGGCAAAAAACCACCACCTTGAGAGGGCTTCCTCATCCAATCCCTGATGGCGACCAAGTGACCTTCATGCAATCTTGTATCACCGACAGGTGCGTTGCGCAAAGCACTGCATGGTGGTCGTCGATGTGCGTAGCTCGCCGAAAAAAAGGCCAGCACTGCTAGGTGTGCTGATCAGACACACGAGCACGCCTTCGAAGTATGAAGGGCAGCCAAAAAAGTTGAGATTCAGTAGCGGCAAAGCTGGCCAGAACTGTTGAGCTACTGTGTAACTGTGTCAGATTTGATCCTGTTGACTCTGTTTTAAGATTTGTAAAGCTGAACTCGTTTCTTGAATGTCCCGACCTCCTTGGGGAGGATGTTTGGTGTCTCGGATGCATGAAGCATGTCCTTGGTAGGTTGCAACATGGTTGTGGAGACTTGTCATTGCCAGATAATCATGGTTCGATTTTCGCATTCTTTTGACCGGGCTCAAGAGAGGCAGAAACTGCCCCAGGTTTAGAAAAAGACCTTGACATTTGTTCGCAATGGGCTGGGGCGGCTGTGGAAAGGATTGGGGAGCTGCTGCTGGTGGTTGGGGCGGCGGCGACGCTGGCTGGGGAGGTGACGGCGGTTGGGGAGGAGGGGGGTGCAGCAAAGGTGGTGGTGGAGGATGGGGTGGTGAGAGCAGCAAGGGCTGTGGTGGTGGAAGCTGGGGGGGTGACAGCGGCAAAGGCTTTGGTGGAGGATGCAAGGGTGGCAAGGGCTACGGAGCTGGTGGTGGAAAGGGCGCTGGACCCGGCAGCAATTGGGGTGGTGCTGGTGTTTGGCAGCCCATGTTCAACCCGATGCTCGCGATGATGATGAAGGGCATGGGCAAGCAGACCACTGGCCTTCGAAACTTCTCCAACGAAAAGAAGGTTTGGATAGGAGGGCTGCCAGCCAACCAAGTCAGCAAGGAGGTCAACATGAAGATGAAAGATCACATGTCCACAGCTCCTTGGAATTGAAACGGCAATGAATTATATTACTTTACTTTATGCATATATATATATATTATGTAAAGCTTTTTATTAGCAGCGCATGATGAGACAAATGGTGCGATGGCTATTTTGACGGCATTTCGGCAAAGAACCCTAGGCTGGCTTTCCTTGCTTGTATGCAGAGATCGGCAAGAGTGGCAGTGGAGGTGCTGCATTCAAAAGCGCTTCAGAGGCTCAGAGTGCTTGCGCTGCGCTGAATGGCTCTGTCTTTGAGGGCCACACTCTCTCCATAGATATGTGGGGCAAAAAACCACCACCTTGAGAGGACGAAGAACCGGAGGCGTCCCTGAACGCCCTCTTGTGATATTTAAGCTCGTGTCACCGTGCCCCTGTGAAACGAATAGGTGTGCTGAGCCGGAGATTAATCCAGCACATTTACACGTATGAGGCACAGGAAAAAAGGAGCCATCCTGTGGAACTCGGATTTGGAGCATGATTCGGCATGATCTAATCTTGTTGCTATTATTCCGTATAGTTTAGCTTGCATTAGGTTGCGCAAGGAACTGTTCCATATTGACTTGAGGATGGCCAGAAGTGATTCTAATTTCTAATTGGAAAGCTCAAGTTCTTTGCATGCGACTGCAGAACCAAGCAAAAGGCCCCCAGTAGAATCAGCCAACTCGTGAGTTTCGAACCATGGGCTGGGGCGGCTGTGGAAAAGATTGGGGCTCCAGCGATGGGGGCTGGGGTGCCGCTGCCGGTGGAGGCGCTTGGGGTGGAGGCGATGGTGGCTGGGGAGGAGGCAAGGGTTGCGGAGGCGGATGCGGCAAGGGTGGAGGCTGGGGAGGTGACGGTGGCAAGGGCTTTGGTGGAGGATGCAAGGGTGGCAAGGGTTACGGAGCTGGTGGTGGAAAGGGCGCCGGACCTGGCAGCAGTTGGGGTGGTGCTGGCGTTTGGCAGCCCATGTTCAACCCGATGCTCGCCATGATGATGAAGGGCATGGGCAAGGTGAACACAGGCCTTCGAAACTTTGCCAATGAGAAGAAAGTATTTATCGGCGGAATGCCCGAGAACAACGTCAGCAAAGACATCAACATGAAATTAAAGGATCACATGTCAAGCGCGACTGGGCTGCACCTAAATTTGAACTGTACCCTAGTAGGTTTCTAACACTAACCACCATTGATGAAATGATGAAAATGTTGGAATCCCGAACAACCAACCAATTTACAAAGGGTTTTAGACTACAGAACCCGTTACAGTTGTTCTCAAGTGCCCGAACGGAAGGGTAGGGTGTAGGAGGTCGTTTCGGCAGGTTTGTATGTTTGTGCCCGGGCCCACGTTTCATGCCCCGTCCTCAAGGCTTGATGTCCCAACGGAATATTTACATATATATTTACACTGACCCCTGAAGCCATCTCAGTCTCAATGTGGGTAAGTTGCGCTTGTGTACTTGGAATTGCTGGCTACGCCTAAGACCGGGGTCACCTGCCTCTATGCAGAGATCGGCCGGAGCGGCACTGGCGGCGCAGCCTTCAAGAGCAACTCTGAGGCGGGGAGCGGTGCGTTGGACACCGTGGACACCGCCGTCGTTTTCCCAAAACCGGTCGGCTGACTCGGTGACGGACGGCGTGAAACACCGACCTGATGGGGTCTGCGGACTGGACACAGGCGCAGACGGTGGCAGCGGCGCTGAACGGATCCAGCTTTGAGGGATACACGCTACAGGTGGAGATGTGGGGAATCAAGATGCCTGGCCGAAAGTGAGTGAATCATATTGAATCAAGCAACTTGCTGGTTCCAGGCCCAGTGGAGCTGAGAAGCTTGTAGCTAGAGATGGCGTTGGAAGGTTCTCCCATGATGAGAGGATTCAACAGTCTTAAGCTGCCAGTGGCCGTTCTTTGCAAGAACTTTCTATGAAAAGTCCACCCTTACGGAGTCACGGTTTAGTCGGTGATTTGGTTATTTCTTTGACCCATCAAGACCTGCCTAAGGCCGCCCAGGACGAGCTAGGTGCTTGGAGCTGAGCTCGGAGCTCCGGTGGGGGGATTTATTTGGATTGGGAGTTGGATCATTTTGTGCTTTGGTTGACTGGGCTTCCAGCAAACGCCGTCCAGCTCTTGAGATGTTTTGCACCTCCAACCTACCATAGCGAATGGTGAGACTGAGGGGCGGATGGACACTGATGGACATGGCATGGTCGGCAGCCGACCTGGTGGAGATATAGTCCAAGACATGGCTCGTTTTCAACATCAAAGGAATTCAAGAACCCTAGTGAAATGCTCCCTGTGGCGCCCAACCCGCACTAAGGAGTCGGGTTGGGTTGAGGAACACCCCATCGAACGGCATCAGTCGTGGGTTGGTCTCGAGCTAGTGCAAGGACCAATTTTCATGCCAAGTTGCGTCTTAAAACCATCCCAGACACTCCATGTGTGCCATACATACCGCATCAGACCGCCCCATTGACCCCCCTGGCACCACCCCTGGCCTGATCGGCATAAATGGCAGTCCCATGGAGTGTTTGGGCATTGTAGTTAACGGGTGCCTTTAGCGCTTTCACCCCCAGAGATGTCATCCATGTGAGATGGGTTTGGGGATTGGGCGACATGGCGCCGACAAGGGAAAACCGAGAAGATGACTCTCACCACCGAGAAGAATTGCTTCGGAAGGTTGTTGAAACCAGAGGTCTGAATCGATGACCTGCCGGAGGGTTTTCTGGTTCATTTTGAGCTCATAGGTCAACCCCAAACTCAGCGCTTGATTCGGCTTCTCAGCCTGTCAGGAGAGGCTCAAATCGCGCGCCAGTGACCAGGGACGCGTGGCTTGGCGTCCGCTCGCCTGGGCGCTGTGTTGATTCAAGAACTCTTTGAGAGCTTGGAGTGGATCAAGTGGGATATAGCAATTGGGAAGAAGAAGAAGCAACAGGAAGATTGTCACACAGAGCTGCAATTGGACCACACTACTTCAGGTTACAGTACATAAAGAATTATGAAGAATCGTGTTCATTCCGGTTGCATGCAGTGTGCTGGACAGGGAGTTGTTTGCCTGACGATTTGGACAGCTAGGACGCTAGGAATTTCCAAGTTCCTCTTTTCACCCATCCAGTCCTTTCTTTCAATTTGTTTGGAGATCCGACGATGTTTCTTTCTACAAGTCTGAGTCTGAGAAACGGATTTTCATGAATTCTTTGTCATGGAGGTAGATGGATGAAAGTGACAAAAAAACCGGTCTGATTGGGAAGAGAACAATCCCCAGACCCTCCATGTACGGGATGTTTACCTACCTTGGGGTGGCTTCAGGCGTCAATATATGCATGGAGCCTTCGTTTTCTGCTTATGTAGAGGAAGGGGCCTCGTCGCGTGACCGGTATGCCTTTCCACGATGGTTGGAGTGAGCTGGGGGCAGCTTTCCGCTGAGTCTCGGGGCGCAAATACAAAGGAGGCTGGTGAAGATGTAGGAGTAGCCCCACCTCCAACATCTGAAAATCAGACCTTCCAGACATTCCATGCAGACTGAAAGCTTCCCCGAGTGGATGTTGGGGTCGTTTTCTTGGGGTGAAGAGCCAGAGATGCCGCCCTTTCTTGAGTGCGTCCAGTGGGGCCCGTCATCGGTCAAATATGCCAGTTCCATAGATGGTTTTGGGGATCAAAAGGACGTCCCATTCGACGAAGCGAGGCGAGGAGATGCGCCCCATTCGACGAAGCTGTTTTTTTTCTCGGGGCAGACGGGTCTGAGGAAGTCCCAAAACAACCACCAGGATGAGGGCAAGTTAGCTAAGTGTGTGGTTTTTTGGTGTTCGAAGAGGTCTTCGTAACTTGGGAACTGACCTGAATTTTCGAGAAAGCTTCTGCCGTTCTCATGAGCACTAAGGGGCGCCAATGTTCTGCTGAGCTGCCAATTCGTCCAGCTATGATTCCACAAAAGAGCGGAAAGTTTTGACCTCAAGTGAAACGTGCGAGCGAGGTCTCACAGAAAAAGTTCGGAAGGGGATGGACTCGCAGCTGAGGGGTCTCAGCAGGGTGGCCACAGCTGTGACCATGTCGAAGTAGCATGGAAGTGGAACGGCTGTCGACGGGGCCATGATTACCCACGCGATCCTTTAAGCATCAAAGAAGCCTCCAGGCAGGCCTAATCTTTTTCTGTCTTTGCCATCCTTCCCTCCCCATGCCAATCGCGACTCCACTCAGATTGTGACGAGCTGAAGGGAAAGTCTTATAGTGTGACATGCACCTCCCCTAAGTTTGGGCCAACACATGGCAAAACCATGCAAAACTCAAAAGACACATGCCGCCCTTCCTTATCCCAGCCACATTCCAGAACCAGACACCTTCCCTAGGGCTCCAACCAGTTCCTCAGAAGCTGTTTAGAACCCCCCCCGGCACCCATTCCAGCCATGTTCGAAACGGAGCTACTGTACTTGGAGCCAGACGACCTGAAAATTCATTCCACCACATCACCACGCCGACTTCCTCACATCGCCGGACATCTCCTCAGGTAGTGAGACCTTGGGTGCGAAGCTCTCCATCGCTGAGGCGGAAAAGTCCGAATTGGAGCAGGACCGCCGCGAAGGTCCGTTCGTTCGTCGCATCATAGGGGTGGACATGGCCAGCCAGGTCATGTCCACCTTCTAATTACAAACTTCTCCCCTCCCCCTTGATCAAGTTCTGATCATGAATAAAGCTAAATCCAGAAAAATCCGAGAAAAGTCTTGGTTTGAATTTGAAATAAAAGGAGCGTGAAAGGACAGACAAGGACATGAAAGGACAATGAAAGGAAAGAACATGAAAATGACAGGACATGAAAGTAAACAAAAGGGAAATGAACGGAAAGAAAAACATAACCAGCCAGGGTTTGTTTAGTATTATTTGAGGTCTGGAGTAATTGAAGGGTTAGTCTTTGTGGGTTGATTTCAGGTTGCAAATGGCAATGCCCAAATTGGCAGTTTTAAAAGGAACATGCAGCAGCCAAATTGGACACACAGGTTGACAGTAAACAACAAGGTATTGGAACCAGCTGAAAGCTCAGAATCAACTTGGATGATATAATTAAGGTTTGGAAGCAGCTGAAATCAGGGCGGGTCCAGAAAAAGTTTAGCATTATTCACGGTGCATTTGTAATTAGGAAGTCAACATTAGATGCACCTGGATTTCAGGGTGAATGTTTGTGAATTGTTTTCTCCCGAAGTGAGTGAATCCCCTTCTTCCTTGAGAACGGGGGCCAAGGGGCTAAGTTGGAGGCGCTGGAAGGTCACGAGAACGTGGACGGTGGATTCAGACAATTCCGCATACGGAGAGGTTTGACCATCCACATGGGGGTGTTACTCAACAGACTCAAGAGCCTACATTACCCAACACCTCGAGAGAGTTCAAAGCACCTCCCCGAGAGTTCTTTCCAGGAAAAGCCCGCGGTGTAGAACACCGCAGGTGTTGCATGCGGCCACCATGCGCCAGGAGAAGAGCGTGTTGGAAGCGCAGCTGGAACAGCTTCAAGTGCAGATTTCCGCACGGACTGCTGAAGTGGAGGTGCACCACCCGGAAGGATCATGAGCGATTTTCAGGCTGCTAGCGCTTCATTGATTGGTTTTTTGAGTGAAGATGGTTGCATGAGAGTTGTAATTTCTTGTTTGGTAGCTCGATGCACTTTTGAGAACAGACCAGCGTGTTTCACAACAAAAATTGCTGAGATCGGGTTCCTGGAATGTGGGGCTTCTTTCCAGCACTGAAAACATGCGAAAGCCCGTGAAGAATCTTCAGTGTTGAGCTTGCGCGCCAGCGTGCAGAGCCCACTTCGATGGCTTGACACTGCTTAACACCGGTTTTGGACCAGATCAACCATAATAGCTGTATTAATCCAGTTTAGAGCCCCTCAGAATGTCGAAAGAACTGTGGATTGCTTCTGTTTTTAGTAAAGAAGTGCAGCAAGTTTCGATTCCACACCAGGCATTTCATGTCCTGGGCAATTCATTGGAGTGAGGTCGCAGATGATGCATGCGGATGCATGTGGTAGTTTTAGTCGCAGGCGCCCCCAAGAAAGAAGAGCACACGGGCACGCATGGGAGTCGATGCTTGTAATCTTTCTACTTTCACATTACTACTACCAGGACCCTCCTGGCCAAGCTGTTTGGAGACCCTAACAAGTGGTTTCTGGGCACCGGACTTGTCACCAGGAAGCACCTGTGAAGTCGGGTGCTGGTCATATATATATATATTATATATAATATATAAATGGTACTGTATAATGATGGTGGAAGGGGATTGGCCTCCAGCTGCTTATCCAGCTGCTTATGGGTCACCAGGTCAGGCTGGAAAAGCTTACTTAGGACAGGACCTAGGTCTCTAGCCACACCCTGACAGGGGAAGCACTAGGTAGGCACTCAGTGAAGACCTGTTCACCTTTTTGGGTGCCTTTCGTAAATAGATGGCACGATGCTGAAAAGGCGGTTTATACGGACCCCCATCCAAATAGGTTTGGTGCCATCTACGCTGAAACCACTGTAGTTGGAACTGGCTTTTTCCCACCACAGTGGACCACCTGACCTGACCGATTTGCCCTTGCGGCAGGCGATCAAGGCTCAAGCAGATGAGGCCAAAGCTAGTGGCACTTCGGCGGCAAGTGGCCGACACGACGACGAAGAAATCAGAACCAGACCTTCCCTGAGTTGAAAAAGATTTGTTTGAGTTGCCACTTTTTCTCGCGGTCGCAGACAACTGTCTAGGCTAGCGCCAGTCGAAAAAGAGGGCCACACGCAGATATATATATGTATATATATATATGTGTGTGTGATCACACTTTTTGACTTCTACAAAGTGCAAGGACAAGTTTCCTTGGCAAAACGGAATGCGGCTCAAGTTGTGAGTTGGAGCCTTTATCCAACGTCCGAGAATTGTTTGGTGGCCACCATGTGCCTTACTATGAACTCTTGTACAACCACAGGGGAGGTTCCTCTTCCATGTTTTCAGGATGTATATGACATGTGGGGGGGGAATCATGTCCTCAGGCAAACCAACTGAGCTTGCAACTTCTACCGCCAGCTTCTTGTAATCCAAGAGGCCCCGCACGTGATTTAACAGATGACTCAGCCTGTCACAAGATCCAAGAAGACATGTGCTTACATTCATCCGCTTTGGCGTGCACATCGCATCGAATTATGTAATTCTTGGTGTTTGGCCCCTCCTATTATTGTGGTCTCCCCCTGCCATTCATCGGGCCCGTGCGGATTCAGTCGGGCTGTGAAAAGCCTGGAAAATGGTCCTTCAGTGAAGATGATGGGTGCTATCTGGAGCTATGATGGGTGCTCCTAACACCTCAAGCATTTGATTATTTGATTGCTTGGGGTGTCCCAGTTAAGTCCCCTCACTCATACTTGCACTCCTTCCCTCATTCACATTGGAAAGTCATGGAACGTCCGTTGGTGGCGTTTTCGATTCACCCTCCTTGCCGCCAAGGTGTCGGGGACCCCTTGGGCTTCCAGCGCGGCCTGCAAGCCTTGGAGACCGCCGACGTCGAGGAGTCCACGTGACCTTCGACGACACGTCGATCTCGAGGTGCTTCGAGATCGACGAAGAAACATCCGACGCATTATATATATATATATAATTAATTAGGATTTAAGAGACCATTTCTGACTTGCACCTAAACTCAGAAAGCACCCTCCACCCGAGCTCCCCTCCCCGGGGCTGGGCTTCTTGGAGCCCTCGCAAGCTGATGCTCCGAATCCCTGGAGCCCGAGAAGCCCCAGGAGCTGGGCAGCAAGTGGAAGGCCCGTCCCTGTGTTTCGGAGGAAGGGCGACCCGGAGGATCCGCAATGATGTCGGGTAGCGAGGGAAATGGATCGATCACCTGCCGCTTTTGGAGGTCCTACTTCACTAAGAAGAGGTGGACCAAAAGGAGGTAGCTAGTCCACGGCTGCAGCTGTCAGGTCACTAGGAGGTGGAACGTTCGGGGTTCACCGGGCGCCAGGGATCCAAACGGCTTGGGAGTCAGATCGAGAACGATGGCGGGAAACCGCGGGAAACCGTGCCCCAGGGCTCTAGTTGCACCTGCTGAGAAGGTATTTGGACCCTCTCAACCCACCCAAACACCTCCTCAGGGGGTATTTGGAGCCCTAGGGTGTTCAAAAGTGACCTGCCAGATGAAGATTAATGAAGATTGTACAGTGAGGAAGTCCGTTGGTCTACCGGGCAATACTGGATGCCCGAGCACCAAAATGAAAAGGATGGGGATGGTCACACATTTTTTTTCTTGGTCCAAATGACTTCAAGATCGTTTCAAGAAAATGCCTCAGCCATGGTCCGATGCAAAGGGCTTAGGTCCGAATTCTTCTCCCCATGAATACGGTCCCATGTACACTCCGCAGTCTTCAAAAAGATCCAAGCAACTGGAGGAAACCCAGCAGCACTACCGCAGGGGTTGCTGGTGACCGTCTTTTGTATGGTTAAACATTGGTTTCCCTCAATGTCCAGCCAGACTTCTCTGTTTCCTGTGTGAATCTGGTGAAATCCGCCACGCCGCCATGAGCTGGAGAATGGATTGGATCATATTGGATCCATTCCTCCAGATCCCACTGCTGCGGATGTTGGCGATGCAGACATGGTGCATTCTGCACATTCAAGAGCCATTGAGAATATTGCCAGCTCTCAGTTTCTTTGGCAGTCTCTCTTCTTTGGTTTTTTTCGAGCAGGGTGTTCTTTAGTGGTCCAGCTTTAGTAGTGATGAAGACCACATGGCGGGCTCCCTTCCCCATCTCTTCCGGATGGCGCATCCCTGAAGGAACAGGGCAAGAAAGCGGTCGAAGACGCCCAGGCCGGGGGATCCGATGTAGCTGTGGAGGAGGGTGTTTGTGGCGTCGGAGGATCTCAGGCACTAGATGTAAGGAACCAGGGCTTTCAGGTCTGTGGCTTTAGTCTTTGGAACCACTGGTCACCAGCTATACATGGCAACTGGATCGCCTGTGTTCTTTCTCCAACTACCTGAGATGTGTATGTCCAAGCATCGGCGTCTTGATGTCCAAAGCACCGAGCGTGCCTTGTCACTCTTTTTGATAGCTGGCCTCATCCACTTGATACAGTGATTCGGATGTACTTCATGCAACACCCTAGGGCTTTAAGTACCTTCTGAAATCACTGTAGATCATTGACGTAGAATTCTATACTATTTAAATCTATAATCTATTTTCTGCGCACCTGTGGCAGTGACATGTTCAAAATGAATACTGTCAACCCTTTCCCACATAAAGCTTGACCCCTGGTTTTGGATGAATCCGCTGCCGGCCACCACTGGTACATTGCACCTCAATTGAACTGGTACATTGCACCACTGGTACATTGCACTGGTACAGAGCTCGATGCCAATTCATGGTTTTTGCTCCAGTGAATGGGGTCACCGCTCGTCTCCCTGCAGCCCCACAGCACCCACCGGATGACACATGCACACGTACCTCACGGTGGCAGGCTGAGTATGTCTCTTCTACCGACGTCCTCAGCCACAAGAGGCACAGCCAGGCAGAGAGGCCACGGACTCCACAGAAGTCCCTCTGCCCTCAGCCCCACCGAAGCGGTCTTCGGCGCTCCCGAGCGCTCCAGCGAAGCACGTCGCGTTTCACGGCACCCACCCCAGGCCCGTGCAGCGGCGGTGACGCAGAAGACCACTGAGGAGCGGAGCTTTTTTTGGGGGAATAACCTAGGAGCTTCTTGCTACTATAGTAGTAGTGCCCTTGTTACTCGTTGTTACTTGTAGCGATGCCCTTTGTTGCTAGTAGCTTCTTGTTACTAGTTGCTAGTAGTAAGGCCAGGAGCTACTATATAGTAGCGTCCGGTCGCTCCGTTCGTAGCTGGAAGGCTCGAACTGTGAACACTTTGCAGGTCTACGTTCGGTCGACCGATTTCGGACATGAAGGTAGGATCCAACTTTGAAGCCTTCCAACTCGCCAAAACCGCATGCACCTGAACGGAGGTAGTTGGCGAGCCCCGTAGTTTTTTCTCATAGATACCCCTTAGCCAGTCCCAAGGAGCTGTAATTAGACGACTTGTAGTCTGATGTGTTTAGCCCATGAGTCTTGAGGTGGACAAGGCCGTTTGATGCAGTTGAATGTTCGTTTATAGAATGCGGTTGCATTTCTTGTCAGCCAATACGACCCAACTTGGAAGTATACTGAGTTTCAGTCACTATAGTGGGTGGGCTTGCTTGTGGACTTGTGGTTTCAGAAGACCTACATACGAAGGCTCTCGGTGATTTTGAGGAATATGTCTTATTTGCACGGTTCCTGGACTGCAAATCCAAGTGAGGGAAGCCTCAATGAATGTATATCTGTATATCAATGAATGTATATACCAGGACTAGGATCATCCTGTTTGGGTGCCCTGGCTGGACTACCCAGCCCACTACTATCCGGGATCTCCAGACAGGACACCTAGACAGGGTGGTCCAGACAGGCTTCTTCAGTGCGAAGAGATGAGCTGAACAATGTTTCTGCGTTTCCTGCCACGTTTCCATCCTCCGAAATGGCCGAACTAACACCGGCGGCCTTTGGTCCTGCTCTCCACTCCCTGCCTGGAGGGTCAACGACTTTCTGTGCTGCCTGGGGGTGGTGGGCAGATGTCCCGTGCTCCCAATGCACAGCTATTGAGAGAAACACGGAAAAGAGCCACCGGGTTTCATGAGAATCCGGGTGAACGCCTCAGCTCAGGTCCGCCACCCCCCAATTGACGGTCGTACCCCAACTGCGGCGCCTGACTCTCACGGAGGAGCTGGATCGCTTGTTGGCGCGTTTCATGGAGCTGGTCCAACAAGTGCAGGACTCCCAGGCTCGGACCCAAATATCACGTCCGCAGGTGTCTACCTCAGCTGAACGTCAGGGCAGCGAGGTGAAGGTATGTGAGTAGTTCTTCAATATTTGGGTGCCATGCGGGAATGATGGCGACATGACTTCAGCATGCACCTGCTTCGTTCGTACCGGTGCGTCACCGAGCAGTGGAGTCTCTAGAGGCCTAAGCAACCTGCGAAACCTGCGAAAGCAACACTTGAACCAGGCAAGACATGTTGGCAGATCAGCTGACGGGTCGCAGAACGGGAATCTACGTTGTGCCATTCGAACAAGCTTTGGACCCCTCGTTCAGAACGGTGGCGAAAAGGATCATTGGAGCGAGGTCGGAGCCCCAAAATGAGTGAGCTCAGCTACAGGCGGCACACTCAGCAACATTTGTCACCCAGGAGCAGCCCGTTTACCCCAGATTCGTTCCTTCAGAAACTCCATGGATTCTGCTTATTTTAGTCAGAATGCTTGATGACTCAAACGTTTTCGGTAGATGCTCCAGTTGGTCATGCCCCAGCAGTAGATCAATCTGGCATGGAAAACAACGAACCACAGCGCCTCAAAACTCCCAAACGAACATAACAAAACCACGAACTCAATGCGTCTTGAATTTCGCGGACCGTTTTTCCCGTGTGTTTCACTGGAGGCCTTTCAGTCAGCCTCCAGTCAGTTGCAAACTGCGACGGAGCAGACCATGGCTTCGGCCCAGCAGCTGTCCGCAGCGGCGGCTCCGGCCTTGCAGCAGGTGGGGTCCAATGCCGCCCGTAAGTTGGAGTGGGGCGTGGAAAAGCAGGTGGTGGGGGAAGCAGGTGGGAAGATGGAGGAACACTTTAGGGAACGACCTTGGTCGTTCTTATCATGACGTATCCGAACGGGAATGCAGGCAGTGTGTGGAATGGGTGGGGAGGTCATCAGGGTTGACCCAGGGTTGACCCTTCACGGTCACGGGGCTGCCCCGATGATGGTAAATCATGGGGACCTCATCCCCGTTCCTGGGGAATTGTCCCAGTTCTTGGACAGCAAATCCAAACCCCGCCGTCACGGCCGCACGCGCAAGGGCATGGCGAGTGCTTCGCAGGCTGCACAGCAGGCTCAAGAAGGGTCGCGCGTGATGGCTTGGGATTCTCCTCCAAATCCTACTTGGTGAATGGTGACCAGATGATATCAGTAATTTTTCTCGAGCATGACATCATCACCCCCATAGCTCATTTCCTAGCCGCCGGTGTTGTGACATGTGTGTCAAGCGATTCCAGTTGAGCGGAGGAGGTTCTTCTCATGTCACTCATGGAAGTTGTATGGATGTTCCATGACAGAACCAGGTCAACCTTTCCTATTGATGGTCTTGGAAGGCTAGGGTGTCATCGAACATGGCCGTTGGATTGCCACCAGTCAAGCACATTGAGGAATTTGACTTGCTCTCATCGCTCTC
Source organism: Durusdinium trenchii (assembly GCA_963970005.1). Taxonomy (NCBI): domain Eukaryota; class Dinophyceae; order Suessiales; family Symbiodiniaceae; genus Durusdinium; species Durusdinium trenchii. The sequence goes on from CAXAMN010024251.1 coordinate 325,790, forward strand.
ATCAGACACAAACAAATTGCATCAAATTGCTATCGGAGGCGATCTGTCAATATATCCATCATACTCATTGCTCATCACTTTTTTTTGTTGGGTGATTGATTTCCAGATCCACAGAAGAGATCCACCAAGTTATGATGTTGCAATATTGTATATTGTGTGGTGATCACTGTCCAACCTGTTTCTTTCTTTGTTCTCCTCCACTCTTGGCGATGCTGACCCATCGCATGGCTTGGCCTTGCCAGGGCATGCAGACGGCCTCTCAGGCAGTGGCTCAGGCACAGCGGAACAATGAGCATCATGAGATGTCATGAGTGGTCCTCTTTTCAGAGGACATGTGACATGTTACGAATCATCAACTACGTGATGGTTTCGGAGATGTTTATTTTCAACCCTTACTTGGGGATGATTGGACCCTCTGACTCATATTTTTCAACATGGGTTGAAAACACCAACTAGTTTAGAATCCAAGGACGATGAGCAGGGACGATGAAAGGACGATAGGACCAGCGCCTTGGTGAGGCGAAGGAGGCGATGAGCTGAACGGATTCGATGGATTTCATCGCCTGAAAGCCGGAAAAGTGACGAGTGGGGAACCCATGGGAAAACTGAGAGGAGAATGGGTCAACACCCCTGGCTAGAGTCCCTACAGACGCCATGTAGACCCATGTAGACCGATTAATTTTTGGAAGGTCCAGGTGTTCCCCTGTTTTTTTCCACAAGAAACACCAGGTCATTGCTAGAAATGTTCATCCAGCAGAAGGAGCTGTTGTTGAGCGACCATCATCCGACTGAGAGTGCGATTCTGATATTTTTGTGATCTGCGACAGTTGAAGATTGGGAGGGGGGGCAGGGCGGAGCACAAATGCAACATTCCTGGTTTTTGCAGGTAATCACTGGTCTCCCAGGTGCCCAGTTCAACAACACGTGTGTATAAGGGGGGGGGCATTGAATCTGTTTCGACGCTTTGACCCCGAGATCCTTGACTCGGCGATCCCGTTGGTTCAGAAACCAACGCGGAAAGGACATGGATGGATTGGAACGGGTTGCGACCAGTTGCATGAAATGTATGCGACATATGTTTGGTAAGAGAAAAACACAACATGTTGAACATCACTGATCAGTATCAATCATTATCATGCAGATTACGCGTATGATGTTGTTTTTGAAAGATAAATGACATCCAATTCTACTGTGTTGGTTTCTTAAAGGCTGTCACTGCTGGGTGTAAATGATTTGCAATAAATATCAATGCTGTTGTGTAGTCTTCTGGACAATTTTTTGAGCAGTTGTGCGATTGTGGAAATAGCAAGTTCCAAGCAGATGGTGGAGATGTGTTCGGATGCTTTCATGTGATCCTCATAATGAAAAACATCTTTAATTTTTGGTTATACTGGGCAAATCATACAAGGATTCATACCAGCACTTCGCAATTCGGGCCCTTGGCTATGTGTTTTCCCCCTGGCTATCTCTTTTGAACCGTTCCTTCTTCATTGATCATCCAACGCTTATATAGCTGACATTGCCAAAAAGGCCTTCGACATGAGAGACCCTGCCGCCGACCCCTGAAAGCACTCCAAATCTATATGCCCTCCAAAATAGATAAACAATTATGCCGGCATAGACCCCAGAGAAGTAAGAACCCCTATAGCTTCCAGCTATCTGGGGAAATAGATCAATTACTGAAAATGTATGGAAACCGTGCCACTATCTATTTGGGGACCACTTTTTGTGCCCTGAGAAGAAGAGAATCGGGAGATGCTTCTTGTTTTCCGACCGTGTCCTGTTCGGTCGATTCAATGGCCCAGATGGCCGATTTCGTGTGCCTTTCTGAGAACCAGCACGGAGACATGTTGCATCGCCTCGTCCGACACCTGGCTCAAGGTCACAGGCCGCTGTTGCGTGTGGTAGCATATGTTTGTCAAGTGTAATTTTCAGGTCATGCACCAATCCAGGATGTGGAGAGTGTTGGGAGTTTTTGTCACTCTTTGGAGTAAGCTTTGATTCCTTCAACATGTCGCTTCCCCTTCAAAAGGTAGAGACCCTGGCATGGCCATCTCACAAACCGACATCAGCACTGGTCACTGGTCAGCAGAGATGTGCAGCACCCCGGCCCACAGAACTCTTCACATGGGGTACGAATTGAAGCTTGATTCTACCTCCAACATCGCTCCCTACCTCCTACACCTACTCCAGTTCGCGAAGCTCCGTTCCTACACATCCTCCGGCCCAGAAAGGGCCGTCTCATTGGTCTCATCTTCGGGCCATGCCGAACCCAGTGGCGGCGATGGAGGAGGCCGCTGGTGCCAGGGCAACTCCTGGGTGGTGCTTTTCTAATCCATGGGACGCAATGGACTGGCCGATGTCCCCATCAGTTGGGGTGGTTGAAAAGGGTTTCAGGGGTTAATCTTGGCATCTTATTCCATAGATGGTCTGGGCTTGGACTTCAACTTGTCCATCCCATTTTGGCGAAAGGCGATCGAAATGCCATTGGCACGGTTCATTCTGTGTGCTTTAAGTCACGAACCCCGAATCTGAGAGCATCTATAAGAACCAAATAGTTGGGAATGTCGCATGACCTGTGACAGTCGGTGCACAAGAACACTTTAGAGATTCGGCCTGGTACCTAGGCCCCATCATCATCCACTGGGCCTGGAATGGGATATACCGCAAGAAATAGTACCCGGACACTCCATGGAACTGGCATCCATCAGGCCAGGGGTGGTTGAAGTCGGGGTCAATGTAGGAAAGGCCTGCAACTGAACACAATCATCCACTGGGCCCACGGGAAAAACAATGAAAAACATGTTTATTATATACCCCCAAAAATCCCATAAATTCCCAGTCTATCGGACACTCGTTCGGTTCCAAGTTCGTGCATCGGGTCGGGAAGAAACATCCGCCAAACACACCAAACCCAGTATCGATAGAAGGATAATGCTGGTAGGTTTCTTCAAAAGCCCTTCCGTCTTTGTGACCCTCCTTTGGCGCATGTTTTGCTTGAATGTTTGTGAATTACTGGGCTGCTTCATGTTGTTTGAGCTGTTCTCTTTGCCCAGCACGACCAAACAAGAAGCCCATGCGAACTGCGGGTGGACCTGCGGTCCGGACAGGAGGAGATGTTTCCGATGCTGAAGGCCCCGGACGACGCGTGCGGTGTTGGGTTTGGCAGAACTGGCCCATTCGGGATCCAGTCGTACCGAACCTCAGGTTGGTGATGTGTTCGACACTCGCATGTAGGTTAGGAGGGTCCAGTCGTACCTAACCTGAGGTTCGGTACGAAAACGGATCCCGAATGGGTGGTGGAACTGGGTGTGGAAACAGTGATGGTTTGCTTCATCGCGCTCGACTTGGGCAGTCCTTGGCTCCGACATGGTCGTCTTGGCTCGGCGTTTGGGGCAGTTCTCCGATCCGCGCCGAGACAGCACCGGCCAGGGCGCTTTGGGTGTCTGGTTCAACCTATCTAAGATGTCATGAACCATGCACCATTTCTGACAAGAACACCTGTGGTGGATCTATAGTGCTATACTGTTCCATATATAGTCCTTTCATTCCAACACGTTCTCTATATATAGTCCGTTCATCCCAACACATGCTCCTAGATTCATCGAAAACGACCGCAAGCATTCAGGCAGTTCTCATAGCAGCACACCCAAAAGGACCATCCAGATCTCACATATCAAAAACACCCGACCGACACATCCAGATACCAAACACACAATATACATCAATATACCAATACAATTCATTAAGACAAAATCCACATATATCCAAACACAACATAGCCAGATCCCACACACAATCACATACACACATTTTCCAAAAGGGAATCACATAAATCGATTCTATAACCCAAGAACCTCCGTGGCACTTGTTGCTCTTCTCCCGTTTTCGTCCACACGTCTGTCCCGTGCCGCGGCGATCCTCGCAGGTGTCGCCGCCCATCCCAGTGGGCCGTTTACCTGGACGCCGGGGAGCCGAGGACCGGGGAGAGCTGGAACGCCCGCCAGAGCAGACACGGACGGTTTTCACCGCGCCAGAAGCTGGAAGGTCAGGTGGATGGTTTTTTGCAAATAGCAAGACTGAGAAGGAGGTCCTGGCTTTGAAGTCCAGCGCTGCCTTTTCGCTTCGATTTCCCGAATTCAGCTCCAAGCTCGGTCGCATCGAACGATCCGTTTTCCGCGCGCGTGCTTGGCGGACAACGCGTGGTGTCGTGGCTTCCAGACCCCTTCGACGGTCCAATGGACCCCAACAGCGATCTCTATTGGGTGATTCAGCATGTTTCAACCAGGTTGCAACTCAGGTTGGGTGATTGATTGCAACTCAGGTTTCAAGCTCCAAATCTGGCGCGCCTCCAACGACTTGCTCCTGAAGCTTCCTTTGGGCACTTGGCAGACCGAAGGTGCGCTAGCTAGCGAGGGAAGCGGCCGGGAGCGTGCTGGAGCGATGGGACAGTGCAAAGAGCACGACATCTACAATGGTTTTAGAGGTTCGATGGCACAATCCCCAAGTTAGGTGGTTTATAATGGACACCCATCTAAAAGACATATAGGAGTTTGTGCCATCTACTCTGAAACCACTGTGATATGAAGACCGTGAAGAGGTGTCTCTCCCGTGCTGTACTGTCCAGAAATTCGAGGCATAACTGCCCCGTACCTCGATACGGAATTTTTATGGTCAAAATCCAAGTGACTAAGAAACCAGATGTGCATTTCGAAGCTCTAGTGAATCGCAGTCATATACAGTAGTTCGCAGACACACCAGTTCGAAAGGACATACAGACATACACTATGAAAAAACTTGTACTATATATAGTAACTAGTAACATCTAGTAACCATAGATCCACCACACACCTTGAACCTGAGTGACCTCTATTATTTGGATCACCAATCACCCCAAATAGGGTTTTTTCCTCTCAAAACAGGGTCATGTCTGGGTCAAGAGGTACTACACTCCTTGGAATCATCATGAAAGTGGAACACACAACAAGCTGTTTCTGGTGTTCGGAGCATGGTCATCCGACGCCGTTCTCTCCACGTCCACGTCCATTCCAACCATCGACCCACCCGCTTTCGGGCGTGTGCCTTGGGCTAGTCCCAGACCATCCGGACTGGAATACCCTACATTGGGGTCTTAAAAAGGGGTAAACATGTATGTAACTATTCCAATATCGATCATGGATGGTTCAAATCTTTCACTTCCCGGAATCCATCCCAGCACCTGGTTGTCGCCCGCAGGGGAGGTGGTGGCCATGAGCGCTGCGCCGCACTTGGGCGTGGCCGAGGGTGATGAAGTCTTGAGCATCAACGACGTGGTGATACAGGACATGACTCCGAAAAAAACCGTGACCGAGATGTATAGACATGCGGCATGCACTCATTCCAAGATCGATCTGGGGCGGCAAATCAATTTAACATAGTTTAAATGTCGGTCCCAGACAGGTCATAGTTGAGCGATGTTGAGCGTGTTTTTGTTAAGGGAAAGCTGTGCGGGTGAGACTCGTGGCCACCAACCACCGCCGTCGACCCTGCACATCCAGTCGACAGTCGACCCTACACATCCCTCGCACCAGCCATTTGTTTCGGTCGACAAGGATCACATGGACCTTGACTGAAAGAAGTGCCGTTCATGAGGCAGTCGGCCGCACCCAAAAACCTGCTGCAGTCCGTGTGGAAACATCACCTCAGGTCCCAAGGGCCCATCGTGCCAGATTCGAATCGTGGCAATCTCTGGCAGCTGCAGGATCTAGCTCATGCAGCCGAGCTTTTAGAGCAAAGCGGACCGCAGATGGAGATCAACTTTTACCACAAGGCCAGTGTTTGGAAGCTCCGACTGTACTACGTTGACATTTTCAGCTATGGATGGTGACCAGTCAAAAAGTGTCCGGCCCTTTTTGACCACGTTCATTGAGTCTAGCTTGAATGTGTTGGGATGATGGCAACTCAGGCAAGTTCCTTCTTGAAAAACCTCCTTGGAACCCCGCCAGGTCAAACAAAGCAGCCAGGAATGCATGTATCCTCTCTCCTCAAATATGTTCAACGAGGTTTTGGAGAAGGGGTGATGTGTATTTTTTTGTCCGAACTGGGTGCATCGCCGGGCATGGGAAAGCGGTGTTTCCCCAGTTCTGAAGTCGAACATCTTAATGGTGGTCCAGCGGTGCTTCGCGTCAACAGTGTACAGCGCTTAACCGTTGCTCCGATGGAATGCGCCAGCTTCTCGGACGGCTGCACGAATCTATATAATGAGTATACCTACCCAGACGTTCATGGGCCTTCATATGTCATATGGAGGGGTCGGACCTAGGTTTTGAGGGACCAACGGCTGTTTGGAGCGTTTGGGAGTACTAATATATACATGCACGCTTAGACACTTAGCCCCTTTGGTTTACAAGAGATATCCACGCGAACATGTCCACTGTAAAATGAGAGAGGGGTATAGTATGGTATACCATATTATATCATGCATATGTACGTATTTTTGGTTTTAGGCCCCTACTTTGTGTGTGTATGATGGAACGTCGCCGCTGTGTTTACTTCATGGAGTTTGAGCACGAAAACTGCAAGGCCAGAAGTCATCACCCTCCGACAGGTCATCAGGCCTTGAGACCTGTTAAGCCTTCAAGTACCGACCTGTTGGAGGGTGCTGGTATGTGTTGAACAATGGCTGAACTCGTTTTTTTTGAACTAGGTTTTGAACTGTCTTGACCATCAATGTCTCGGAAGCTTTTGGGATGCGAGCAGGCTGACTTAGCGATTGAAAAGGAAAAGACATGTGCCCTGTCAAGCGATCGATACGATCACACATGAAATTCAACGTCAGGTGAGGTCATTTTAGGCAAATGCTGTGGATGTGAGATTCTTCAAGGTCCCCCTGGGTGTTGGCTCCACCGCTTGATGTCTGTAAAATGGGGGTAAGGACCCCAGAATATCCAAAGTGATCAAGAAATTAACTGCTAACATATACCTGTACAGTGTTACAGGTTAAGCCCTTAGCGCAAGAATACCTCCGCAAAATCCTCCAGAGAATGCCTTCACCATGACCTTCCACAAGACTTCCACAAGACCTTCCACGCCAGGAATCCGGGATCATGTTTGAGGAGCACATGGGGACTTGACTCACTGTCGAGGTGTCGGTGGTGTTTCTGTCCCACAATAGGGCTGACATATGTACTACATTGGGGTGGCTTAAAAGGGGTCAAAATACATGGAAGTACAGGTAAATTCATCCACAGGGGTCAATACATGTAAATGAATCCACAAAATACATGAAGTGTTGGGACCTTGGGGAAGGTCTCAAGAACCGTTCTTTTTTGCAAGAAATGGCAGGGCCATGGCAGGTCAGGTGATGCCACAAAGCCTGGTCAGGTCAGGTCATGGCCATTGAATTGGTCCAGAGACTCACTCCATCTCGTTTTTCCCCTTGATTCTTTCCAGACATGTTCTCTGAGCTGTTTCTGAGCTGTGGAAAGAACCTAAGTCATGTGGGGTGATCCAGTTCTTGAATTCATGTGTTCCAGATCCTTCATCTCAACACCTGCGTCCCCCTGAAACAAGGGAAGAGCCGTCATAAACATCATGTTCACGTCTCGTGGCAAACCATGGCGGTCCAGAAGCGGTTCGTTGCGCACCCAAGTGGGTTGAATCTAGATGAATCTATCAACACTCCATATTTCAATGCCCACATTGGGGTGGTTAAAAAGGGGTCAATGTATATTCCATGTATCCATGTTCCTACCAATCGAGTTAGGATGAACAGGAGCAGGTCATGAACGGCACCGTCTTGCATCTCCTGATGGGAGGTACCTTTGGTTGAACCTTTGGGTGATGGAGGTCATGCGGACTCCTCTGTCCACACCCACCCAACACTCCAAGTCATAAAACTCACCATCAGCTGGTACGCGGCAGGTACGCGAATTCCTGGTTAAGGCGGAGAAAGGGTGATGCTGTATTTTCCAGGTTCCAAAGCTCGCCATTGCTACCCCCAAGGAGGAAACCCCTTTGGATGCGATGTGCTGCTCGGTGATGTGTTCACACCGGACCCTGCCGATGCAACTCGGCCTTGGAGTCGAAAGGTGGGGTGACGGGAAAAGCCCGGACACTCCATGAATTGCATGGCTTCCAACCCAGACACTCCAAATGTTTGGGATGGGTTGGGAACATGGTCCGAGGGATCTGGTGGGATGTAGGGTTGGTGCCACTTCCAACCCACAAAGCAACAAGAATTGATGGACAAACATGTTCTTTAGAGTACATACACCTGCCAGACATGTTGAATAGCTCGTTGTGGTTTCTCAGTTGAACAACTGGACGTGATGTATATATATATATATATATGTTTTTCTTTGGGAAACGATGCAGTAAGTTATACAGTTCAGAGGGTGAGGGTGCCATACAGTTCAGTGGTGTTTGTTGCCATTCCATCTTCCGGCTCCATGAGACAGGCATAGGAGCCACAAGGCCATAGGGTGGTTGATTTCGGCCTCAGACTAAGCCACAGTCTATGTCCGGTGGTTATTGGGCCCATGGAGTCCAATTTCCTTTTCGGAGTGTCTTGTGTTCAGTGATGCTCCGAACCGAAACCGGTTGGAAAGGTCGCGAAACCGGCGGGGCGCGAAGAAGAGGACATACCTCAGGAGGATCCGATAACCGGCATGTTTGTGAAGCCTCAGGTGGGTATGACTTTTTTTGCAGGGAGGGTTACCACACTGTCCTTTCCCCAACCGCCTCCACGAGCTGAACAAAACCGCTGAGTTGGTGTGACTTCTTCTACAACCCGCCGGAGCCAAGGCGCGCGGGTGGGTGGACTAGCTCAAAGTCATTCAGTGTCCAGCTTCATCCTCCAAATCCTCCAACAAATCTGCTGTTTCTGCCTCAGCCATTATCCTTAGTCTAGCCAGTCTAGCTGATGGTGCCTGATATTGGAGGGTTAGGTTCTGTTAGGTGAAAGGTTGCCACACAGCAGCTAGCAGGGTTAGGCCCCGGAGGCTGACTTGCCGGGCGGTTGTGGACTTGGATTGGTGCCTTGTGACAGCCTATACTGTTGGAGTCTAGATGTGTTAAGACATAGAATCCCAGACACTCCATGTATGCCATATATGCCTACATTGGGGTGGTTTGGGGGTCAATGGGGCGGCATACATGGCAGTCCCATGGAGTGTCTGGGAATGCTCAATGCGTCTCAATGCACGATCCCCCAATCCGTCTCAATTGCGTTGATGACTATGTTATGAGAAACGACTGGCAGTTTTTGGGAACTCCGAGATGAGGGTTTGTCCTTGTCCTCGGATGTCACCCTTTTTTCGATGTGGCTGCCGACATCGATGGCGATCTGCGCCTCCCCCGACCACCGGGTGGAGGCCATCGCTCTTAGGTTGGAGGCCATCCGAGCCCAAAACCACCTGGAGTCCGCCTGTTCCATCCACGGGACGCTGCTCCGGCGTGGCTCCGGCTACAGGGTCGAACTCAGTCGACGTGGAAAAGTCGGCCACTCCGTGAAAACAGCCCGAAACCTATAGTCCTATGGCTCCAGTGGTACCTCCTCAGAAAGCTTTGACACCCTCTTGCATGGCACCCCTAGTCCCCAGTCCCCAGTCCCGCCGATATGAGTGGATTAATTCTTTCGAGTCCAGACGGCATGGGGTCACAGGGCTTTCGAAGTCGGGACGGTCGTCCCGACCCCCCGACTATCTTGTTGCGGGTCGTAATGCCAGGAGCGCCCCGTTCCTAGCGTCCTTCTCGCTCCTAGCAGAGCGACTTTTTCTTGTGACCTTCGTAGCTTCTTGTTCCTATATAGTATTACATAAATGCCAGGAGCGCCCGTTCCCAGCATCCTTGTAGCTCCTGGTCCTAGTAGAAATGCCCCTACTCCATACATACATTGGGGTGGTTGAAAAGGGATCAATGGGGCGGCATTGTATATACCGTATACCAGTCCCATGGAGTGTTTGTGGATCCTGCAGGTGCCGGGCCAAGTCGTGGAAGCTCCACGACGTCTTGGCCGCTTCGAAGGTCAAGGAGCGACGTGAAACTGGAAGCCAAACACGGGTTCGTTCGGCGTTGAGCTGTGAGGGACGGTCTTCTGTTTCGTGTGCCTTGCGCCACGAAACATCTTCAAGTCAGGCCCACCTTCGTGGGGTGGGCTGGAAGGTCGTAGGTACACCGGAAGGACAGCCCAGGAAGGTCTGATGTTGCGTGAGACGTCGAGGTTTGGACTGGACGACGGTCCGGTGTGGTTCAGGTGGTGGTCCGGATGGGCTCGTCGGAAGCATGTGAGTGGACATGTCCTTCCTGCAGATTCCTAAGTAGGGACTTCAAGCCAAGTGACCCCCGTAGGGAAGGTGCTGGTAATTGCTATGCATGGATGTTTCATTATTTTTCTGAGAGTGGGTATAGGTTTGACTCTGCTACACCGTTGATACTACAACGATCTGATATGATTGGTTGGTTGAGATGTTTATAAGTTAGGGATGATCACTTGTTTGATGTGTAGTGAACATCCAGCATTCAACCAAAACATTGTTGGAGGTTACGAAGCTCTTCCAAACGGCAAATTAACGCGGAACCTGAGAATAGGCGAATAGGCTGACTGCTTGTTTATGATCAGTTCTGTTGGCGATCAGCTGGCTCAGCTGCCTGCTAAGATTGAGTGGAATTGACGCAACCAATTGATGATATTTGAGGTTTTGGATATGTTATGTTGTTTAAGGTTTTACAACTGATGTTTTCCCATTGTACCAGCCGAAAGAACTCTGTTTGTGGCAGCAGCACTGAATTATGCGACCTGCCAGGAGCTGCCAGGCGGCACGGCGGCACCGGGGTTTGCACCGGTGGTCCCGTGGTTTTGGGAGTGGCACCGGCTGGGTCAGTCCTGAAAGTCCCGTCTCAGATCATATCAGACCCCTACCCTGAGGGTGGAACATGACTTATACTCATGACTACCAGGTGGATGGATTGACTACCAGGTGGAGTATAGTTCAGTCAAGTCACGGACGTTCTGGTCAAATGATCCGTGCCATGTGAGTCCGACGTCCCTGTCACTCCCTGTCCAGGGTCTCCGAGTCCAGTCGTCCATAGATCAGTCCCAGAAGAGTTCCTGGGAAAGTGCTCCGATTCGTGGCCGAGTCGTGTGAACGTTGGGATGAACCAGGGCATGCTCATGTCAGAGGCAAACGGAAGGGTAGTGCACAGAAAGGGTTTTGCAAAAACCTATTCTACTAACATCGTGGAAGGCGCGGGACATTCGTAGAACCCAAGGCTATTCGTGAACAGTTCGTGGAATGGTGGGCCAGTAGCAGAACTGACTGCAACGAAATCCCAGAAACCTTCGCAGAGCTTCGTGGAAGGTATTTTTGATGCACTAACTTCGTACAAGCGATTTTTGCTGACCCCCTTTCTTCACACACCCTCCATTTAGCCTTCATCATGTCGTCGTCGATGTCGATGTGGCGCCACCAACATCGACCATCGACCACTCCAAAAGCTCACGAACCCCGAACCCCACCAAAAAACGAACAGAACAACACAAAAAAGGAACATAAAACATCATAAAACATCAATTTTGTTTTTGTTCTTTTAGCGTTCTCTTTACATCCTGGGCCTATGCCCGACGTTGGTCCATCGGCTCCAGCCCTCTGGATCCACGGCCGGCCTGGTCCAAGGGCTCTGGGTCGTCGTACCTGTCGTTTTGGTTGGACTAGGACTGGGGGATTCCTGGGACGCCTGGGCAGGGTGAGACAGCCTGGAGCGTTTTCGGATCCGTCTTCGCAGGGCTCCGGACCCGCAACCAGGGCTCCGGACACGACCCGTTTGGGACTGTCGGACTGCCGCCCCAGACAGACCGTACGCCACCACCCCGTCGGCCGTTTCTCAACTGATCGGCAGTCCGGAACTGGCAGTCCCAGACAGGTTCGTGTCTGGGAACCCTACGTTTGACGTGTTGGACTGCCCGGAGTCGTGTCGGGGTCCTTCGATGCGAGCGCGTTTGCCACGACGGAGCTTCACCCAGCCGCGTCGCGCGATTCCCGAGCGATGCCCTGTGATAGAGTGCGTTTTGGAGAGGTTGTTGAAGCATCAAGGCGGTCTATCATGGGATGTTGAAAGCAACACTTGTTTGTTCCAAGGTATTGTTATATTTATTGTTTGTAAAGACAGACATAGCATCACTTGTTTGGTTTTAAGGTCGTTGACACGCTACAGGTTTGTTGTGGCCTCTCAACATTATGAAGCAATAGAGTCGAGAGGATGACATTTGCCAAGGATCTCTCAGATAGTGACGGTCACATTGGAGTTTGTGAGTGTAAAGGGCCATTCCAGGTTTGTGAAACTTCCTGGTCCCTGGTGATGTTTTTGTTTTAAGGACTAGGATGAATCCCCAAGATTCTTCGGAGGTGGCACTACAAGCAGTTGCACACTGGTCTCAGGCAACATTTGGCAAGTGCGGCTTCAGCGCTTTTCCATGAAGCTGCTGAGCTATGGTGGAGGAAGGGCAGTGAAGTCTAAGATATGATATGTGAAAAAAGCATAAAAAAAGCAGGGGCTACACTCACTGGAATCATTATGGAAGTGGAGTTCACCACCTGTTTGGTCTTTGGACAATGGTAGATAATCCCTTCCACCTACTAAAAATATGCGCCCCCCTGAAAAAGGAAAGCGACCTCGGGCCTCGGGTGCATTTTTTGAATAGGGGGACCCGCCAAGACGAAAACCTGGGAAGAGCTTCAAACCCGAAAAGTTGGCTGGGGGTGGACTTAAGTCGCATCAACTTGCGTAAAGTCGCATGGCGAGCGTGGCCTTGGGGATTGTATCAAAAATGGAAAAAACCTCCAGATCGAAGGGTCTTCCTTTTCCCGTTACAAAACACCTTTATTAAGTTAGATATTCTTTATTAGAAGGTGATGTCGCTGTGCCATGCGGTTTTGTGCGGTCTCGGTGGAAAGTGCATTTGCGTCAGTCCGTGCCATTGGGGGAAGGAACACATGCTGGTGTAAACGCAGCGTGTCATGGTGGACAGAAAGGGTGGACAGATTGTCTCCGACATGGTGACGACTCCAGACAAAGGTGTAATTAATTGAACAGACCTGAACCTGAGAACTCTGGGCGCGGGTCAGTCATTGATGGTTGAAAGCCGAGGGAGTTCAAGGAACTCAAGCAGCGTGCGGCTGCAAAAGCAGACCCAGCGGGGTTTGCTGTTGGCAATCGCAATTTGTGCTGGACTTGCTAGAGTGCTTGGCTTTGGACGGTCGTGCTTTTGCAGCTCAGCCCATCATGCTACATGAGTCAGCCGAGCACATGTGGAAGCGCTTTAGGCACCAAACAGAGGGTGACATATCGGTGGTGCCACTTCATGCGTCAGGCGCTGTGGGGAAGTCTTGCTTCACCACCACAGCACACATCACAGCCTGCCACCTGCTGCATAGGCACCTGGAATCTAGGAAGCACGCCTGGCTCGTGTAGTTGGCCCTTCGCCGAGCTTTGGTGGAGGAAGTCAAGCTGCGCCATTGGCGGTGGAGTCGGCCAGTCATGAACCGCCGGCTCATGGGTGTCGAGTCCACGACGCTCCGACAGGCCGCCCTACGAGCCCTCCACCTCCCCCTCCGACTTTTGCAGCCTCACAAAAACAAAGGCCAACCGATGCCGCTGTCGATCGCAGCTGCGTCAAGCAAACTACACACATGTGCACACAGGTGGACGTGTCGCTTTCGTGGACACATCGCGCAATGGCTTGCTGTGGGGGAGTGTGACTGATAACCGAAGAGCCAATCCAGCCGAGAAATTCATAGCATTTGTCACAAGAACAACATGCCACAAGGCATGTCCCCGTAAGTAGCCCTGGAATCTATTGCGGCGTGTTGAATGCTCGGGCCCTGTTCACTCCTTTGTTTGGCCGCTGCATCCCGTCGTCTTGCGGTACGTCTTTGGGTGTGAAGACTCTCAGGTTCTTAGCTGCTCTGCAACTGACGTTGCGCAACTGGCATCTCACGTTGTGCAACTCCGTTGCGGCGACTTATGCCAATGCATTTTGCATTTAAAAAGAGAATGGGTTGGTTTGTGGACCCAGTTGCCTGTAGATGCTTTTTTTCTTTTGTGTAATTGCATTGGATAGCTCGGGGTTTTCAAGGGTTCGTCTCCGATTTCCTGTTGCTTTTGTTTGTTTGTCGGATATGCATCCAGAGTGTGTGTTGCCGGAGATGGGCTCACAGTCTCCCAAATGGGAGAACCTCTCACTCCAGAAAGGCAAGTGCCTTGGAAGCAGCAGGCCATGCAGTAAGTCCGGCTTGGCGGCGGATAAAAACTCCGACCCGTGGTGTGCAAGTGAGCACTATAAAGATCTTGCAGGAGCATGTCGAATATGTTCGGACCGAAGACAGTGCGAAGGGTATATGGGCATGCCTTCACTGTCTGGCACCTTGCCGGATGCTTTTTTCACACAACAGTAAATGCACTGGTATATGTATAGGGTAATAAAGCCCAATGCGTTGCGAACATGCGTTCTGCAACCTACCGTTGCACGTTGCGCGTTGCGGGGCGCCTAAGATTATGGTCAAACTGTCTTGCTGTCTTGCTAAATACCTTTCACCTGACCTCTTAGGCTTTCATATCTAGGTGGGCGTGTGGCATGTGGCATCCTGTTCCGTACGCATTATCTCGTGTGTGTGTGTGTGACAACCTGTTCGTGGGCGGTCTCCCGGTACAAGCGTGCTGCTCCAGTAAAGCAGAAGTCAGAGTAGGTCGCAAGAGAGGACAACAGCAATAAATTTCGACATCCAGGAAAGTCTCGCCTTCCAGGAAAAGTTTGAACCGAAGAGCGTGCCCAAATTTGTGCAGCAGCACTTTGCTGACTTGCCTTTGCCTCGTTCTGTTGCTAACTGCAAGCCCCGGAAGCTGACCAAGCGAGCCTTGTCAGAGCCACCGCAACCGGAAAATGCAGAGACCATGCCAGTGCATGGGCAGGGTGCTACCACTCTGGTTAAAGCGACGGATGAAGGTTCTCCATGCGAGCGTACTTGGCAACTGGCTGTTTTGTTATCGTGGAACTTAAAGACTATTGCATCATTGCAGTTAGAAAAGCTGCAGAGGCCTATAGACACACTACAAGTTTCAGAAGTTACAAAACCAGTTTGTTGAGTTAGCCAAGTGTATAAATTAAACTTACAACTTTTGTAGCTTCTTTGGACCTTTCCAAAACACTACATGTTTTGTCGGGAAAAGAACACATATTCCAATGTTTCGGTGTGACACCTCTCATCACACGAAAGTTGCCTTGGCTCAGCGCTGGGCCTTGGCCCAACAAGCTGCTTGGAACACAAAGGTGTAAACTGTACACAAATGTGTTTAAACATTTTGCGGTTCAGAGGGCAGCGTGGAATATATTTGCGATTGCTTCTCTAGTCTTGGAGTCTTGGGAGCTCAAACTGCGCCTGGCATTCATCCATGTTCCTTGTCAATTTTTTGCTGTTCAGCCGCCTGACTGACAAACATTGCGAAACCAAACGCCAAATTTCCATAGTTAACTCAGAGTTTTCAAGAACTGTACACGCATAACTTAACTCTGAAATGTTCTGAATTATACATGTATAAAGGAAAATGTTTCTGGCAACATTTTGTTACATCTAATGTTTCACAAAAACAATGTTTTGTTGTTTTAAATCAAACTGCAGCTGCCTTCAAAAAACGTTGTTTTTGTAAACGCGCCCAACTACGTGTCCTTATTATTGTGTTTTTTGTTGGCCGCCCCGTTCGTTACCGAGGAAAATGAAAACAGCGCAACAACCTGTAAAATATCTTCAAACTGACGGGTCAAAGAACTGCCATCTCTAACATGGAACTGTTTTCATGTCCTGTTGATCCTGCGGAACTGTTTTTTTTTTGCAATTTGGGCTCTTGTGTTATGTGTTGTTGTTCTTCGCGTGACACCTATGACAACAGGATGATTGTTTTTAAAATTCAAAGACGATATTTTTACAACCGGTCTTTCACATTATTTCACTAGGTTATGCGATTTGTTAAATATAACAAGTTTCAGTTCCATAAACAAGGCCAACCGCCAAGTAGATTGCATTACCAATCGGCCGCAGCTCATGCTCACGCGAATGGCCTCCAACCTACTAGCGATGGCCTCCAAGATACTAGCGATGCCCTCCAACGTACTAGCAATGGCCTCCAACCTACCAGCCATGGCCTCCAACCTACCAGCAATGGCCTCCAACCTACTAGCAACGGCCTCCAACATACCAGGAAGTAAAACATTCCCCACGATTTACCCTGCCTCTTGCAGTGGGTCGACTTGACGGTGGTTCATGGCACCAGAAATCCAACCGGTTGACTTGCCAACGTGTCGGTCATTCCCTACACGGCGGTCTGGTCGGGTGAACACGGTTTGCACTCATAGCCTGGATCCACAGCTCAAGAATTGGAGAAGAACCCAAAGGAAAAACACTAAAGAAACAAACAATATATATAAATAAACAAATTAAGTCCAGGCTCGTGCCAAGGGTCAGTCGAAGGCAGGGTTGTTCTACAAATCCATTCCTCGCCGAGGCAGAGCTTTGGGCTTCCACTGGGCTCCTTGCTTGATCAGGAAGCTTCTGAAATGTCTAACCTCACTGAGGAGACCAAGACGCTGGGGGAGACAAGACCCGGTGTCGGATGATGTCGGATGTGCGTATTATATTGAAGTTGTTCAATCAACCGTCTACCTGGACCTTCCTGTGAGGGTGCTCAATGGGTAACTCCGTAATTCGGCAATTGGAGACCTGGTAAAGAATAAGGAGCTGGTACATGGAGTTGTTTTCTGGGATTTCACAGGGGGCATCAGGTGTCCCGATTCTCTTTTGCCTCGGCGTTCAGCAGCTTGGAGGGGTCTCTTCCAGATCGTGAAGATTGTGTTCCGCATGCAACTGGGTGACGCTCCCATGCATGGAAGATTTACCCTTGACCACTACCCTTTTCCACCCTAATCACTATAATCCTTGGGGCCCAACCGTAGGCCAAACCATGCGTTGCTCCCATGCCGTCCAACCCAGCGGCTCCGTCCAGGAGGCCTTGCTGGGCTCCGGCGGTCGCGTGGCGCTGCCGCTGTGCGAGTCCTTCACCTCCGACCAGGTGCAAGTCCTTCACCGCGAGTCCTGCAGCAGTGGGGGACATTGAGCCGGGTTATGTGATGGGAATGGAGTACAGAAGCGCCTGCAGGCTCTGGCCCCCCCCCTTCAGGACGTGGGGAGGCCGTGGCTTGAATGGTACCAGCTCTGTTTTTCTATGTCTTAAGATAGGAGTCTTCAGATGATAAACATGTGGAGGGTTTCATGGATCAAGATCCCCAGACCATCCATGGGACTGTTTCTAGTTACCTACATGGATGGGCCACTTTCATGGGGTAAAGGGTATTGTAACTATTCCAATCCCATGGATGGTTTGAGATTCTACATTTAGAACTCCCATTGGGTCATCATGATTTATTCCGTCACTGCATGCCATAGTCGACCTGTCCGTTCGGAGTTTGGAGTGTAGTCATAGTGGAGAGCGTGTAGTCATAGTCCATGCCGCAAGGAAGATGTTAGTATAAATTTTAAACATCCGTTCCAGCATTCAATAAGATAGCTCTTGGGCCTTGTTAATTTTGAACGATTCTGTTGATCGATGGGAACCCGCTAAATGTTCTTGTTTCCGAGATATTTGCTGATCAGCTGAATCTAGCCATATGGTTGAAACACAATTCTCAACTGATTCCTCAACCTGACCAACTTGAAGACCTAACTTGAGGGTGAAGTGGGACCTCAAATCACCCCAAGGGCAGTTTAAAGAACCGGGTGTGCAAGAATATAAGAGCCCTGGGCGCCTCGTTTCCACCCGCGGGCCCGCGCTGCGCGCCAGCAGAGAGGGCCTGGTCCTGCTGTGGTCCATGTGCCAACCCACCCTACTTGAGAGGCCCATTTGCTGCCGAGCGAAGAGATTCTGGAGGAACGCACCTCCACAGAGGCGTGTCCGGAGGAAGGAGTTTCTGGTGTCCTCCAGCACCGCCTCTCCATGTCCCCTCATGTCTCCAATAGTTGGGACCATTAGAGATGGCCCCTTTTTCAAGTCGCAGAGTTCACCGGGCTTGAAAAAAAGCCGCTTGAGCCCAGCAGTTTGGGTCTGGCTTAGCACGCCACAGTTCCCACTGGTATGAGTTTGGGAAACTCCTCAATCCTTTCTGGGTGTCTCGAAGCAAATCAGATGTGCCGCTCCAGAGTCTGACCAATCAATATCAATCAATGATCCCCAGTGGGTAGTCCAATGCCAGTCGTCCGGAGTAGTCCGGGGAAGTCCGGTCTTTTTTCGTCCGTTTTTTTTGACTCTTGAAAGCGGTCCAATGTGGGTCCAATGATTGATCAAAACGATCCTAAACGTTTGTGACTGACATATCTCCTCCCCTGACAATCCGACCCTGGAACCAGCAAAAGCCTAAGCACCGCGCGCGATTCGACACGCCGAAAGGATTCGACCATTTTTAAGAGTTCGGTTTCACCAGAAATGAATCTACCAAGAGTTTCAAAGGGGTGCGATCCATGGAGGTAGTCGGGGTGCCCAGCTACTCCACTCACTGGATGGGACGAGCCACACCACCCCGAGCTTTGTGACTTTTGTAGGCTAAACCCATCCTGAGTAAACCCATCCTGAATGTATGGCATCATGGATGGCATGCTATATATCCCTACCATGGATGGCGATGTACAAGTCACTGACACGCGGGGTAGGAGCGATCGGACGCTACGAATTAGGGGCTCCTGGCCTTACTAGGAGCAAGGGCATCGCTATTTGAAACAAGAAATACATAGAACTCGATTGAAAACTCAGTGAAATTGAAGTTCAATGTCACGAATAACCGTGGATTTGGCACCCGTCGGACCGCTTCCAATTCGGTAGGGTCCGGTAGGGTCCCATCCCCGCGGCGCAGATGGCCGATGGCTCACCCAGTGGCGAAGCTCAGGGGCTCTGGGGAGAGGATGGTCGGCACTGCATGGGTGTATGATGGTATACCTGGAACAGGCTCCAGGCTCCAGGTATGTAGTAGGTTTTGTCGATCAGTGGATTCCACCCACCCAGCCAAGTCTTCTTGGGTGGTGCTGGAGGGTCCTATTGTTTCGACACACACTCAGACACCGATGTTTCATAGATATAGTTTCACGGTGTTTCACGATTGCACGATTTCATTCGATGTCCAATACCGAGCTTTTGCATGTGTTGTTTTAGGTGGCGTTTTGAGTCTTTTTTGATGAAGAATTAGGTCATTCCAGGCTGGTGATTCGTCTTGGAGAGTCTTCCCAGTCTTCCAAATCTTGGACACTGAACGGTTCATGGTTGATTTGTGGGTGTGTCGGGAGAAACATCAGATCAAACAGATTAGACCTATATAGAACATTATAGAACCTAAGTAAGTGACCTCTATTTCTTTTTAACCACCAGCCATCCAACAATATCAACAAATGTTCCCTTTCAGTCACATTCATCAAAAGACGGAAGAGGCACCTGGACCACAAAGAAAAAGCAACGCTCGGTATATGTTTTCTGCGTTGCCAGCCGTTCTTCACCGCATCAGGTGCCCATCCAATCACCAAAAAGACTGTAGACCAGGACCATCTTGTCTGGGTGTCTTGTCGTGTTCGATCCCGGATGTCTTGTCTAGTCCAGCCAGGTGACCATGGTCGGATGGTCCTGGCAATGATGTTTTCCAGTTGAAACTCATTTTCTTGTTACTTTAGTAGTAATGGCCTCCCAAAACCATAGTAGCGATGGCCTCCAACCTACTAGCTTCTTGCTTAGCTGCTAGTCTGAAAAACTGAAACTCGTTCCAGAAAAGGACACTCATCTTCTCGGTGTCGAGGACAACTGGACCCTTGGAATTCATCTTCCCCTCCCCACCAAAATAGACTATACACGACCAATCCAGACACAACCGACATGCCAAAAAATAGAACAGCCACCCTCGCATCAAGGGCGGGTGCCTTTCCCTGACTGGGTGCTAGATCCAGGCAGTCAGGGCGCGGTGCTCTTGCTGCGTAGCGTGCCGGTGCTGGGTCTCCTCAAGGGCGACGAGCTCTACAGGCGAGACCCGGGACCAGACGGCACCTGGGACGCACGGAACGACGGGGTCCCGGCGCCACGAGGTGTTCAGACGTGTTCGTGGAAGTCACCAGGCACTCCAGGTCTACCTGAGCCACGAGCCACGAGCCCTCTTCAGCACGATTGACGAGGGCTCTCTTCAATCACCGGTGTTTGCCCTTTGAGCTTAGAAAGAAGGATGTCATTTGGATCATCTTTCTCAACAGACATCTCTGGATCCGGGCTTCTCCTCAGCTGCCTCTGCAGCCGCCGGCGCCTCAAACGGCGAGCCTGAAAACCAAGCGCCTCAGCCACACATGAAAGACTTGGGACACTGGGCACCTCGTGGGGCGGTTCCATCGGACGGGATGATGGATGCGAACATGCGAAGCCGGTGCAGGGTGAATGGCAGCGAGATCACGGGCGTCCAAAGCTACAAGGCGACGAGCAGGGAGGCTTTGAGGTGAGTGCTACGGAGGGGGGGCGGGGTGTCCCTACCAGTTACTAGTACTCACTTAATGACTCGAGTGGCAGGTGGGGCAAACGGGTCAAAACGGAATTTCTGGGGAGGAAGAAGTCTGAAAAGTATGGAACCTTTTACAGAATCTATACCCATGAAGTTGGAGAGGCGTTAAACTGATGTGTTCGGGCAAAGGACACATGTCACCTCCGATCCCGTTTTTAGATCCCATTTATTTTCACATACTACCAGGACCCTCCAACAAGCTGTTTGGAGACCCTAGGTGGTTTCTGGGCGCCTGTTGTCACCAGGAAGCACCTGTTGGAGGGTGCTGGTAGCCTCGAGCAACCGGTGCTAAACTGGGTGCCTGTTCTTGGAAAAAGCACCGGTTGGAAGCCCCGCGTAGACCCACTGGGAGCCTGGCTTCCAGCCCAAAGGTTCATCTTCAACTTCCCGAAGCCAAACTGGGAGGGGGGGTTTGACACTGCTGGTGCATGTTATTTTATTGTTCATGTGTTTAGATCTGAAGGTGGGGTTGTACAGATGTTTTGAGGATTTTTGCAGCTTCGAGAGGGCAGGTCGTTTCAGGATACTTTGCTTGAAACTGCCAACCACAGCAGCTTCTTTGAGCACTGACCAGAGCAATAGCCAGGAACTGTCCAGAACAGCACATGCCACCGATGCTTTGTTGGGGATTGGGTGATAGATCTTTTAACACCGATGCAGAGGAGTAGGGTTTTATGAGGAGAATTACTACCGTCCCAGTCACGTCAAGTAGGCCCACCAGCATGCATAGTTCCAGTTGAACATTGTACCTGATTGTACCTCGTGATCAAAGTTTGTTTGGCACTGAATCAAGGGTCGGCGGGTTTCGGAGGCCACCAAGCATATGGTCTTTTGGTTTGTTGAAACTCATTCGGGGGATAGTGTGGTTGGGACAACCTGCACGTCTAGGTCACCTCAAAATCCGGGTGTTAAGGTTTTGCTGGGAGGTTCCAATCGGATGGTTTGATCGTCCATTTGATCGTCCAAAGGGAATCTCCTTCCGGATCATCCTTCCCGACGAATTGCGCCAGTCAGTGTGTTTGACTTCTGGTCTGAACCAAAATGCCGACCATGCACTTGGACCACTTAGACATTGAAGACCGGGAGGTTTGCGGCAAGAGCGCAAGAGTGTTGCACTTGGCACCTCCAGCCTCGGCCCGGCCTCCAGAGGCGCCCGGCCTCGGCCTCGGCCTCAGGCGGCCACGAAGAATGTGATGAAAGTCACCCTGGAGTTCCGCAGAAGTCCCAGCACCCTCACTCGCCGCGAGGCACGCGCGGAGCGCGCGAGAAGCTTCTATGCACGAGGTGACGCGGGACGGTTTGCTTTGGTGATGAATGAACTCCGAAATCCATGGACATGTTTAAAGAGACACTGTTGCACTTTCTATATTGTGTTCAGAAATTGTTTAGGAAACAAAAAGGAACCTGAAATAGGAACATAATAGGGCTGAAGACAAGAACAAACATGAAATAGGAAAAGGAACATTAAACAGATAAAAGGAACAGGTACAGTAAATTCCAGGTAAAGCAAACATAACAAGGAAAAGGAGACAGGAAAAGGAACAGGTAAAAGGAACATCAAATTTAGATGAACAAGGGAGCAAGGAAAAGGACAAAACAAGGGAAAAGGAAAAGGACGGTGAGAGGGGAGGGTGGACTGGGAGGGGTCTGGGTGGGGAGAACCAATGTTTTCTGATGTGCTTCTATTTTGGAAAATCAACATAGTGTTTTGTACGTTTTTTTGGATAAGTTCAGTTTATTCTATTTTTGAACATCGACCTATGCTTTTTCTGACCATGTTTTGTTCTTTTCTATGTTGTTCATGTTTAAAAACCTGTTTTTCACTATTTCCCAAAACAGTTTACTGTTGGGGGTTCTCAATTATTTCTTAAGATGTGTCCGCCCTTTCTGTCACTGCTAGTGTCCGCCCTTTTCCACTGGTCATGCAGCATTTCTATTCATTTGTCTCCCAGGTTCGGTGCCTGCACTGCTGGCGTCCGCCCATTTCCGCTGGCCATGCAGCATTTCTTGACTTTTGTCTCCCAGGTGATTTCTTTACTTTTGTCGTCCAGGTTCGGTGCCTGCGCTGCTCGTGTCCGCCCTTTTCGCTGGCCATGCAGCATTTCTATGCCTTGCTCCGGGACAGCGTGTCCGCCTTGCGTCCGGCTTGTCTCCCTTTGTCTCCCTTCTTGTTGGTCATTGCGTCCGCCTTGTCTCCCTTCTGTCTCCCTTTGTCTCCAAAAAAACATAGGTGTCCGACGGGTGCTGCAGGTAAAATTGAATCAGCTTCAGATTCAGCAGGAGAAACATGCGACGTTGTATGACGTTGTAATCGAATCACTCTCGCAGTACGATGAGGCCAACTTATTTGTTGTGTCTCTCTTTTGTACTCTACACTTCGTGAACTTTTGCAGCAGTAACCATTCCTTTTCATTTGGACATTTCTTCAACGTACAGAGCACCCACACCAATGGAGTGTTTCTTCAAGAACACGGCCACCCCAAACAAATATCACCAAAACCTCTTCTAGTTGAACCATCTTTCGCTGACCTACCAACAAGAACACCAAAACCTGACATGTTCCCAACCTATATCCGTACTATATCCCAACATCCCCGGTTAGAAGACTTCCACACCCAACCAACAACCTCAGGGGACCTCGCCCACCGTGGATTCTCCGCGGAGGCCTCGGCCTCCCCGAAGATCCTCCACCGGCTTCGCGCCCCCGAGCGCGAGCGGCGCCGGTACGAGGACCGGATGGTGGTGGCTTCAAAGAGTTTTTCAGGTAGAACAGACACCTTAGGGTTCCAAGTGCCTCCTGAGAAGGTATCTGGACCCTGGCACCCACCCTAAACACCGAACCTCAGAAGGTACTTGGAGCCCTAGAGACATGAAATAGATTATTATCTAATATAATTACGGAGTTTAAACACGGAAATGACGAAGTGTATACCAGGAGTCTCAAAGGGGTGGTGTTTGGTCCCTAAGTGAGTGGATCATGGGCACCTCTAACCTGCATGGAGAGCAGTCCTTTGGAACTGCTGGTAAGTTGGGCACATTTACACTCAGTCTCACTAACATGGAAGTGGAAAATGGTCCCTTGGAAGACTACTTTCCTTTACGAACGGAGGGTGAACTCAACTTCCATGTGATGTGTTCGTCGGAGTTTAGGTTTAATGGACTAATGATGGACCGTTAGACCCCCCAAAGTGGAAAATACCAAGCTCTATATATATATATAATGTCGCCCGACGAATCAGTTTCGTATTTGCGTGTTGCATGGGAGAGCTTGCACGGCCCTAGAAAACAGAAGGGGAATCGGAGACCGGGTCCCTCAAAAACACGCGCTTAGAAAAAAGGAACCAGAAAACAGAGTTTTGAGGACCAACACGCGCTGAGGAAGCAGCATTGCAGGTCTTTCGGAGCTGTTGAGATCAACCGAGATTGGTTTGGACCTGATTTCAGGTGTGTTTTTTTCGTCCGGCCGCGGCCGCCCCCTTTTTTGAGTCAGGTTGCCCACCGATGGAAGGGATCCTGTACAGGTGGGCCAGGATTGTTTAGACGACACAAGCAGGTTCAAACAAGGTTTTTTGAGGGTCGAACGGAAGGCTCGGGTGAGTGGGCCAGGCCCACCAAGGAAAAGGTGGAGAACCTGCAGGTCACCTTCTTGGGGGGATTGGGGGGCACACGGCCCAAAAATACCAACAGGCGGACACAGGATAGTTAACTGTTTATAAATTCCAGATATATTATATGAGGGAGTATGAGGGAGTCAGATATTTAAGAGGTCTAGGGTTCTCCATCGCTGGCAGATGTTGATCGACGTCGATGCAAACATTCGGCAACCATTTCTTGCGTGTTCCAGGACGAAGATGCAAATTGTAGGAACCCCCACGGCATCTTTGTGAGTGTGATAGCAATCTGAAGAGAGTAACACCTTGAAGTCACTGAAGTCACCCTGGATGATTTCGGAAAACCTGTGTCTCTTCACCCCAAAAAGACTCCACCATGTTGGATTCGCTTTGGGTTGATGGCCACGGCCACTTCGGGTTGCCCCCCCTCCCCCTGACACCCCCCACTCGTCCTCGTTCAGGACTGGCATTCGGTGGGCAGCACTAAGGAGCGAAGACGGGAAGACCAAGCAGAAACGAGCAGTTTTGACCGACCCAGGCAGTTCAGTTCATGTTCTCAAGGAGTCACATGTCCGACCCGAGCTCGGGGTGGTGCGGAAGGGAGGATAGGGGTGCGCTGTGTGCCCCTGTCACATCCACTGGATGGGGCGAACCAAACCCACCACGAGCTTTGTGACTCTTGGCTTAAACGTGTGTGTTCTTTTTTTTTTTGTGAGGATGATGAGTGATGTTTTTTTTCACAAAACCAACCGGCGGATGATGTTTTTGTTTGGTCAATGTTTAGCAGTTTAGCATGTATGTTCAATGGAAACAGAGGGGATCAGAAATCCACAATGATGTTCTTTTAATCAAAGGGGCTACCGGTGAAAACAATGATTTGCTTGGATTTGCTTGGTTAAGACTCAGATGTGCAAACCATGACACTTCAATCCCGGAAGCTCCGTGAGCGAACCATACTTGGGTTGGTTGAAACAGGTTTGAAAAGGGGGCCACTCGGTCGGCAAATATGTCAATCCCATCGGTCGTGTTTGTTTTTATTTTTTCCGTAAACACCTCTGGTGGGCTCCAATGACGAGAGTGGATGGCAAGTAGGATGGCGGAATCGAAGGGTTTTGGGTCCGCTGGATCGTTGATTGGGTCCCTTGACCGAGCCTTTTCAACGAAGCCTCAAGCTTCCACCGAGCCTTGCATCGACCCTCCCCACCACGAAAGGTCCAGGCGACCTCAGGAGAGAGTCTCAAGGGTCGGTGGCTGACAGTTGTTGGGATCGTTCGTGTGTGCGACGGATCCAAGTGCCAACTGCTATGTACTTGTCCAATCTGAACGGTTGGAACATCTTGACCCTGGGACTCAATTTGCACGTACAAGGCGAGAAGAAGCTGTGAAGACCCCAGAGAAAGCTGTAGAGAAAACCCCTGAGTCTCCTGAGCTTTTGATTCAGAGAAAACAACCGTTTCACACTGTAACCAATACGTTCCCTTCTTTGTTTCCTTTCTCAGGATTCTTTGCCCATCCGTCTTTCACACGGAGTGGTTTTGAGGCCTTTCAGCGATGCCAGGACTGTAGCCATGAAGGGCCTGAGCCATGGCCAATCATGTGAGGGGGCCCAACGACGCGGGGTGGATCGATCAAGAAGATTAAAATAATTACATTGTTAAACTAATAATAATAGCTTCTTGTTACTACTAGTAAGGCACCTGTTACTACTAGTAAGGCACTGAGGCTCCATGTTTTGCGTGACCACTCCCCTGAAACATGGGAAGTGGACAGACGTCCTGTCCCCGAAAAAGGAAGACCATGTTTCCTCTACCAACGATGGGGTGAACTCCACTTCCATGAGTTGGGAGGGCCACTGGATCACCGGCGAACAATCCATGTCGATCTTGGGGTCTCCGCGGAGGTTTGCGTGATTTTTGATGATCGCCCTTCAAAGAAAGAAGAAGATTTGTTCCCATACGATATATGGAATGTGTAGATTCTATAGATACACCACGTATGCTTTTCTTGACTCTTTACCTTCCGACCCGGGGTCTTCCCCCGCGTCACTGGGGGTTCCAGTCTAAAACGGCCACCGGTCCAGTCACTTGACCGTCCCGTGTCGTTCGCGTGTTGAAATGGCTTCATCAGAGGGAGGACCAGAGAGAGAGGTGCCTTGTTTTCAGGTCTCGCCTCTATCGCTTTGGTGGGACCAGGAAGAGGGTGGTGTGGAAGACAAGTAGCGACGAACTTGAGTGGAACCAATGAACTTCGTTGCAGCGCACCGAGCCGTTTTTTCGACCCGAAGCTTCCCACACAGAAAGCTTCACGTGGGGACCTGATTCTCTTGGCTCCGGTGATGATGTGCATAGAATGCTTGCAGGCAGCCAGCAACAGATGCTCGAGTTGTGAACTGACCCCCCCTAGCCCAAGGCCCAAGGCCATGAAATACTGCTGACCGGGAAAGACCATTGGTGGTCGTGCAAAAACACACACCTACCCATGCAGTCAGTGGATATCCTTGATCTTTTTCAGGGGGGAGATTGCTTTGTCCACTAAACTTTAATACATGAACAGGTGGAAACAGCAGTTACTGTACCCCGTTCTTTTATGTTCTATTCTTCAATCTTCATGGCTTGAAAGAGTCCGAAAAAAAGGATGACAAGGCCATCTTTCTTTTCTTCTTTGCACCATCAATCCTCTTGCGGCAGGCTGTACAAATCCTCTTGCAGGCCAATAGTCACCAATTCGGCACTGGTGGCCCAGCTTCGCCACGGTTTGGATGAGGGAGCGGTCGATGTGGTCGCTGGAGAGTGGTGCTTGGGGACGGGCGCAGTATGTCGCGAAAACCTTCCACCTGGACACCTGGGACCTATCTTAGCGTATATTCCAAGCTTGAGATGCTTGACGACCTGTTGACGACCTGTGGACCTGGGAATCAGTCGTACCTCTATGACATGGGATCCAGTCGTCAGTCATACCTCATCGTACCTCCAGAGAGAAGGTACGACTGGACGCTTCTGGCGTGGACCTCCCACCCCACACCGAAACGCAGGGTTCTGGAGCCCAGTCGGGTTCCATCCATCCAGAATGCGGGGTCCAGCCTGGGACTGGTGGGTGCCAATATTGGGGATGGTAGGGTCCAACTGGTGCTGTGGGAAGCATGTATTCGCTACCCAAGAATTGTAGAACATTGAATGAACTTGACAGGTTTGAAAGACATTCTGACATTCCATATTGTGTAGCTCTGGTTCTGAACATGTGTGTGTGTGTGTGTTTTGTCAAAGCTAGTTGAGATGGGATGGCCATTTGTGGTGTTGCTGCTGGTTTGGTGTCAGGGTCATCTTAAGATCTGGGCCCGGGGTGGAATTGAATAGGGAGACTTTGCTTGCAGACTCTTTAACCATACCCATTCGGCTCCCTTATAAATATATATTATGTTGATGATATATTTGAACCCCCCATACGATGTTCATTTTTTGTTCAATCCAAATTGCGTGGCGATCTATCAAGAGTCTATATATGTCCACATTATTCTACACAAGTTTGTAATTGGAAGGCCGGGTGAACACTGCCTTCCGACTCGTTTTTCGGGCTTTCAACCACTGATACTGCATCAGGTTTGCAAGCCCATTTACATTCCTTCACTCTGAGACAACCCATTGAAATGGTTAGTTACTTGTCAGGTGCCCAAAGCCTTACACTATTTTACACCTATAGACAGGCCTATACATATTGATGTTTTACTTCTGTCAAGCTCCTTCTTTATTGACACCTGCTTCGCAGCCTGCTTTGGGGACACCCATCTCTGGCCGTGGGCTTCGCCGTCCCTGGCCCGGTTTTCCCGGATCCACCGCGGGTCGATGTGCCGTTTCGCCTCAGTGAACCCCTCCGTGAACACCGGGGCCGCGGTCGGTCTGCGGTCGCCACACCCCAGCACACGGGAGACGGGTGGGTTATAGATACAACATATCTGAAGGGAATATCCCCAAGGGCTTATCCGACCTTACAGGGTACACATGGGTACACCCTTTATTCCCATGGGGAAAAGGACAATTCCTCTGAACTGGGGGGTCTAATCCACCCGAACTGGGTGCTGGCGGTGCTGGCCGCTGGCCCATATAGTGCTATTACCGCTCTTTCGTTTACATCGGAGATGTTCGTCGGACGACGCTTCAGCCTCTCCCGTTCGCCAAACCAAGGGGCGAAGGATCGTTCAAACCGTGAATAAGGACCCAAAGAAAGCCCAACACCAACACCGAAAGTCATAGAAACTTGTAGGGTTGGATCTTGCCGTGACTGGACTATTCCGTCTAGCAGGCCATGGGTCTGTCGACAGGGTGACCGACACATGAACTGGATGGAGTGATGGTGAATGAACCTACCGGGGAAACAAAGATAGGTTTGGACCCACTGCCTCTTTGATGATTGAACATCTACAAGAAAAGCAATGGTTTGCACCCGCTTTCCTCTAGGGATTCCTCTAGATATCTCTAGATGTTCCCTTCAACCTGGGAATGGTCCGGCAGCAAAAAGACGGCACCAGGTCTGACATTTTGTTCGGTCTCCGTCGCGTTCAGGCCGAGACCATTGAGGCGGCGGACTCCTCGAGGACTGACCGTGTTGATGTGGTTCAGGTGGTAACACGACCCCGAGTGACCCGCGTAGTCGTGCACACAGCACTCAGGTCATTTGAAATGCATCCATGGTCCTTCACAATGTTTTCAATGTTGTCCCATATGTTCGCATGTTCATTTCGCTCCACAATTCTTCTTTTTTTGGACGTTGATCTGAAATTCTAAGGGGATTTACAAGTGTACGTTTTTGTCCAACCCCCAAAAAGTTGCAAACTGACTTTTCTTCGCACAACTCAGGTTACAAGGACGCCAGTCTTTCCGTGGCATCTTGCGCACAACTGTCTTTCCGCACAACTCAGACAAAAGACGAGTCACGACGAGTCAAACGAAGAAGAATCACAACACACGAAGACACACAACAACGAAGGGACAACGAACGCATTGAGCTGCCAAAACTGCGGTGCTATCGACGTATCGACGACGACGTATCGACGTAACTGAACCCGCTGGTTTCCGTGACGACGTTCCGTGAACGACGTAACTGAACGACGTAACTGAACCCCCCCCCACCCCCCCCAACAACCGAAATATGATTTCCACCAAACGCGCGCGCCGCTGCGGGTCGCGAGTGGGCGTGACACCGTTCAGGTCACTGACCCGTTTGCCGCAGAAAGCAAGCAGACACGACCTGTCTGACGCCCCAGAGTCTGACCAAAGACCCCAGTTGGTTAGTCTTGTTGCACGTCGGAGTGCCAGTCCCCCGCGGCCGCCCCGAAAAGCCGCAGGGCACCGAATGGTGAGGCGGAGGCTCGGCCTCCGGGCGGCCCGGCCCAGGCCGCGCCCATATAGTGCCTGCCATGTCCACGACCAGGGCTGCCGTCGTCTCCACCACGGTCGGTCTCCACCGGTCCGTGTCCGCTCCGTGCGTCTTCGTGTGAGTGACTTCTCGGTGAAAGGTCGACGTCTCTGGTGATTGGGGCGATGAGGTCGACCAATGAAGCAGTGTTTCTTCATGGCCAGAGGACCAGAGTCCGTAAAAAACTGATTTCAGTGACCTGTAAAACAGGTCTAAAAGAGTCTAATGTCTAAGTAACCTCAAAGCAAAGTCCGCTTACTTTGAAGCAGGAAGAGTGTGGAATAGTTCCAATATCTTGACTTCCTTTACAAACCAAAGCGGTTGGGACTCTGGAGAAAATCCATTTGTTTCTGGTTGAGGCTGGAGAAAATCCATGTGTTTCTGGTTGAGACTGGGGCAAAGTGGTTTGGAGGGAGCGCTGGAGTCTGGAGGTCTCATTGTATCTTCGTGTATCCTATTGTAATATCGTATTCCTCACCAAGAAGGTCACCATGGAGCTACAGGGACTTCACTAGCTGCGGCGGACTATGGCTGAAAGCACGTCCTAGGTGCGAATGGATGACTATAGGAGTTGTGAAAGGTTAATTTTTCGGGTTTAAGACTCCTTTTTTGTGTATCGTTTTGACATGGGGACAATTCCGACAGTGCTATGGTCATCCATTTGCCCTCGAGTCGGCAAATCCAACAAATCACCATCCTGTCTCCTCTTAGACTGTGAGAGCTGGAGCTGGACGTGGAAAGCACCTCCCTCCCTCAAACATCGCGGGCGGATCAACGATGTTTGTTGGATGGATCAAGGGTGAGGATGTTTCTTCCCACATTCGGTGAATCCATTGGCAGCCATTGGCCCTGCCTGCTTTTTGTTTAAAAGTTGTTGATTGTTGATAGGTTTTGATGCTTTCCCGGCAATTCCACACGCTTTTGGAGCCTCTCTGGGAGTGCTGACTTGAGTCCTGACTTGAGGGATCGAATCGTGAAGAAGTTGTACAAAGCATGTCGGCAACAAAACCAGGTCAACCATTTCCAAATTGCTTGAAGGAAAGGCTAGTGAGAGCCGGCGTCCACCAGGGCTACGAGCAAAAATCACATACAGTATCTTTTCATAGGAGCAAACACTTGTCACTCGAAATTCTGGGAGGAAACGTCGCTCTGGGGCTTGGAAAAGTAATCTCAGAAGACCCACAACTGGTGGGGAAATCGGAGATCAGATGTGGAAATCGGAGAACACATGTCGCCTCATGGGTTCCGTTTGTACCGGACGTGAGACGTGGGCTGTGGATCCGGTTTCAACACCTGATGGGTTGACCTTCCTTGTTTGTTCTGGTGGTCAAGCGCAAGGTCTGCCGGGCCCATGTCGATGACTCTTTTCAATACCCAGACACGACCTGTCTGGGACTGCCAGTCCGGAGGGTGGTTGAAAGGGGGGGGCGGCAGTCCTATGGCAAGACAGGTCGTGTTTGGGATATGATTGCATCCCTGTCTTTGGACAGGGCACAAGCTGAAGCAGCCGCGGGAGTTCTCTCCCGCTGCACCCCTTGCAGGGTGATCCGGCAGAGCCACACATCCATCAACTCCTCCGGAAACCATCACACCCCACCGCCCCACGTTGAAAACAGTCGAGGCACTAAAAATGGGCGCCATGTGTTTTCATGGATGCAAATGGGTTAGAAGTGGCTCATACCGCGTTTTGTTCACCGTGTTTTTTCAACCTTCCCGGGCTGCTCAAGTTTTATGTGTTTTGCCACATTGATGACGCATCGCTGTCGGCTAGGAGCCTGACCAAAATGTCGGAGATCCAGGACGGGGTGCGAAAGTTTCGAGTGGGGCTCGATGAGAAGAAAACAATCAGACCCTCCATGCCATATTTGCTTGTACACCCAGACGCTCCAAACAGCCCTTGGTCCCCGACATCATATGACTTTTTTGCAGTCTTTGATTTGTCGTTGTTCTACAGCACCAACCTCATGAAACGCTCTTCTGAAGATCCACAAATGAGAGAAACAATGCACATAGTTACCGAAACCCTGCGAGTCAATGACCATAAACAAAACATGGTCTGACTAGGGGACTCCACTGCCTTCCTTTGCATCACTAAGGAACAGGTATTGTCGTAACGGGACTTCTAGGGGCAAGGTTCAAACATGCGCACTCGCTCTTCTCCAACTCTTTATAGATCACTGGGCTTCTTTGGGTTTGGCATGAGAGGGCCCTAGAGTTGATTCTGACCGTCATACCCCTGCAGTTTGTGGTCGCTGAGTATGGCAGAGCCACTGCCTGGGTATTACCAGTCATGACAGGCACGCTGTGCAGATTTCTTCAGATCTGATTTGCATCGTATATGTCAAAGGAAGAAGGGAGCTCCCCAAATGGATTGCGCAGCTTGCGCAGCAACACATGAGAGGTTCCATATAGGTCGAGGCAAGCCCCAACATCGTCTCCGAGGTCATTTTCACTGGTGCTCCGAGGTAGCTTTTGTCACCCCCTTTGGGGCCGTCGCCGGAGTTCTCCGCAGGACGCCTCAAAAGAGGCAGGTCCGAGGTCCGTGGTAGAACTCCCAACTTCGAAGACTGGGAAGGGATGCGGTCTACATGCTTTCAGGAGATACACAAAATCACCAACCAGATTGTTTTTTTTTTTCCAAAGCTCCCACATGATCGGGCCTATGGAACCCCCGTTCCCGCCGCCGTTCCCGCAAACCTCGTCGAATGCCTCTTCCTGCGCTTCCAGGAGTTGATCTTCCTTTGAGGCGAGAGTCCTAACTTCCATTTTGACTCGTGAACTACCCGAAGCTGGGAGTCATCTCATCGGTTTCCAGCTCGGAATTTTATCACCCAGTGTTCGGATGGAGAATGCAATTCTGCGGAATCCCTAAAGAAATCAATGGGACAGGCATGTGATCATGTGATTGGCCGTTTTATACTATAGAATGGGTGTATGGGTGTACCTCAGTGACTGGTTGATTTTCAATGGGGATGTATTTGCCAACATTTGGGTCGGGTGGCTTTAAGATGTTCTGACCTCCTAATCAAGAAGTTCGCTGGGGCTAGATGCTGCTCCCCACCCTGTGGTACCGAGCATTCATGGTAAAAGGACCTGGTGTTCACATGTTATCAGGGGTCGATGTACACTCCCTACCTGTGCCTCTGCAAGGGGGTAGTTCATGGAGTGTCCACTGAACCTCTAAGAGGCTTAGGTTAGAAGGTTAGAAGGTTAGACCCTTCGCAGAAGATCGGATCTGGATCGTGTTGGAGGCGAAAATAGGGGAGGGATTGGCGTCAATCCGATGGGGTCAACGGTCACTGTGCCGAAACACAGATCAGAGCGGGAACCACTGTTTGGTCCCAGAGAAATCAGGGCACAATGGTGAGTCTTTCTCATAGTGTAGGAATTTAAAGCAGAAGAATCCTTCGGCTTCTAGTAAGGAGAGTTTGTCCAACCGCCAGGTGTTTCTTTCAAACTGGTGGTGCCTCCCGCAGTTTGGTTTCTTTCGCGAGCATTTGATAGATCCCATGAGGACACCTGGAAATCGGCGTCCAGTTGACCAAATCCATCCGTTTAGGTTTTCGACCATGGACTGGAAACCCCCGAAACGGATGGTCCAGGTATGTTTCGAACAACTGTGGCCTCAGCCCTGAAAGAGCCCATCTTTTCTCGACACGCTTCGATCCTACGAGCTGCAAGCTGTTCGGAACAGAACGGAACTTGGGTTCCCAGACGCGACGTAAGGGGACTGGCAGATGTGCCGCACAGGAATCACCCCATTCATTCAACCACCCCAATTGAGGTAGACAAGAAAGGGAGTGCATTGTGATGATGATGTGCACAGAATGCCATGCGGCCATGAGTTGCCATCAACAGATGCCTGAATGACCATATATCCGTATACACTCCATGGGACTGCCAACATTCACCGACATGCAGGTGGTTGAGGAAAAAAGGGGTGAAGATTTCAGTCCGCCAGTCCGAGTGTCACCTGCTGGTGACACTATCATTGGGGCCAACCCAAAGCCGACCTACCAATCCTAACCCGAAACGTCCTCGCCTCGTGGTCTCCTGGTCTCGTTCCTTGGACGGTTTTCAGGCTGACTTGGGACCTCTGGGGTGGAGAACCGAGCACGAGCACCACGGGGATCGAAGTGACGAAGTGCGCGAGGTCGGTGCCAGGGCGCGAAATGAGTCAAGGCTCCAGGGCCAGTCCCAAGAGGGTTCTCCTTCTTGTTTGACAACATAAAGGACATAGCGATAACCATAGGGTTGTGGTTGATGTTTGTGTGTGTTCTTATTATTGTTTTGATCAAATGATCAAACATATTCAAATATATAGGATGATATAGGCATTGAGTAGGCACTAATTTTATTTAGTATCCCCCCACCGGTTCTCCCACACATGTTCAAGCAGGGCCTTGGGAGTGTAGTCATCAGAGCTTGGTGCACACGTTGTTTTGGCTTCATTTATGCCTTTGCTGTGTGGGTGTGTTTGGCAGACTCAGTTCGATTTGGTTTTAGTTAGTTGTGAAAGAGATAGTGTCTTTGCTTGTATCAATAGACTTGGGTACTTTAAAGTATACGTAAGTGTGTGTGTGTAAATATATATATATATATTTTTTTAAACGTATTATATGGTCCACCTTTGCATGGATTGACGGCGCTATTCCACGCTCACATGGATTTGATTCAGCTCTAGTCCATCTCCTAGGAGAACCCCTTGCTTTCATCCTGGGTCGTGACCCACACGTCTTTGAGGGACACTGTTTTACTTAAAGACGCAGCTCCACGAGCAGCTCCAGCGAATGAATACCACAGGGAAGTCTTGCGCAAGGAGGGAATCCGAGCCGAGCGCTCCGATGCAGAATGATGAAGTTTGTTTTTGAGGGGAAATTGATCAGAAACTCAGAAACTCTCCAGATCAGAATTTTCCGGTCACTATTTGGTTACCTGGTTTTGCTTGGGGTGATGTTTATGTTCTCTTGGCGTTCTTATATGCGCAGATAAAGAATGAATATGTATAGAGCAAACGAACTCTGTTCCATAGAGCGTCTTGAGTCATGCTCGTCTCAAGCAGCTCAACGCCCAGAAAGAATCCCATGTGGAACCTCTGTCTACAACTGAAGGAATTCGCTGGGCTCTCGTCCTTTTTGAGTGGTTGGATCAGGAAGGATATTCATTTGTAAGACAGGTGCGGCCATATGCCCTCCCCAAAAGACGTCTAGAGTGCTTAGTATCAGCAGCTGTAGAAGAGTTTGCTTTAATGTCACTGCTTTGCATCCCTCCTGTCAGAGACCTTCCCGCACAATCTTGCTTCTCAGACTGGCTGCAGAAAGGTTGCAGTGGCCGGCTTTGTTTGGGGCAACCGTTCCTCGGCCAAACGGCCTGTTTGAAGATGATTGACGGGTTTAGTAACCTCATGAGGACGTGCATGTACAGTTTTACTGGACTGGAGGTCTATGATGTTTCACAAATCTAAGGCTTATTGTACAAACAACAAACATACAGCACATGTCCTGGTTCTACATGTTTAGTGGCCTAAACATGCCTATATGTAAACTTTGTTTTAGCCGCGAACTTCCACAGACTAGTGGGTTTCTGCATTCCAAGGAGATCTCCAATTTCTCGTCAGACTGGGAAGGCATTCAGAAAAAAAGATGTGCACCAGTTGAAATGGCGAAGATTGTTTGACTCAGTTTTGTGAGAACGGATACTTTTCTTGGCAATACCCACTAGTCAAGTTGTTGTTTCTTCGTCCACAACTACAGTTTACAGTAGAGGATGACCAGCAATCTATATAATCTGAGCTGGTGCTTTGGCATATGTACGGCCGAGCTAGGCCCAACCAGTCAGTGGATAGGCTTCTATAGGTGGTTTCCCCACCAAGCATGGACAGATGGACCGTTTGGTTCACCGGAAACTGAGGGACTGAGGGAGTGGGTATGCTGTCAAAACTGAACTCAGTTGGCTCACATGTTGTGTAAATCATCAGGACAGTTCACCAGGACAGTTCAACCCTTGCTCGTCTTTGTCTTGTTTTGGTTTCACAATTCGACTGGCAGGGCTAGCAGTGATGTTGTTTGCTCCCTGACCCCCAAAGAAGCACTAAAGCTCCAGACGGTGGGAAAACATGTGGGAATTGCCTGCAGTTGTTGCGTCTATCCCATTACCAGGGCCCAGTGGATGATGGATAGTACATGCCTTTCTCTAAAATCGTGACACTTGTTTACCGACCATTAAAGGTAATAGGACAGACCCATGCATATGCATGTTGAATCCATTCTTTTCCCGATGAACACCTTCCACCGTGCCCATGGCTCCGGTCCGCAGGGACGGTGATCGTAGGCCCGCTCCGAACAGGCTGCAGTTTGAGGTGATTCTTTGAGATGGATATCAGATCAGCTCGATTCTTCTCGCCTCGACCGGGACAACACCTTTGTTCCGGTCGATACGTTTCGACTCGAGGATGACGATAGGATGACCATCTCGTGGAGGACGCAAACAAACACTCCGTTTCGGTGCGGAAACGACCGACCAAATGGATCTGGCTGCCTGAAGGTTTGCTTGTTTTACCGTCAAACAGCGAGCCGGTGATTTCGGGATTCAGGCTATTCATAGTAAAAGGGTGGTTCGACTTGACTAGGGTCCATGTAGTGTTTCAGTGCTAGACTTCTAATTCACAACACTGCCGGGGAGGTGATTTCCACATGTCTTGGGGTGAAAGATGGTGTCACCGACGCCATCCTCGAGCCGGGATATGCGGCATATAGCAGATTGTTTAACTTGAGCTTGTCTCCAATGGGAGCCCCTGAAATTCAGATTGTCTTGGTTAGCCTGATCAAAAATGCCCGAATGGCATTAGCGAGGAGCAAAAGCAACGCTTGATGTCTTAGGGGTCATGGAAAGGTACTGGACCTAAAGCATCCTGAAGCCCTCCATGCACTCGAGTGGGATTGATGCAGGCAACTAAGAGCAGCTCAGGGGTATCCCATGGTGAGATGTCCACCAGATTCACCCTCACTGCGCGGCCTTTGCGTTGATCCCGTTGTCTTTGATTCATTGGCCACACAAATGCAGTGAGAAGTTCATGTTCTGGCTTGGCAGCAGACAATTGCAAGATTTTTTTGCAAGTCATTTACCTAAAGAGAACACATACAAGGTGGACTTACACTCCCTGGAATTGTCATGGAAGTGAGCGGCCAGGTAGAGGAAAATGCTCATCCAAGGGGCCTTGTTCCACTTCCATGATAACTCCAGGAATGGTTAATAAGTGCGGAATGGACCAATTTCCACATTGGCCTTGTAGCAAGAAAGTACCTTACCAGGTAATTAACTCAACTGGGGGAATCCTCTATTTTGTGCATGTAGCTCACAGTGACATTATTTTACTTTGGAACTTCTAATACTGTATATCGGAAGATGTGGATGTCACAGATGGGCTCTCAAAGTTCCAGCTCGGCAAGGGACCCTTGGAAAAGTACGGGTTTCTCAAGGAAAGCTCTCTCCAGGGCCTTTGGCCCGCAACTGGATGAAACTGAGACTGGGATCTGATTTTGATCCCTTATTGGAGAATCGGGGACTCCGCTTCCGGAGTTCGTGGTAACCCGAACGTCGACCTGATGTGAGTAACCTCACAAAACGAGGCCTTGATCCCCACTCCACGCATGGCAAGATGATCATGTTGGGGTGCTTGAGGATCCATTTGGACATATACCAACACCCAAAGGATGGCGATTGACTGGAAAACACATAGGAAAAGAAGGGATCTAAAATCCACCTTTTGGGTGCTGCCATATTTCTCCATGGGAATTTGATGAGTTGGAGTTAGGAGTCTCCACTCTTTCTCTCACTGGCACAGATGACTCGTTGTGGCACAACCCACGGGTTCTCGTGAACTTCCGCGCAGCCTGAGGAAAGGCCCAAAGCTCGGCAACCGTTTCACGCGGCCCAAACGTGGCCCTTTGACGTAACACTGGAGGCGCGAGCTCTCGGCGAAATGGAGGGGACAAACTTCTCCCACCCAGTAAAAGTGGTTATATCTAACCATATCTAGCCACCTTTTTGTTGGTGGAATATCCTGGTTTGTTGGAGGATTGGAGACACCCTGCTCAACACCAAATAGGAAAAACCAGCCGCTCGGGCTCGGGTTTCCGATGCAGTCACTGCGTCACGGCGTCCATCAGATGGGGGAACTGAATTCCGGTCGTTTAACATGGCGTCGACATGCGTCGACCACCAAGAATCCTATCTCCAAATCAATGGAACAGCAAAAAACAACCCCCGTGTTTTCCAATTGGAAAAACACATGGGTTTGTCCCGTTCTATTTTTTTATCTTGCTCGCTTGTCCACTTGGAGATGTTGAGGGTCCGGTTTGAGGATCACGGGTTTCCGTGGCTCTGAAATAGCCACTTGGCGTTCTGGGCACCATAGCCATCGCTTTTTGTGGCTCATGGTGGACTGGACATGTTAAGACCATGTGTGTTTCTTCCCAACCATTTGGTTCTTTCGGTGGGTGAACCGGACCATGGTTCGAACGGAGAGAAACGGAACCCGTAAAACTTCCGGGTTTTCAAGAACGACCGTGGACACAGCAACGACGGTGTCACGTCGTGTCACTCGATCCGTTGGTCTTTGGAGACCCAAAAATGCCGTGCTGACGAAGAAGATCCTCACTCCCCACGAAGATGAGCAAGCCGAGCTCGGGGGGCAAGAAGAGTTGAAACCACCCACCGCCGCTGGGGCGTCGCGGGCGCCGTGTGTCGGGGGGGCACGCATGAGAGCCACCGAACAGCCACAATGGGAGGCAATCATGCAGCCATTTACCATATATTGACCACCCTAATGTATAATAGGTAAAACATGATAAAACTATTCCTTGGGTCTGTAAACAGTCACTATTCTATAGAGAAAGACCTTTACTAACTGGGCGGTAATAGGACCAAACTATTCGATACATGGATGATCTAGCTACTAGTAACAAGTGCATCGCTACTAGTAACAAGTGAATTACTACTAGTGGCAAATAGCAACTGGTAGCTTCTTGTTCCTATAGTAGTAATGCCCTTGTTACTAGTAGCGATGATCTAGTATGCAGAGTCCCACGGGTCGTCCTCGGCTTCTCCACGTCGAAGAGAGACCTCCACTTCGCCGGGGGTTGCGACCCCTCCGATCTTCTCGCTTCGTCGCCGGTTCCCAAGTGGTCGCCGGTCCCTCTATGCGGAGAGAGATCAAAAAATGTGCTTGGGCTGCTGTTGTTTTGTGTTATTTCGTTGGAACTTAGAGTGATATATGAACTTGGCCACCTGTAGTATCTATATAACACAGTGTGCAACTAAGAACTTTTCATACGCAGTGCTAGGACTGTAAGAATTCAGCAGGCAGCATGGAGCTGTTGAAAGAACTGCTTGTTGATTCTCTCAGCACAAACAGAGATGGATCAGGAGGACAGGTTCGGTTCCAGATTTGGCTGGCCAACCACCTGCAGCGGGCCTACGCGTAGGGCCTACGCGGCCTACGCTGGCAAAATAAATCAATAACCCAGACGCTCCATGTATGCCATATATGTTTACCATGGGGTGTTTTGAGGGGTCAATGGGGCGGCATATATTCCATACATGGAGTGTATGCGTAAGACATCAAAATAGACAAATCAACTGTTTCAGTGCCTTGCCGGCAACATTTTTCTCATAAGCGTAGGCCTTCAATGCTGGCAAACTGGAAGACACATGATCCAATGGCGGTGTTCCCGTTTGTTCTCCCCACACACCACGAAGGAGAGCGCCATGAAAAAACGGATTCAGACATATCACAAAGGTGTGTATATGAATAGGGAGACCCTCCAAAGACTTCTTTGAACCAAAAAAAACAACACAAAATATACATCGAGGTTGAGAATGGGTTTGGAGGTCTCCCTATTGAAATAGACATATCACATGTGAGGGTCCACTGGGTGACAGGAGGTTCATCCTGAAGCCTGAACCACTCAACTCTTCTGGAACCGTATACATTGTTGCGCTCAGAACTGCAAACCGCACGGCCCACCGCAAGTTGGCTCCAAAACAATTGGAGCATGATCTCCAGGCAAACAGGAGCGCCATCCGCACAGAAACCACGGCATGACCGGTCCCTCTTTGGGCTGTTGGCTGACGCACCTCTTTTCCAAGCCTGTTTCGCTGTGTTTCCCGTCCAAACACTGACACTGCGAACTGAAAAGCGCTGAACATCCACGTCAACTCCTGATGTCTAAAAAGCACATCAACGAACTATACCAGGACCCTCCGACAGGTCACCAATAGAGACCTGTTAGGGCCTAACAACCCTCAACTAACAGCCTGTTGGAGGGTGCTGGTACACATATCATGACTATACCTGGAGTCTCAGTTCGTGCCTCAGAAAATGGGGGCCCAGATCTTCGCGCAGTTCGTCCCATTTTCTAGATCACCAGGTAGCTGGAGAACCTCCAGGACACCAGTGAGCTGTTCGCCCTGATCTTCACTATAAGATACTAGTTAATTATAAGGATAACGTACAAATTCTCCACCCGACTGGCTTCCTGTCCCACCATTCGCTTAAAGGTTCTTTTACCCAACCACGATTGTTTTACCCTAAGCCACATCCACCATGTTTATAACATGCTCTTGGACTTCCAGAGTCCACGTCCCGAACCCTGCGCATCGCCCGATTCTTTCGCCCGATGCGGCGATGCGCGACGCTGGCGGCGCGCTACGTGACGTGGATGCAGTTCGAAAACATTCAAGCATTGACTTGAATCCCTCTTAAGGAGTGGTTTGCAGCCAAACTTGATTAAGCTGCCGAGGCACCTACCAACGCCCCTGTGGAAGCTAGAACAGTTCTTGAGGTTGATGGCATGTAGAGGGACCCTAGGTCATAGGTTCAGTCATTGCCCTATCTTTCAATTGAGGTAATGTATTGTTTTTAGATAGAAAGAAGATGTTTCAGCAGAGCAGCACTACTCGGAGCGTTGAACTTCCTCAACCCACCAGGAGGGCAGTTGGAAAGACCAACTTGGACAAAGTCAGACTCAACACCTGGAAAGTCCTTGCAGTCCCAGACTCTCCGTGTATGTCTATGTATGTCTATACATATCGACTGACCCAATCACCCCAACTGATCGGTGCCTGGGTTCCCCATGGGAGCGCCAAGGAACCCCTAAGCGTTGCGGCCCTAGCAGAAGGGTTTTACACCCGGCTTGGGGGCTTTCAATTTCATTAGCTAGCTGAAGTCTCACCAGGTGTGTCACGGTATGGTTGAATAAGGGAGGCCCCCCAACATCCTCCAACTGGTAGATGGGTCGATGTTCGTCGGAACACCTGGGAAGTCTACCGATTTGAGCTTGCTCTCCATATGGGCGACACGCTCCGGACGATGCGAGACGCACCGGTTGGCCAGTCGCCCGGCCCTTGGCCAGTCGAGCTTCCAATCCAAGGCACGTGGCCCAGCAGGCAGGGCCTAAAGCGCCGCAGCCTGCGGCCGGCCGGCCGGCCTATGGGGGGTGGCTCCTGGTGAGGTTGGCTCAATTGGAGTCCAAACTATATGTAAGTGCTCATTCCAGCACGAACCAAATGGTGGTGAATAAACCCCCCTGAAGATGTATTTTCCATCCAACTAACATCAACTAACCACCCATTGCACGGATTGCGCGGTGCTGGTTGACAGAAGTTGTGTTTTGTTTTGACTGGCCAAGTCAAGGGCTGGATGGTAGTAGATCGACACCTCCAGATGGATCAATCAACTGTGGGGGAGACGGAGCTTCTAGTAGCAATGCCCTTTGTTCGCTTCTTGTTCCTAGTAACCGTAGTAAGGCCAGGAGCCCCGTTCGTAGTTTTTTTTCCTATACAAGGTTCGCTCCGCTTGCTTCGATGGGCCAGAGGAGGGAAGAATGATGCCACGGCGGTTGGAGAGTTGGGTTGGGAAGAACAGCCTCCGTGCTTGGTCCACAGGATGCCACACCCTTTTCTCTATAAAAGAATCCGTGGAGCAAGCAGGGATGAACTCATGATAGGCACCTTCAGCCGGGAGATGAAACTAGAACTGTCCACCACCCCCCTGAAGAAGAAAATCGTAACTTGGTGTATGTATGGACACATGAATTCAGGACAGCACAAGGGCATACATTTAGAAAACCTTTGGAGAAAATGATGCACTTGGAGAAAATGATGCACTTGTCAAGAGCAGGATGCTAGGCGACAGGTCCACTACCATGTTCCAAAAGCATCATGCAGCGGCCTTTGGTATGAAACCCACGCTTGTTGGAGGGCAAGGTTCCTTGGCCAGAGAACGGAGACATTTCGTCTATAGCTATACCGGCTATACCTCCCTTTGGTATACTTTTAGACCCTTAGCCCTTTCGATTTGTTAGGGATTTACTCCTAGTTTGGTTAAACGACAGGCAAGATAGGTATAGGCAAGTGCAGACATTGAAGACCTGCAACTGCCCCAGAAACAACAAACACAGCACTTCCCTGGTATCCCCTCATTACTCCGGTGCCGCACAGAGAAGCTGCCCAACAAAGGACCCTTGTTTGAAGCATCTGGAACCTGGAAAGGTCAACGGGGGAAACACAAAAATACGTCGTTGCTTTTCATTTGGGTACCGTCGTTTGTGGGAGGGAGGAACTTGGAACTTAATCATAGGGAGGAACTTGGAACTTGGACAGCTCCATCATGCGGTCTTTCATGACACGCTCTGTCGCCTTTCATGCCACACGTGTGGCACGAACTCAGTCTTCCTGCCCATGCGTGCTCCGGACAGGCGTCGGGCACTGGAGGCAAGGAACATCCGGTCGAAGTGCGATGCGTGGCCGACGCGCCATCAGTTGGGGGTGCACCAGAGCGAGGATCAGAAGGCACCTGGACCTTCAGCAGGGTGTGATGCGTGGAGATGAAGGAGAAAGACAGAGGTGTAGACCCCCGAGTTCGGAAGGTGCTGGGTGTCTTTTCCAGTACCCCAACACACCAAAAATCTAAGAATCTAAGAAACAAATATAACAAAAAATAAGATGTGTTGATGTGTTCTTAGATATTTTTTTTGTTTGGGGTGCTGGAAAAGACACCAAGCCACGGAAGGAACGCCACTGATCATCTACCACAGATGGGTGGAGCCAACTTTAAGGGAATTCAATGGCAAGCTTGAAAGGTGACACCACGAAATGTTCGAATTGACAGGTTCAGTTCAATGCAGAATCCTCATTTCACCCTTGAAAAGAGTTCGGTTGAGCCTGGTGTTGTAGTCTGAAATCCCTAGCCATATTTCTTCGGGATTGACACCCGGACTTTTAACACCTGCCGTCTAGCAGTCCACCCGAAGACCTCCTCTACAAGGGAGTTCAAGCTTCCATGGTTGGGTGGAGAGAGGTTTTGACTCACAGCCACTGTGCATGCTCGCTTTGCACTTGATCCATTGTGAGGCCTGTGCACGTGAGGGTTTTCAGCCGGCACTTCTCCTTTTTCTTCAAGGCGCCCGTTCCTGCCTCCTTAGATTCTCCGGTGTTTCGTTGGTGTGTCTGTGTTGGTTGTTTTTTTGATAGAATCATTAATTCGTATGAAGTATATTAGTTTTAGTATGTTTTAGTATATTAGTTGGATATGATATATCCTACAATTCCAACATATTCCAACCACCATTGCTTGTAAACTTCCTGGATCTTCAGTGCCTGTAAACCAGATTTTTGTTGGTACCCAGACGCGACCCTGAACCTGGACCCTCAAACTGCTGCATGTTGCGAACCGGTCCATTTCACCCAGACGCGAACGGCGAACGGGTCCTGACTCTGAGCCTTCAGTGCCGGTCCC
Organism: Durusdinium trenchii; assembly: GCA_963970005.1. NCBI lineage: Eukaryota > Dinophyceae > Suessiales > Symbiodiniaceae > Durusdinium > Durusdinium trenchii. Next base: position 369,207 of record CAXAMN010024251.1, read on the forward strand.
GGTGTTTTGACTGTTGGAGTCCACTCCCGGGCGATCGGGCTCCGCTCCCGGTGAAACCAACCGGGCACGGCCTCGGCCCCGGTCGGCCCCGACACGCCGTCGGAGGGTCCAGGTTTATCGGCCCCTCCGAGGTTCGGAGTTCGGCATGGCATCGGCGCAGATCGATCGAAGTATACCCCACACACGACGTAGCTGGGACTGCCAGGACGGACTGCCGCCCTGGCACCAGACGCCCCGACTTCAACCACCACAACAATGGGCCGTTTTTCTCGGCAGTCCGGACTGGCAGTCCCATGGAGTGTTTGGGTACTGTCGCACCCGAATCCTTTGTCATATGGAGGAGTTTGGGGTTCAACCAACTGTCGGGCTGTTTGGAGCGTCTGGGTAGTAGCTTAGTAGCTTCTTGTTACTAGTAGCGATGGCCTCCTCCCCCTAATAGCGTCCGAACGCTACTAAGATATATCGATGATATTAGAGGAAGCAATGGATACCGCCAAGATCCACCAATTGATTCAGATTTGGCGCCATCACGGGGTTTTCAGGCATATCCAGACCTGTCAGCTGTCCATCATGCAAATAAATCCATCCGAGCCGGCGACGTCCTGACCCGAGAAGGACTCGGACTCCCAGAGAAGTGGATGGTCGGATGGCTCCGAAAGGAAGACGTCTTCCTTTCCTCAATACCACCAGCACCACCCACGAACTGGGTGCCACCCACAACAAGGGGTGGTGAAAGTACATGGAAGCATGTGATGTTCTTCATGTTTGTTCACTTCCATATGACCCTTGGTCGACGACTGCGCCGGTTCGGATGACGCTGGAGGAATCCGACCAGCTTCCGACGGCGGCGGAGCGAGGCGAGACCAGTCGGACGTCGGACGATATGTTAAAACGGAGTCCATGTGCATCAGCATTGGTTGGGCAACCTCCAGACTTAAGACATTTGATTAAAAGAAAGCAATCGACGGTCAGATTGTGGATAGGATTTCCTTATGTTAGGTATTCTTTGTAACTCTGGGACTAGAGTCTCCTGGTGAAGCCCATGGTTTTGAATGGCTCGATTTCCCTACAGAAGCAGGCAAGCTAAGAGTTGAAAGAGAGTAATTACAGAACCAGGTCAACCAGTGTTGTTTCCTGGTGAAAGGCTAGGGGGACTCACTTTCCAGGAGCATCCATGGGGTTTTAGACTACAAAACCAGGCTCGTCTTCATTTCTTTTCATCCTCTTAGATGCTTCGGCAATGATGTGTTCAGCTATGAGTCAGCCAGGTTTGGAGTTAATTGGAGTGGTATCATGCCACACCCGAAGGATCATCCCGCAAGGATCATCCGCAAAGTGTTTTGCTGGTAGGCCGAGCCGGTAATTCATTGGCCACTGGATGCTGATCCTTTGAAGACGGTGAGGAAATGCAATCTAGACGCCATCACCTGCAGATATAGGACCAGCAAATGAGCATCGTTCAGAACCTATAGTTTTTTTTTAATTTACTGTAGCAAGGATCTGTCACACTGTGCAGCACCTCCCTATGACCGTTCGCCCCAAACGTATGTTTTGAACAACGCTCAAATACCATTTACTCACCTGGCCTGCAGACCCCCACTCGTCTATGCAATGCAGGCTGGTGTGTATTCCTGGCCTGTGGGCGAGTGTATATGTGTTCTATCTAAATCATCCAAATCTTTCTCTAATTGTTACTATATTTAATTTATGTGTTAGTTCCCTATTTGTTATTGGGGGGGGGAGGTTCAAGGATCACTGGCCCTGGCAAGCCAAGTACGCGCCAGGAGCCTCTGAGAGGAACGACTATGCCGATGAGCTTCGGACGCTGCCACAGCTCGGCGCCCAGTTGGTCACTTGAGCCGTAGATGACAGGACATCAGATGACTCAGCAGTTGTTGGAGTAAGAAGGGATAAGAAGGGGGTTCGCGTAAAGCATCTTTGGTTGTTAAGTGATATTAAGTGAAGGAGGGTGGGAGCTTTGTATTATTGGGAGACGCGTTGAAATACATTCCTTGAAGTAATCATGGACATGGGGAACCACCTGTTTCTCGAGGAACATTGTCTTTCTAGTGGTCATGTTCCGCTTCTATGATTGTTGGAGGGAGGCTACTTGTTGTTCTCTAAGTGGAGCTGAATCTAGGACGAACTCCCATTTTTCCCCAGAAGCTCGCAGCTCGCCCCAGCTTGATCCTCGCCCTCACCCCAGTTTGCATCCATCCTGCTGCACGACCTGACAACGGTCTCCAGGTCCTTGGAGGAGATGCCTCCGCCCGACAACGCGGTCGTCGTGCGCGCGCACAACCGACCAAAAGCCTTTGCTGGGCTCGGGGCTCCGATGGCATTTACCGCGCTGCGCTGCGTGGTGCGGCAGTGATGGTTCTAAGATGAAAATGCTACTAATAGCGATGCAGCAATGCACCTTGTTACTAGATGTTACTAGTAGCTTTTTGCTACTAGTAGTAATGCCCTTGCTACCAATAGCGATGCCCTTGTTACTAGTAGTTTCTTGCTACTAGTAGTAATGCCCTTGGTACTAGTAGCGATGCAACATGATGTAACTTAGACCGCCTGAGAAGTGATTGGAAGGACTTGATGAGACAGCATTTGACAGCTAGTTGAGCAGCATACTCTTCTTTTTCTAGTTCCCTCTGGAAAGGATCCCTCTTTGAATAGATCAACCATAGCTGCTGGGAACTCTTCTCACGGACCTTGGTTTTCACAGGACTGGAGCTAAGATGAAGACCAGAATATGTGATTCGCAGAAGTTTGCCCATGTCTGTCATTTTATGGAAGGACTGCCCAGTAGATGCAAACTAGCTGACCCGTTTCGGTGAGTTGACCTTTGCAGGCAGTAGTAGGAGATGAACCCAGTGTCTTAACCTTATTGCTAATATAGATAATTTTATATATGTTTTAAGCAATATATACTAACCATGAACCCGTCAAAAAGGGATTACAGTTGGTCAGCAAAGGAAGCTGAAGATAGCTAGCTTACGGGTCAGAAGACCAGGAGAGGTTCCACAGAAAACACAGAAGCTCCTTTTGGGGGGGACGCCTTCACCAAGCTTTCACACAGCAACTGTTCAGTTCTCGGGAAGAGACTTGCTCTCGTTGAGAAAGGGAGTCTACATCAATGAGTTGAGAAAGGGAGTCTACATAGCCCCTACTAGGGGCTCCTGGCCGTACTAGGTTACTAGGAGCAATGTTCGCTATTAGGGGCTCCTGGCCTTACTACTAGGAGCAAAGGACGCTACTAGTAACAAGGGCATTACTGAGTCTACATCGAGTTGGGAGTCGTCAAAGGTCTGGTCATGGCGACTTCGTGAGCCGGCTCACATGATCCTGCCGATCAGAAGACCAGTCGTCCCTTTCGGCCCTGTGTGAGGTGATTTGATACAATGGGGGGGGCCCTGTGTGACCCAGTAAAGATCATAGATGATCACACCTTTTTCGAGGTTTAGACCTGGCACAAACAATACAGTTGAGGTGCTGAATGGATACTCCTGGGATCAGAAAGAAGACATACTGATCCAAAGATCCAGTCAAATGAGGTCACACTGACCTGCAGGTCACACTGCCCTGTAGGGATAGAGACCCTCCTTGGGGGGTTGGGCACCCCAAAAGGCATCAAGCACCCGGTTTCCTCACTGAAAACCAAACCTTTTGAGCCACCCACTGTGGGTTGTGCTGTAGGGGCATGTGTCTATTCTCTTCCTAGGTCCACCTTCCCAAAGCAGCTCTATCCAGGCACGGGAGGGAGGCTGAGGACGGCGGCTTAAGGCTCTCGAGGACTTGTATACAAATCACAATGACCATCAATGACCACCGTTTTGTAGAGCATCATGCTCTATGTGTATGGGGCACGAACAGTGGGGCCCAGATCCAACAGGTGTTGATGGAATTTGTTGGTTAATCTACCCAAGAATGAGTTGGATGAGTGCAGATTGGTTGGCATGGAAGAGCCAAGCGTTTGGAAAAAACTTTCCTGTATCAGATCGTTGTGATTTATGACATGTTACTTACCTACGGAAAGTGGATAACTTGCCCTTGGTGACCACCCCAAAAAGGAGAGACAGGTGGACGAAGCTGCTTGAGCCCTTTTTTTCGATACAAGGATCGGGAGTTGGGGTGCTGGTCGTGACGCATGGCCACCTGGAGGACTGATCTTCAAGGTTGGAGTCTTCTGAGTCAAGAAGGAACTCATGCAAGTCTACACTCCGAGTCAACTGGAAGTGGATGGCACCAGCATGCACCAGCTGTTTAGTCTGCGGATTTCACGGTCCTCCGACGGGCCCCATGAGTTCCAGGGAATGTGTGCGTATACCCTGAGATTCCAACCATCATTATAGTTATAGTTTAAAGCTTTACCGAAGAACCATTGTTGTACTATAATTAAGTATACTTTACACTACAAATAGAGATGAATCAGTACTTCGGTCTTTGGAGGCTGATGTTTTTTCCCGGATTCTTCCGTAGAACTCCAATTCCCCCACCCTCCAGAACAGCGGCCCGATGGAGGGCAAAGTCCTGCGCATGAGTCTCCATGAGTCTCGGAATCTACGAATCCATCCAGATCCGGCCAGATCGGTCCAAAGATCCACGATATATATATATATACATACATATATATATATATATATACCCTGGGAGTTGGTCAGACTAAAGAATGGTCTTTAAGGGAACTGATTTCGGAAACTTCCTTTACTCCAGCCGGTCAAAATATAGTCTTTGGACTTCGGTATATATATATATATAGCAGAAGGTTCCATTTTGGGGGCTGGGCATTTCCGGGTGCCCGATTCACTCACTAAATGTCTCGAATCTGGTTTTGCGGGCAGGGCGGTTTTGGATGTGTCCTATTCGTTTTTCATCCCTATCATTCAATATATATATATATATATTGTGATGCCACACATGGCTGGCCTGCACCGAGGGACTTTCGATTCGAGCGACAGGAAAAGCCTGCTAGTTGTCCCCCCGGACGGGGGTACCGATTCCGCTATTGGTAGCGGAGCCTGGCAATAGGCCAGGCTCCCGCGCCATGGCCCCGTGACCTTCAGGAGAAGGTCGACACACATGGCATCCTCCAGTACATCTGAGGCTGGAGGTCTTCGATTTTTCTCAGGGGACACTGAGGACGGTCGGGAGTACAAAAGATGGAAACAATGGGTGAAGAATAAGCTGTTGACATTGGACAAGCTGCCAGAGTCGTCAAGAGGCGCCTACATCTATACCCTGCTGAGTGGGAAAGCGTTGGAGTCAGTTGAACATTTGGATCCAGAGGTATATCAAAAGAAAGGAGGTGATGATGCCCTATGGACCATTTTGGACAGACGTTTTCCGCAACAGGAGCAAGTTGATGAGTTGGGCGAGATCCTCACTGAAGTCTTCAATCTTCGTTCGCTTGAGGGTGAAAACATGAAGCAATGGACCGCTCGAGGTTCTGAGCTGTTCGATCGGTGCCAGAGGAAGACGGGGGTGTCCTTCCCCGATGAAGCCAGAGGATGGCTCCTTCTTCATCGATCCGGCCTCACTGAGGAGCAGAAGGCAGTGACGATTGCCAGAGCCCGCGGGGATCTCAAGAGAGAGTCCATCGCTGCTGCTCTTCGTTCCTGCTACCCGGATATGGTGATATCTCGTAAGCGCACCGGCATTGCCCTAGCAGAGGACTCGAACCCTCCTGATGAACCAGCAGACGCTGAAGGGTTGGAGGAAGGTTTCTCCGACGTCGAGTTGTTGTTGGACGATCATCACCTTGGAGCCGATCCTGTGCAGGAGGGCGAGAGCTTCGCCGAAGCGGACGTGGCAGAGGTCCTTGCCGCCACCTGGCGGGAGAAACGCCAGGAGTTGAATCGGCTGCAGAAGACAAGGCAGTTCCAAAAGGCGAAAGATGTCAAGCGATCGTTCCGGGTTGAGATCGAGGAGATGAAGCCAAACTCAACCTGCAACAGATGCGGCCGTCGCGGCCACTGGGCTCGCGAATGCAGATCCAAAGACACCGCCAAGGGCAGTGGCAAGGGCCGTCCGACCCCGCCGCCTACAGGTGCCTCCGGAGCTGCAATGGTGAACGAGCTGGACTTTGTGGCCTCCGTCTCTGACAGACCTTCTCTCTTGGACCGAGTCCGTGCCCATTGCGCCAGGGTTGATCGGGGTGTTGACCCCACACCGGATTGTGCACCGGAGGACGAGATCCTTTTGGTGTCTTCACCTGGCTATGGGGTGATTGACTCAGGCTGCGGCAGAACAATTGTTGGAGCAAGTACATTGAAGGCCTTTGAGCGCCTTTGGACAGAGTTGGGTTGGGATGTGCCACAGCCATTTTCTGAAGTACACCAGTTCAAATTCGGAAATGGTGAAGTTGAGACATCACGCGCCTCGATTCAGCTGCCAGTCATTTTGGCCAATCGAAAAGGGTTGATTCGTGCTGCCATCATCCGAGGAGATGCCCCCCTGCTCTTGAGCAGGACTGCACTCAAGTCTCTTGGCGCATCCCTGGATTTTGAGAAAGATTGTTTGCATGTTTTTGGCAAAGCCATCAAACTCAAAACCAACAGTGCCGGTCAATACATAGTGAATTTGATGGGAGAGAAAACTGAATCACCCCCGGTGGTTGCTTTCACGGAAGTGATGGCCACTTGTGAAGAGCCTTCCTGCCGTGATGAATCCTCATGCGGTGAATCCGCAGCTGCTTCCATCCCACCGGAGCCAGTCGCTGATCCGATGGCATCTGATGCCAATGCTGATCCGCCAGATACAGCGATGTGGAGCCAGGAGAATAGTGATGTTTGTGCTTCCCCCTGGTTGTCTCAAGGTGGCCCTCGATGGAAGTCAGTGTTTCGGAGAAGGGTGGTTGATAGCTGGTCAAAGAAGGTACTAGATGACAGTTCGTTTGTTCCCGGCACTCCGCAGCACAAGACCATCGTTCGATTGCCTAACAGGGTTGATCATGTTCATACCGAGTTCTTTTATGTGTTACATGCTGAAAGCTCGCCGAAACCAGATTCATGGGTCCCGACCGCTCATCAAGCCCGCCGTTTGAAACGAGAAGCGGAAACATGTCTTGCCGTCCATGAGTCTCGATCCAGGTCGACATGTTTAGTCATGGAAATCTTCTCACCGCCTCGTTTCTCACCTGTCGCTGAACAAGCCGGTTTTCGTGCACATTCCTATGACCTGACCACTGGACAAGATTTCCGCCGGCTCGCCGACAGGAAGCAAGTGGAGGACGACTTGATGATGAAACGTCCGGAGCTCTTGATCCTGTGTCCGCCCTGCACACATGAAGGCGGATGGTTTCATTTGAATCAAACGAAGCTCAGTGCCGTAGATTGCCTAAGGATCAGGACTCAAAGCCGTTCGTACATTCGTTGGTGTTGCAAGCTGTTTCGCATGCAGGTAGACCTAGGGGGCAGAGCAGTGTTTGAACATCCCACTGGATCTAGAGTGTGGTCGTACTCAGAGATGCAAGCCTTGCGTCGACGTCACACCACTGTCAAACTCCACATGTCTACCTTCCAGTGATCGCTTCATTAGGAAGAGCACCCGTCTGCTCGTATCACATCAGGATATGGAGAGTCTAGGTCTCCTTTGTGAAGGAAAGAGTAAACACGATAGTCATGATGTGGTAGCAGGTCATGCTCCGGGTACCGGAAGTGTCAGTGAATATGCTGGCAAATACCCAATTGACTTCGTAAAAGCCGTGTTGAACACAGTGGAATCCTTTCGTGACCGAAAGACCCATGTCCTGACCGACCAGCCGTCTGAGTGCGCCGTCGTCGAGGTTCTCGATGATGACACGCCCCCAAGCATGTGGGACGAAGTCATGGCCGTAGGAAGACACACGGAGAAGTCCGATGCTGAGTTGTTGCCTGTGTTATCCAAACTCCACCGGAATTTGGGACACCCTCCAAACTGTGATCTTGTTAGAATCCTAAGGCATGGAAATGCATCGGAACAGGCTTTGCGCTTGGCCAGGGAATTCTCGTGTGACTTCTGTAAGAGTCAAGCTCGGCCAGCAAGTCCGTTGCCTGCTCAACCACATCGTGTGCCTGAGTTTAATCATCAGATTGCAATCGATGTGAAACATCTTCGAGGATGGCTTCCCAATCAAAAGATCAAGGCCCTGAATATTGTCGATAGTGCCAGTGGCTTCCAACGCATGATTCCCTTTTTCCAAGCTGAAACGGCTCAGGGTCTTCGTGAATTGTTGAATGATCACTGGATCTCATGGGCCGGTCCTCCTCGAGAAATGGTACTGGATCCCGCGCGCACCAATCTAGGTGCACCGATGACCGTGCCAGCTGAACTAGATGGCACCGTGGTCCGTCCCATTGCTGCAGGTGCACATTGGCAACTAGGGAAGTGCGAGTCACATGGGGGATGGTTCAACCGAGTCTTGGAGAAACTTGTTGATGATTTCAGCCCACAAAACAAAGAGCAATGGTTGGAGTGCGTAGTTCAGGCACATGTCAAGAACCAAATGTTGCAAATCCATGGGTTGTCGCCTTGCCAGTTTGTGTTTGGTAGGAATCCCAACATACCCCAAGACTTGTTGAATGAGCCGCTAGCGGTTGTGCCAGCAACAGCGTCTCTGACAGATGACGCCATCCAGCGAACTCAAGCAATGAGGACCACGGCACGCATGACACTGATCCAAATGCAGGATGATCGTGCGTTGCGTGTAGCCTTGCTTGCGCGCCCACGTCGGGCGATGTGTTTCAAAGCAGGTGACATGGTTGCATACTGGCGAAACCAGAAATGGATTCAAGGACAACTTCAACAAGGAGGCCAATGGTATGGTGTCGCTATTGTTCTAGGCCATGTGGGTCGCAACCTAGTCCTGGTGCATCGTAGGCAAGTGATCCGGTGTGCTCCTGAACAGGTTCGTCCAGCAACATCAGAAGAGAAGTGTTTGATCACCACACCAGATACTGAACTTCTTGGTATTAAAGATATGATTGAAAAAGGAAATCTCCGTAGTCAGCAATACATCGACTTGTTGCCGCAATCATATCCACCCCAAGAAGAGGATGCACAGGCACCTGAGAAGGAAGAAGGGCGTGGCCATCAGGCTGAAACACCTGTTCCAGTTGTAGCACCCCCAGCGCATGTCCCAGCGGTCTCACCACAGATGCCTGCAGTTCGACCATTAGCGGAAGTAGCCACTGAACCAGTTGCAAAGAATGTCGTGTCAGCGCCTGACACCGAAGAAGTGGCATCGAAGCCCACACTGCAGCATCAATCGGAACCGCCCCTGGAAATGCCCTCCAGTGGGCAAGAAGCCTCAGCCAGTGAAGCATCCAGCTCATATGGTCCAGTCCGCCGACGCATTTCCGGCAAAGATGGACCTTTTGCTCTGTGGCGACCTCCTGCGTTGAAGCAAGAGGATTTTGTTGAAGTCATGCGAGAGATCGTTCCACAGCTAGTTGAAGATGTTTGCATGAACTCGAACAAACGCCCCGTGTCACCGTCAGAGCCACAGGGTGAACAGCCGGCTTCACGTCCTCGCCTAGAGGAAGCGCTGAGTGTGCAGGATGTGTCCGAGTTGAGTGCGTTGGTCGAGCAGGGTAAGTGGGATTGCTTAATGGCCGAATATCTGAAGAAGAAGATGTCCAAGGAACTTCCCCATAGTAACAACCCTCCAGAGCTCCAAAAGAAGGTACAAGAAGGTAAACGACTCGAATGGGAAACGATCGCCTCGAAACCGCACTCGATTCGCTTGCACTTTGGTAAGAGAGCCAGGCAAATTCGTGAAGAACAGGCCGACCGTTTCATCGGCAGCCGTTTTGTCCTGACTCGTAAGCCTATCGAGGAAGGCCTAGATGTGGATCCCGAGAACTACGATAGTTTTACTGTGAAAGGCCGGTGGTGTCTTCAGGGCCACCTTGACCCAGACTTGGAGGCAAAGGCCGAACAAGGCCTGTTGAAGTCACCGACCCTAAGTCAACTAGGCAGAATGAGCCTCATGCAAGTCATTGCATCAAGAAAATGGGATCTACAGTTAGGCGACATAAAAGGGGCATTCCTAGAGGCCGGACCTCTAAGTCAAGAATTCCGTCCACTCTTCGCACATCAGCCAGCAGGTGGTATACCGGGTGTGTCTCCGGATGCCGTGATAGAGATAGTTGGAAACCTCTACGGGCAGAATGATGCCCCGGCTGCATGGTTCCGAGAGTTTAGTGGACATGTGATATCCCTGGGTTGGTCTCAGAGCGTGCTAGATCCCTGCCTGTTCATGTTGAGAGATCCACAATCCAAAACCCTTTGCGGTATTATGGGTGTACACGTCGATGACACAGCAGTTGGTGGAAGTGGTTCTGTTTTTGAAGAAAGCATTCGAGCCTTGCGTTCTCGGTTTCCATATCGGAAGTGGCGGGTACGGAGTGGAGAGTTTTGTGGTGCCTGGTACAGTCAAAGGTCTGATGGTTCAATCCATATGGGCATGTCATCATTTGCCGAGAAGATTCGACCAATTAATGTACCCAAGAACTCCCCATCCACTAACACTCTCGATCCATGTCAGATTAAGGTTCTGAGAGCCGTGAACGGAAGTCTGAATTGGTTAGCATCTCAATCTCGGCCGGATTTGAGTGTCAAAACCAGTTTATCTCAGCAATCATTTCCTCAACCTACAATAGAGGACTTCAGAACAGCAAACCATGCAATCCGAAGGGCCCGTCAACATAAGGATCTTGGAGTGACGTTCACCCCCATAGATCTTGAACATCTCACGATTGTGTGCCACAGTGATGCTGCATTTGCTAACCGGGGTAACCACACCCAAGCAGGATATGTAATTGGGTTTACCCACTCGGATCTCAATGAAGGAAAGGAGGCATCCTGGACGCCCATCGCCTGGCGAAGTTTTCGCCTCCAGAGAGCTGTCAGCAGTACACTAGCGGCCGAGAGCCAAGCAATGTCGGTTGCAACTGGCACCGTCGAATGGGTGTCACTGCTTTTGGCCGAAATTTGCTCAGGCCCGTTGAACATTCGCACCTGCCGTGAAGTGTTGAAAAATCGACCGCCGATAATCGTAACCGACTGCAAGAGCTTGTACGATCATCTCAAATCACCATCATCCCCCACATCCATAGAAGATCGTAGAACTAGTATCGATGTGGTGATCATCCGAGAAAGCTGTAAGCATATGCATGCCACCGTTCGTTGGGTTCCGACAAATCGCATGCTCGCAGACGGACTAACGAAGGATGCCGGCGATCCGATCGACCTGCTCCGAGCCTGCATGAAACGGTCTAAGTATCAGATTTCACCTGAGGAAAATGTTCTTCAAATGCAGGCCGCCGAGAAGGCCCTTCGACGAAAGATCCAACAAGCCCATGCATGTCGAGAAGCATCGAGAGTTCCCAGAGGGGAAATGAACACTTGCAGGGGTGAGCCAAGTGCCCAAAGTTTTGTTTTTGATATGTGTACACAGACTCAAGCATTGAAGAAGGGATTCTCACAGAATCCATGGCGGGGTAACACTGATTGTTTCCAGTGTTGGGGTCGAGCCGATTCGAATAGGTGAGATAGTTCTGTGCTTGAATTTTTGAGTTCTTGTCCGCAGCCCTTTTTCAGTTGGTGCAGTGCCTTCGATTTCTTCTCGTTGTGCGCGGTTCCCTCCCGGCTAATATGGCCGGTACCGATTCGCAGTTGTCCAAGGCCGTGCAAGATCTCCTCCGCCGAGTGCGGGAGGAGGGATCCATCACCGCCCTCATGGCTGAATTGAGCGGTGATTTCCAGGAATTTGAGTTGGTGCCAAGTTCGCAAGACCATGGTTCAATGACTGATGCATCCAAGCGTCGGATGACCGAAGCTGAACAGGAGCCCATTCGTCGCCGTTCATCACCGATCCAGAACTCCTCCGGTCATGGTTCCGAGCTCCTTCCATCTGGCGTGAAGAGCTTCGAGCAGTGGGGCACTACAATCATCGAAGCCGGAAAATTCGGAAAGCAAGAGTTGACCTACAACGAGTTGGCCAGCTCCAGTGAGACCTCACATGTGAAGTATGTAAGCTGGATGTTGAACCAGAGCGGCCGTGAAGACCTCTCACCAGTGATTCGTGACCTTGCGAATTATCTGGTGATGTTCAATCGACGTGTCACCAGCAGCGGCCCAGTGTATCCTGGATCGAGCACCACAAGGCGCTTCAAGGCCTAGAGACGATTGTGAATGAGATGGCCGCCTGAATTTTGATTCGTTTGAGCATCAAAGGTGAAAGCCGAGTGGAAAACTATAAGATGGAATCAGATTCGATCCTTTTCGCCTTTTAGAATTTTAGATCAGTTGTGATGCCACACATGGCTGGCCTGCACCGAGGGACTTTCGATTCGAGCGACAGGAAAAGCCCGCTAGTTGTCCCCCCGGACGGGGGTACCGATTCCGCTATATATATATCCCAGTGCATCCCAGGCAAACCACGAGTACTAAGGAACCAGGGATTCAGAACCGGTCAAACTGGTTTGGTCGTCGAACTGGAACCACTGGGACTCCCAGCGAGCTCTCGTGGTTTGCCTGCCTGGATGCCCTTGGGGCCCTGGTCTCAACTCCTCGACCGCCCACCCCAAACGACGTGAACGCGCGGCGCGTGAAGCGTCCGACCCGCAGGGCACCCGCACAACTTCACGCCCTTGCGCCCGGTGACCTCGGGCTTTTCAGCGCTGGACCGGGCCTGGGTCTTGACCCGAGCGGAGAGCGCAGCGAGCGGAGGAGTTCAGGGAACTTAAGGGATGAGCGGAGCAGGGAGATGGGTGGCTTCTTGGAGGGTTTGTGAGAGGTTTTTCGGGTGCCCTTCTTTCGGCAGGCTGCAGGTTCTGGTCCAGTCCCAGAGAAAAAGGAGTGCTGCCCAGATCTTGCGGACCACGAGGTCGGAGATTAGTCCATTTCCGATGCCTTAAGAGCTCCCAATCTCTTTGATCCGTACCACTGCTGATGATCCTATTCTTGAGGCTTTCCCCGGGGGGGGGGCAGGACGTGACAAAATCTAGTGGTTTGGCCCGGGACAAAAGTGTTTAGAGCTTCTACTGAACTCTTGCGTCAGAACATGTCAGAAGCTTTTAAACAGCCTCCATCACGTGCCAAGATTAGGGTAATCTAAGATTAGACTTTGGACCAGCAAAATGGGAGAGGAGATGAGAGGAGAATCACAGTAAAATGAAATGCAAGTTTGTTTTGCTGCGTGAATTGGGGAACTATCAGTGTGCATTGACCACTTCCAGGCTTTTGTCCTCAGGGAACGCTCGTCAACACAATCGAAACAGAAACAAACAAGAGCAGCAGCCATCAGCAGCCAGTAGTTCCATGATGTTGCATTTCAGTGATTTGGGTTCAAATGGGTCGATGAATTGAATCACACCGTTGATCTAGGACAAAAAAGGGTGACTTGGCCCCATGGGAAGAAGGCTTATTGTTTGCACGTCCAAGGTGATTGCCACAAAGCACATCACCCCAAAATCCCAAATCTTTCGCCAGTGCTTCCTTGTCCCCTGACGACCCTGGTCTTGGACAATGCTTCCTTTGCTTCGACAGCTGCTTGGTGGTCATCATACACTGAGCAGTGCTATGAGAATTATGAGATGCAATCCTGAACCTGGAAGATTGAACTAGATGGACCTTTGAAACATCTTAAACACCCACCACCCACCCATTCATGGAGACAAATCTTCCAGTCCGATTCTTTTCGACATCGGAGGGTCAATGGGCTCCACGAGTGGAGCCCTTTTCCGAAACCCACGCCATCACCGTCACGTCTTTCCACTCGGAATCCTCATCACTGCGCCTCCTCTGAGCGGAAAAGGACCACCGGCGGTGGGCATGGTGTGAAGGTCTCACAGAGTTCATCGGACCTGTCGATGAGTCTCAGAAGAAATGTCGCGCTTTCACACCCGATGGAGAAACAGAGGTCATACCAGATACACTGATCTCTCCTCCCCCCCAAAAAAGAACAAAGACACTATTTGCCGTCACTCTACTTCACGGATCTGTCTCTCTACGCACTGATCTCCTCATCTCCTCATCTCCCACAGCTCCGACCTTCCGACCTCCAGGCGCAGCGGGAAGTGGCCTGGGAGAGCCGTTTCGACCTCATGGAGAGACGCATCGAGCCCGGGCGCCGAATCGGAGGATTCCGCGAGGTGCGGAGGTGGCGGAGGTGGTGAGGACGCGAAGGCGAAGCAGAGTGGGTTTGGATGTGTAGCTGCCATACGGCATATCCAAGAGTGGTTTGGTGGCAGGTGGTTTGGTGGCTGGCAGAGTGAAGGACATGTCCGTTCCCCAAAGGACCAAACAGTATCCTGACGTTGGTATGACACTTGGTGACAAGATCGAGGTGGGGTAGTCAGCACTGGAGAGGGTAGAAAGCTTAGAAGTGAAAGCACCTGAGAGCACATCATCCACTGTTCATCCTTTTTGGCCAGGAAACAGGAGGCACAGGGTGTTTATGGGTTGAGATCTTGCAGATTCTCCTTGAGCGAAACAAGTTCTGGTAGTTCTGGTGGTTAGTTTCAGAGGAGAAGCATGGCTACACCAACGAGGTGTTTGGATCGCTCCAAGACATGAAAATAGAGACACTTCATATATGCATGATTATGCATGTTTGTTTCTTTTTCACCTGGGAATTCCAAGGGCAGTGCATTTCAGCTCTATTCATTGGATGATCCATGCAGACCCATTGTTTCTCCCTGAAAGCTGCGAAGCAAGGCATCTCGAAGTTGTCTTACTACTAGTAACAAGAAGCTACTAGGAACAAGTGCATCGCTTCTAGTAACAAGTGCCTTACTACTACTCGTAGTAACAAGAAGCTATTAGAAACAATGTTCGCTACTAGTAACAAGTGCCAAAGCGCAGCAAAACGCAACGATTTCGCGACGCGCGATGTGAATCGCACGGAGCCATAGTGGCAGGTGCAGATTTTCTGGCAGACTCAGCGCTTTTCAACTCTGCGAGTGCAGGTTGTGTGGCACAGCACTTGGAAAACTCCAGGTGTAGATCTCGTGGCAAAGGCTGCGCTTAGAAGACCGGAAGTGCAGATTTGGTGGCAGGTGCAGCCATTTGCACACCTGTCGTATGTTGTGCTTTGACGTTCTCAAATCTGTGCTCACTCGCACATGCTTGATATGTGTGCTCTCATTGCTCACACATGTTTGCTCTAAAGTGTGTGTTCTCATGTGTGTGCTCTCACTCTCACACGTTCTCAATTGTGGGTTCCCATTTGTGGTTCTCATACCGCTCTCATGTGTGAGTGCTCTCGAATCTGTGCTCTCCAGTGTTTGCCTTCATGCGTGTGCTCTTACATGTGCGTGCTCTCCCGTATCCGTGCTGCCATCCTGTGTTGTCAATTTTGTTTGCTCACCTATGTGCTCTCGTGTGTGTGTGTGTGTGTGTCAATACCTGTTCCAAAGGTTTGACAACAATTCCACCAACTATGCACGAGAATTCAAAGTTACCATATGCAGGGGCCCACAGGCCTGTTTACAAGGGTCCAAGGGTTCGGCATATAATCGAGAGCGCGGTGCATGTGGCATATTGATATCCCGAGCTATGCTACCTTGAGGGTAGGAGAAGTGGTAGCAAAGTCTACCACTTTGAGTTCGGGTGTTTTGCGCCAGCCTTGTGGCCGAGGAACTCCCGTGGGAGCTTAACAGGCTTTTCCCCACAACATGAATCACTCAGAGAGGTTGCAAGTGGTACGAAAACACTGCATGTTTGGAGTTTGGGGTCGATTTTTCCCGGTTTCTGAGCAAAACATCAAGGCAGTAGATGCCCACGACTGCCTGTCCGAGGCCACGCTATGCGGTCTCTTGGTGGCAAGGTCGTGCGCCGCGTGTTGACAGAAGTAGACGAAGATCACCCAGACACTCCATGTATGGAAGGTTCCCCCATGGATTTCTTGGCTCTCCGGAAGTTGGGAATCCATATTTTTCCACCTGATCCTTTTGAGTTCCAATGACTGGCATGAATTTCCTGCGGACATCGTCAAATTCACGTTTCCTCTTGCCTCTTGGTCCTATTCGGCAGGTCGAGCGCCCAATAACACGAGGCACTAGGTGATCAGCGGGTTGTGATGAAAAGAAATCAACCCATGGTGCAGTCTAAAGTCGCATGCGTGACGGTACGTTCAGTTTGCAGTTAACATGTTTTAGTCAACATCACAATCACGTGACAACCTCTGGAACCTCCCTCTTCACGAGCAAATACCCAATTCCAAAAATCCCAGGATTGACTCACCGGACGGCACCAGACTCTGTGCGAATGAGGAATGAGTGAAGGTCGACCTGAAAGCGAGCAGGACGACTCCACTCATCGTAATGGTTATGAGGTTACGCAAAGTGAAGCCAGGCCAAACAAGAGCAACCGCACAACAACCCACCAGAGGGGTGGCAAGTTGCAAGAATTCCATCTTTTTGAACCAAACAGAAGTAGATCATGGGACCACCAACTCCACTACTCCTTCTCACCTACCAACTCCGAGGGCGAGTGTGTCGGCACGCCCCGGCGGGAGAATCAGGCGGCGGGATCCGAACCACGTGTGGCAGAGGGGGCGGAGTAATGGAGAAGAACAACACATGACTGAGAGGCTTCCGGCATTTGATCAAGTTCCCCAACTAGGACTAGATGACATCCAAAATGCAGGAACAACTCATTCTTTCTGCCTATTCGCAGCCTTTTTCATACTGGTGTTCCACGTTCCTGCAAAACGCGCGTGTATTGGACTGCTGTGCCTGTACTTTGCCACGAAAACGTCACGCCCGAACGGCACACCCTCATGCCGCCAGGATGGAGTAGTTGGAGGCATTCGCATCCGACAAGTGCAGAATCCCTACGTGAGGCGCTGCGTTTCGAGATGTTTCGAGTCCGCGGAAGCGCCTCAGTCGTTCGACACCTGAAGCGCCTGTCGAGCCATTCGAGCGTCCGCTGGTGGAAGCTGGTTCCGGTGAAGCCTTCGGATCTTCCCAGATGCTCAAAGACTCACCCAGACACTCTATGTTTGTCATATATAAATGGACCCCTTTTCAACCAGCCCATTGTAGGTAAATATACACCATATAATGGAGCGTTTGCGTTATGTTGCAACTAAGTGAAGAAGGGTTGGTCCATGTTGGTCCCACGGGACACCACGGAACACCACGTATCACCATCGTGGAACGTTTTGGGTGGCTGTTTCAGTGTTGATATGAAGAGTCTGGTCATGAATCCAAATGAATGGACCTGCCCAGGAAGTCCGTGGGATCACCTCATTGAAACCTCAATTAAACGCTCTATTTGGGTGAATTGCGTGTCCCGGTTCCGAAGAGGTGGACAGCTCCGGGTCGTTCGAACACCGACCTTCCAAAGCTCCGACCGGGCTCAGCTTCGGTACCCGTTCCTTCCGGACTGCCTCTCTCCACCGGACCGCCTGAACACCGGACGGTCCGGAGCTGACGGAACGTCGCTGGAGACGAACGTCCGAACGTGACGAAGACGAGGACGAGTTCGCCGAGATGGACCGCCCGGACCGCCCAGAGAGGTATGAAGTGAGGGGTCCAGACACGACTAATGGGACTGGTATATGCCGCCCCATTGACCCCTGAAACCCAATGTATGTAAATATCCCATACATGGAGTGTTTGGGGTGTATAGGGTAGTCTATAGGGTCCTTCAACCTTTGGAGGTTGACGGCTGCCCAGAAGTACCGGCTCAACACCTGGCCTCTTGGCATGGTCGTTCGTCGGCTCAGTTCTCCGCCATCCCCGAAGGCAGTCCAGCAGAGAGTCCAAGTCGGTGTTGAGAAAGAATCTATGCAGAGCCCCAAATTGATTAGAAGAGATTATAGAAATTAAACGTAAGTCCCCACTAAGCACGTATTGGAAACCGTGCCACTATCCATTTGGGGACCCCTTTTATACAAATCAGGAGCTTCAGTAAGGTCACCATTGAACTGGAGTCTTTAATTGTAAGTCAACCCAGGCCTTTCTCGCAACACGTTCGCTGACGTCTTTGGGAGGCGGTTGATCGCCCTTGAATGGGATGGTCATTGATCTACCTTCCATACCCCCCCCCCACATCGTCAGCGATCGTTGGACACCTAAGCACTTGCCTACTCTGAAGCATTTGCCTACTCCAACAGGTGATTTGGTCCATATTATGAACATCGGTGAACTGATTGAGACTGCGTTCCTATGCAGGTGAATGATGACACACCTCATGGTTTTCCAATGGTTCCGTGGAACCGGAGAGCGAAGGAGAATAGACCGGAAAGAGTCACAGATCAGTCTCCCTGGTTCATGCTAGTGACTAGTGTTTGTAGTGGCAAATGGCCATTCAAGGGGCCACTGGGTGGTGTATATGCTCAATGAGAGCGTCTTTGGACCCGACCGCGAAGCACGAGCGCGGACCTGGCGACTGAGGGAATCGCGCAACTGGAAGACCTGGTCGTCCGGACACTTAGGACGACGGAGGAGGAAGCAGCTTCAAACGTCGTCAGAAGTGGATGCCCTTGTTCATCCTTTTTTCGGGGGGAGAAATGGGGAGAAATGGCCATACAGAAAAACACCTTCTGAAACTTCAGCTTTATGTTCCGTTCGGAAACGGCGGTAGGGAGTCCGTTCGGCAGTAGGGAGGTGGTCAAAGAGGTTGAAAAACGGGTGGTTGGGGTGAACGTCCAGCTTTCAATGTTTGGCATTTAGATCTCTCTGGAAGAAGTATGGTCCAGATATATACCCTACAAGTCCAAAGACTATATTTTGACCGACTGATGTAAAGGATCTTCCTTTTCGGCTCACCTAAAGACCATTCTTTGTATAGTCTTTGACTCCCAGATATATAGATTTTCTATGATTTGTTCTCTTTGTTTTCTCTCTTTCTCTCTCTCTCACCGTGTCTTCAAGGGATCGCTCATTTTGATCAACTACGTGCTGGTTAGTTCTGTTCATTCTATCAAACCTGTACAGACACAGCTGCCGCACCTGCAACCTGTTTCACTTTAAGATTCTGTCTCATTGGTGTTTTGTCACAAGGGCGGGCCAGCGAGCGAGTCCGTATTCGCCACAACTAACTCGTGCCAGCAGGGCTAATGCAAGCATCACCTAACTCGACCCGGCAGTGACTGCTCCACGTGCGTTTGGCTGCAGAAGAGGATTGTACACCAAACAGCCAGCAGTGACTGCTCAGTTGCCCCCCCCTAAGCCGCTCCACTCCGCCGGCCCAGTCGTCGTTTTGCGCGGAAACCGTGCCTTGAAGCGTTTTCCATCGTTGTCCGTCTTCCGTATGCATTGCGACGAAGCAAGCGGTTTCTGGCCATGCAGCTAAAGCGTTGAAGGATTGAATTGGATTGAGCATTTCCAGCTCAATCATTGATGGCTGATGCTAGAAGTCCAAAACAATTAATTAGGCAGCCCTTGGGGCAAAGCTAGGTCCTTCACTAAAATAGGTTGAAACCTGTTCTACCATCATCTAAAGCTTGCTTTTTCTCAAGAACTCAGATCGATGATCTGGGCCAAAGACAGGGACCCACCCCTAGGTGTAGAGCAACAGCTCAAAAGCCAGGAATATGCTCCTCCATCCAAAGGCTCAGAGTCAGGACCCTCAGTTCGCCAGGGTTTTGAACGGCAACATGTAGCGCACTTGGCTCGGGTTCATCAGCTGGGCTGAATCGTTTGGACCCTGCTGGTCACCTCGGAGTTAGACACTTGAGCTGCGGAGCACTTCCACGCTACGAACGGAAACCAAGCGCATCGGACCCGAAGCGGAGCCAGAAGCTACCTGTCGTCACCCAGGCCCAACTTCTGCAACGTGCGGGGCAGCCGCCGAAGGCGCGGTGAACAGCCTGGGGCACCGTGCAGTCGAAACGACCACAGCAGCGGCGGCCCACCCAACCAGTTGGGTCGCCGCGAGGGGAACGGGTCGTGGTTGTTCCGCCGCTGAGAGCAGAGTTGAAGATGATTGAAAGAGAAAATCCCAGAAATAGCGTGGAGTCGGATATCCTTGGGGGCCTCACTCTTGGAGGGCGTTTTTCTGAGCACCTTGGGGGCCAAACCCACCCTTCGCATCCCTTCGCTTCTGACAGTTTCATGTAGATGTTCCAAAGTGTGTCCAAGAGTCCTGTAACAAGAATGCTAGTAGCAAAGGGCATCGCTTCTAGTAACAAGTGCCTTACTAGTAGTAACAAGAATGCTACTAGGAACAAGGGCATCGCTACTAGGAGCAAAGGGCATCGCCACTAGGAGCAAGGACGCTACTAGGGGCTCTTGGCCTTACTACTAGGA